>JAAAPX010000192.1:0-52743 GCA_012656285.1 Aspergillus fumigatiaffinis | reverse complement strand
GTGTGTGTGTGTGTGTGTGTGTGTGTGTGTGTATGTGCGTGTGTATGTGTGTGTGTATGTGTGTGTAACATTTTTGATCTTAGATATCATGTCAGTATACGCCTACATCTCGGGACGAAGCGAAACCTTTACCTGCCGACCATTCAGGCTGACCTCGCGCGAAAATGCGTATCTCATCTTCCAAGATTTCCGCTCCTGTCTTAGCAGAAAAATGTCTGAAGATGGCTTGTCGAGCCGATGAGTCCAGATCATGATACTTGCAACTTTAACTGGATTCGGTTAAGGATGGCTGCATCGAATTCCTGGAGCACGTTCGTCGTGAGGAAAAAGATACCGGGATAATACTCAAGTCTGCGCAAGAACGTGGCAACAAGGCGGTTGCGTTCTAAATGCAGGCCATCCCGTCGCTGCACATAGGCATCCGCTTCATCCAGGAGGAGAACAGCCTTCCAGTTGCTTGCAACGCGGAAGGTACGCGTTAGCTGGACTTCAAGCTCCTCGGCTTGAGCACTGAGATCACCAGCAGAGATCTGCATTTGTCAGCTTCCATACAGCTGAGAGGACTCAAGACTCGAAATACTGAGTAGAGCGGTCGCTGAAGTCGTTCTGAGATAGCTTCGGCTGTCAAAGTCTTGCCCACACCTGGAGGGCCGCTTCCCATACTAGTTAGCTTTTAGTCTTCATGGGAGGTTTTGGAAACATACTGCAGGAGTATGATGACTCCTTGCCCCTTTCCTTCAATGATGTCATCAAATTTTTCCCTCGGTTGTTGCGCGGACCCGACTTTCAGTGAGAGACTTAATGACCTTCTTTTTGTCCTCTGGGATCGCTAACATGTCAAAGGGCGCACCGGAGAATTGGATCGCAGCCATCTTTTCTACTGCAAATTCTCCTAGTGACATTAGCCAACAGAGTTCACCGGTCGTCAAGCGTCGATAAACCGCATGCGAAGGTTAGGACTATACAAAAAAGAAGGCCTCTCTTGGAGCCCATCCAAAGCGTTCAGCTTTTGGAAATCATGGAGCTGCGTGGCTTGCGTGGCTTGCGTGGCTGTGCATTAGATATTCCTTTTTTCGGTCATGGATGAGTTTGTGATATATTTCGAACAATCTAGCCGCAGCTACTAACATAGTCTTTGAAAACTCAAGTATTAAGTATTAAGTGTCCCGGTTACTATACTCCTCATTTCCCTCGATAACCTCTGAGGTAGGACCGGGACTGAGGTAAACGGCGGCAACTATGGCACAGGCGATGGAGATGGTCGCTATATTGCATTAGCGATATATCTATAAATAAAAATAACGTCAAGGAGAAATCATACCCAGTACACACTGTAGTTCAAAATAGCCGAATCTCTCCATCATGAACCCTGCTAATATGGGGCCAACCAACAGACCCATAGTCCAACTCATGCTAGTGATGGCGACAGCTCGGGAGTAGCCTCCGTACATTCCAAAAATGCCCGGGTGACATTCTTCTAGCTTATCAACAGCTTCTACGCGCAAGGTTAATTAACACTGTATTTATCAAAAGAGGACACAGATAACCCACCAGTCGCTTCCATTGCCCCTACTCCACTCAGTAAAGACATAAGACACCCAGTCGTGGCTAAGGAGCAAATATAGATGGCTTTGCCCTTAATTCCACCAGTAAACCACGAAAAGCGCTCGTCGCCCGCTGCCCCTGAGAGCCAAAAAAAGGGTGCCATGGAGAAGAACGCAATCGATGTTGCGATTCGCGATCCCCAGCGGTCTTTCCAGTATCCAATTAGGGGTGCCAGTATCATTCCCGGGCCTTGAACAGCGGCAAGGAGGAGACCGACAGGGAAGGCACCCCACTCAAATGCCTCCCATGAATGCAAGGGGATAGTAGCTTGGAAGCTGGCGATATATATGGCATATACAGAGTAGCAAATGATACCTGCTGCAAAGCGAGTTTGGCGAAAAAGACGGGCGTAAAACCGCCACCCACTTGCTTCTTCGACTGGGACTAGCGGTGCATCTAGCAAACGGGAGTCCTCCATATCTTCGGGTTCATCACTAGGTATCTGTGCTGGGCAGGCCATATCGTGGTTAGTGGACTCTTCTCTTCCTTTTTTCCCTTTTTCCTCTTTTCCCTGTATCTATGTATCCGCGACACTTACTCTCTCGTGGTGCTTTGGGACGGTCAATCAACAAAACACGCATCACGATATCCACGACGAGGAAGACAGCTGGTCCCACCCATGCAGGCCAATACCCGCCAAGCCCGAAGAGAAACCCGGCAAGCACTGGGCCTGCGCATGTCCCCGCTGCAGTTAAGGTTGAGGTTAGCCCTGCAATCTTGCCCATATGCTCACTCCCGACACTCTCGACCATCGTTGCGACACCCACGATCCAGAGGCCATTGCTGGTAAAACATTGGAAAAATCGACCAATAAAGAGCCCGGCCACTATCCTCTGGCAGGTAAGTACTTACGAGAGCAATCTCTGAGGTGCGATGACGTACAGGACTTTGTAATTGCAAGACCTAAGACACTGGCAAGTGTCAACATCAGCAAACCAAGTAGCAAGGCCTTCTTTGACTTTGCCCGGTCGGCCACGTGCCCAATGAATGGGCTGGTTATGATGGCGACTAAAGCGCCTTCGGCCAGGAAGATTGATGTGTATGCTTGAACATGAGATGCTTGAACCCCAAGGCGCTGTTCAAAGATGTAAGGAAGCAAGGGTACCATGAATGAGAAAAGAAGCTCATCTGCAGCAGTAGTTCCATTAGATACGACAGCTGCCGAGTGCTATGGCAAAGATACTAATCACGTACCCGTAAAGAGCGCCATGGACATTGTGGCTGAGGTAAACTTGTTAGAGGATCGCAAGTCACCCATCCATAAATCCTCGCGTCTCTCATTGTCCCGCAAGGGCGAAGAGCTCATTATACTGAATTTCGAGTCCTGTCATTAAGCTATAAGACACATAGAAGTTCTGATATTCTGTTGGCAGGCGGCTGAGTCAGAATGTCGAGAAGCTTGTTATATATTCTTTGTAAAGCCGCAAACGGAGGTTGCCATTTATATGTTGATGAGAATATTGCGAAAGTTACGTCATTGTAAAATTGAAGTAGTAGTATATTGTTAACTTGGAACGTCGGCAAGTAATTAATGGTAATGGAGCGCCGGGTTGACCCAGTCATCCTGTTGATCCACTTGTCACTGCAAAAATTCGACGAGCGAAGCTTATGTACCTCAGCCTCCAACCATCCACAATGTTACCAAGATTGTGTGACACTGCAAGATCTAAAACAGCAAGGGGGAACAAATCCTAAGTTTTCATGCACGCACATATGGGCGCTTGCCTGAAGTTTTAGGTTACTCTATAATTGCCTGGTTGGTGCAGACGACTTTTAACACTATTCATCATTATTACTCACTCATGTCATTGTCATTTGGGTGTAAAGAACCACTTAACTCTCGCTATTAACTATGCGAGGCAACAATAAGAATATCTTAATGAAAGGATTCAGCCAGCATGGGATACTGCCAAGAACCGTGACCTTCCTTTGTATTCGCGTGGTCATCGATGGGGAGATACGGATAATGTAACCGATCATATAATTTCATCTCATCCATCTTCTGACAGATCTCCCAGTGGACGCCCCCACGTGTTGACGCTGGCATGTCGTCCCAATGGAGGACGTTGCGGACTGTGTTACCATCACGCCGTGGATAGTAGGTCGCATTGATTCTCAACTCGCCATCATGCACGAAGTTGCTGTACAAGTCAATCGTGTTCCGGGCTTGCTGGAAGTAGTTGACGGAGGCGAGCACACTACTGCTGATATTGGCATAATTGGCTGAGCCAAAAAGAATGGGGAGTTCAGCGGCATGACAGGCACGCTTTGTGCCACTGCCACAGATTAGTCCCCCGAGAAATTGCGGCAGACCGATATCCCACGACACTTCCCATACGTTGCGGTTATGCCTCTCCAAAATCCCCGCATAGATCTCGCTGCTACATCGGTAACTAAGATCAGTAGTAAGTTGAATGAAGGGGTTGGTAACATCAGGCGCATGGATCAATGACCGGTTGAACCCTAACTCCGGCGTATCTAACACTTGTCTGGTGCGCTCCTCACCCAGGAGAAATGTGGCCAGAAACTCAACTGCAGTTGAGTACTTCGCCGACCCGTCCTTAAATGTGTCATTGGCCTGCAAAATTAATCCGAACTCGTCCCGGGTGTATGTGACAAGTGTTGGCACCTGATGGTATCGACCGTCCTCCAACGCAGTAACCCAATCCTCTGTGATCAGATCACTATCAATAAAGGGCCGGAATGGCTCAACAAAGTTGACTTCTCCGCGAGGGAACACTGCTTGAGCCTCGGAGAACAAGCGGCCTTGGTATTCTAGGATCTCCCCCATCGTCCGATTGGCTTTCACGCAATTTAGGTCGTTACAACCGGCCAGGTCGAGAAACATTCGTGTGAGGTCGGCCTGCACGTGCGGCCTTTGCCAACCCGACCATGTACTCCCAGACTGAACAATGGCACGCGCAAATAGGCCTTTCGCAGAGGTTGTCTGGAGTAGAGACATCACCGCACTGCCTCCCGAGGATTCACCAAAAATCGTTACTCGTCCAGGATCGCCACCAAATGATTTTATGTGCTCACGAACCCAGTCCAGGGCCATTAGTTGGTCGCGCATAGCTTGGTTGCTTCCAAGATCTGATGGCTTAGATGGATCAGAGAGAAATCCCAGAGCACCGAGGCGGTAGTTCAGGGTGACCACCACCAATGGTCGGCGTGTTGCAAGGTTCATTCCAAGATAAAAAGGAAGGGACGAGCCACCGTAATAATTTGAGCCCCCGTGAATCCAAAACACCACAGGTAACAAATGAGGGGACTCGTTTTCAGGAAGCATTGGAGTGTAAATATTGAGATACAGGCAATCTTCGGATATAGTGTAATTTGGGTTTGGGAGGTCCGGTGTAGCGTTCGGAGCCATGTCTTGCTGTTTCAACGTCAGCTCCACGGTACTACGAGCTCTTGTTGGACTCTTAATTGGGCAACGTACCGGACAGAGCGCTCTGAACTCTGTAGCATCATATGCCAGTTCGGTTCCTCGTCCGGGTAAGCTGTGCAACCTTTCCGGGTTCTTCAGTCGACGCTCGTCTATCGGAGGTTTCGCATAGGGAATTCCCTGAAATCGTGCCGTCAAGCGGTCGCGGAACCCCTTGATAAGGCCTTGAGATGTATCAACGAATACATGGCGACTCGTAGACGGAAGACCGACGCCAATCTGATATTCTGCACTATTGGTGCAAAGAGCGCGAATGCGACGGGTGCATTCGATGCTCGAAGTATGATTATTCGTTAGACTGTATGCTACGCAGGCCCCGCCGTTTCCTTCCAACCACATGGGATAGATTTTCCCCTCATCCATAGCTCTCAGGTGCAACAAGAGCAACGGCTGGAAGAGAGGAACATCTTTGACACCTGCCAGAACCTCCCCCAGTGAGTTACAAGCTGCTGCAGCGTGTTCATGCGTTCGTGCTTCGCGCAGCAACAGATAAGAAGGGCTGGATTGCACAGCGGCCGGTTCCTGCAAGATGAGACAGTCAGTAAACACGATATATGATCCAATGATAGGCAGTAGATACTAGAGAATTATTGACGAGCACAGTGAAGGCTGGCGATTTTGGTATCCTAGCTGATCCAACCCCCGAAAAGAGTAAACATTGGACGAGAGCAGCGCACAAGTATGTCAAACGCATTTTGCCTTTTGATATATGTTGATTATATGATTTAGCTGTCCTTTCATTGAGAAGACAGCGGATTTTAGAAAGCTAGGGAACGTATATACAATTACACGAATGAACACCACCATAGATTCTGGAGGAAAGCGGAACGAACAGCTGCAAGTATTCTATACGTCACCATTCACTGATAGAACTACATACTTTGGAGTAAAAGCCAGAGTATTTGCGTGTACATGCCTGAATGCAGTGGAACAGGTCCAATTTAAACCGAATTCGTTTTGTGGATGTCACCCAATCCCACCTAGTTCCACCAATTGACCAGGACTGGGCCGCGGAAGCATAACTCAAATTTTTCTTCTCATCGGGCATGGATCGGGATGGAGCTGTGCATCCCTGAGTAGGGGCCTTAAAAGTACCAATTGTACGGACACCATGCCTTGACCTGC
The DNA here is from genome assembly GCA_012656285.1 of Aspergillus fumigatiaffinis. Classification (NCBI taxonomy): domain Eukaryota; kingdom Fungi; phylum Ascomycota; class Eurotiomycetes; order Eurotiales; family Aspergillaceae; genus Aspergillus; species Aspergillus fumigatiaffinis. The sequence continues at coordinate 46,565 of JAAAPX010000192.1, read as the reverse complement.
CTACCGATGCTATTCCTGCCTCATCTTGTAAAAGTCAACCAAGGATTCGACCAAAACCCAGAGATTGTTGGCGAATCGGGCTACAAGAGCACTTCCGCATCGGGATAAGATCTTTCTACTCGTCTACGATTTTATGTTGTCGCTCCGCTTAACAGGACGCCGACACTGGTTGACACTTAGATGACAAATAGATCGAGCGAACTAGTGATGTAGTGACATCAACAAGCATTGAATGCTAGGTTTTACTTGACTATCCAATAAGTCCAGTCTTGGGTAGTCATTTATCGAAAGGTTGCATTTCAAACCCCATTGCGATGTTCAAGTCTGACATCGTAAGCGGCGATTGCAAACCCTCGAATGGCACAACATTCTCTGCACACATGACGAACAACCGGAGGGACCAATAATGGTATACACAGTTGAACCTTAAGAAACCCTTTCGCCCCCCAGTTTTTCCCCAGAATCTCAGTTCAAGCACATTCCCCAGAGTTGCTGGAAAATGAAGTCCCAATCTACGTTTCTTTTCACATCCGAGTCTGTAGGTGAAGGCCATCCGGACAAAATATGTGACCAGGTGGCCGATGCTGTCCTCGACGAATGTCTCAGGCAGAATCCCCTGAGCAAGGTTGCCATAGAGGTTGCCGTACGGCCCGGGCTAGTGATTGTGTTTGGCGTTGTCCACTTCATCACCAAATTGGATATCGACGCCATTGTTCGCTTCGTGCTGAAAGACATTGGGTACAGCAGCCCAGATCAGGAGTTGGACTATCAGACGTGCGAAGTCATGGACTTTGTGGAGCTACACCCATCGCTGTTTAACGGCATATCCTCTGGCATTGAAGCACCCGACAATGAACCGGCAGGCGACCAGGTAAAGCGCTCTGGTTGATCCTTCTGACAGATATTGGTAACGCAACTAACTTTTCGGTCGTCATATTCCAGGGCATGGCTTTTGGATACGCAACAGATGAGACCGTCCAGTTACTGCAAGTTCATCCCATCAGAAATGAGTTCGCCGCATGAATAGCGCTAACAAAGAAATTCCAGGCCTTTGACCCTTGATCTAGCGCACAGGATCTCCCGTGACTTGAAAGCTGCCCACACCAAGGGCATCCTCCCATGGCTTCGACCGGACACCAAGGCACAGGTTACCGTGGAGTATGTTGAAGACAGAGGCAGAATGGTTCCCACTCGGGTCCATAACGTGGTCATTACTGCCCAGCATACACCAGGCGTCCCGGTCGAAAGGCTGCGGAAGGAGATACTAGACAAGATAGTCCGCAAGTCAATTCCAGCGAAATATCTGGATGACCGGACCACCTATCATGTATGCCCTCGTGCTCAAGATCCATGCCGTGTTCTGAAACTCATCAAAAACACCTGCCACTAGATCCAGCCGACAGGAGATGTAGGAGTCAGCCCATCAGGCAAGTTTGCCGGCGTTACGGGTCGCAAAATTGTTGTGGACACCTATGGGGGTTGGGGCGCCCACGGGGGCGGCGCTTTTTCGGGAAAAGATTTTCGCCAGGTACGCTCCCTTCGTTCTGTCCAGATCTGGCCCGAGTCTCTTTCTAACCTGTTGGGGAATAGGTCGATCGGTCCGCGGCCTACATGGCGCGGTGGATTGCCAAATCACTTGTCCACCATGGGCTCGCCCGCCGGTGTGTCATCCAGCTGTCTTACTCTATCGGCATAGCGGAGCCATTGTGTATTTTTATCGATACCTTTGGTACCAGCAAACTCACCACAGACCAGTTGAAGGAGATTATCCGCAAGAATTTTGATCTCAGGCCGTCAGCTATTGCAAAAGACCTCAACTTGTTCAATCCGATCTACTACCAGACTGCCAAGAACGGACATTTTACTAACGAGGAGTTCCCTTGGGAGAAACCATTTGACTTGGTGCTGTAAGGGTCTTTGCTTTTCGAATTAGGCGCCCCTTTTGAATCGCGAAGAAGATAATTGATAAATTCTCCAATATCTGTGGCTGCATGCAACCCTGGAATGGGAGCTCTACAATCGCCATTACTATACCTGATAAGATTTATCCTCAAACAGTGACGAGCTTTTTATATACTTTTTCTACTACTCGGGCATAGAGGACCGGAGAATAGCTGTTTTAGTTTTACGGCTGCTCTACTAGTTAGTTAAGTAGTACCGGTGGCTTATAAAATATCTTCTTCATGAATATCTTGAGCGCAAGGGATGGACCTTCGTATTACTTAATGCGATATATACTGTCTGCGCAGAAATAGGTGAACACTCATGCTAAGTATATTGCATGATTGACCTGCCCCGTACCAGATACTACTACCTCAAGTCTACTACTGGGTAACTTATTATCTCACAAAGCGCACATTCTAATTACAACTTATCCATAATCAGAGGTTGGTGAAGTTCTTCTTTTTCTTTAAAAACACCTGGCGTCGTATACGACACTAAGCATGGTTAATCATTTACCATTTAGGAGAGAGTCTAGGCCCTTCAAAATATGACGTATGATCCCAAAGCAGTAGTAGAAAAGGTATTTCAAATTTTGGAGGAGAAGGCTAAAGGAATGTTTCCTTGAGGTAGGAATTGCTTACGCGGAATTATGGACTCTACAGCACGATCGCGCGAGGTTGTCCTGGCAGCGTCACAGTGCCGCCTGCGGTCCATTCAATGTGGTTAATATACTAGACTGGGCGGCTACTTTCAGCAGTCCAGTGAGGTTCTGTTCCAGATGCTCAATGCCAGACAGATCGCATGCCTGGGTTGTGAGCGGTCCCCTCTGAACACTACCCGGCCGGACCCGTCAATTGCAGCCTGGCAGCTGTCTTGTCAAGCTTAGTCTCACCGGGAGCACCGGAAAATGTACTAGCAGAGGGGATGGAGACGATCGCCGCAGACTGAGAGTTAGATAGTGTTACTTGAGCGCCGTGTTCGACGGCGGCCTCTGCAGCGCAAAACCCGATTCCGGATGCGGCGCCAAGGACAAGGACACGGTTCCCCCCAAGCTTTCCACGGTTTTCTAAGGTTATTTCCGGATACGGTCCTGGTTAAGGGTTTGGGAAACCAGGCTAATTGTGGAGGAAGGACAAGATAACAACGCCAAATCAGACAGTCATTGGACTTAATGAGCTTTGTCTTGAGCCCCTTGCTGATACCTTATGTAACCCAATGGCCATTGATGTGCCTGTCGTGACATCGTAAGGGGATGGGATGCGACGTAAGGGCTTCCGAGAAATGGGACTTGATGACCACAGTGTATTCAACATTTCTGGTGGCGCTTGGAAATATTGGTTGTATTACAGCGGGCATGGGCCCCATGCGTTGCGCGGAAGTTGGCTCACCAATGATTCAAAGATCTTTGCAACCAGTAACCAGTCCTAAACGTAACGCAACGCAAAAGGTAGAGCAGAGGCTAACTTATTTGGAAAGAGAAGAAGAAGTAGAAGAAGTCATATTAGCGGCGCTGTGGGAGAAGCTGTACTTATGATGGTTTCCGGATCCATGCTCGATGGACGTAGGTGATAAAAGCCTGTGCTACTGCCCAAATGCAAGATGACTCTGCCATTGTTAGCAACTGTCAAGAAGTCATCCAACTAGCAACATGAAACTATTCATCTCTTTCATTCTTGGCCTTGGCTGTCTTGCCAAGGTCGCCAGTGCGTATCTTGGGGCGCTGAACATTCCTGGTGGAGTGCCCTTTGTGTTTAATGCAGTTGCGGTGTTCAATTATCCCAATTGGAACACTCAGCAGCCCCGAGAAAGCACCCTAGAGGGCGCCAACTTCTTTTGCTATGCTACTGATGAAGGCTTCTTGAGCTTCGGCTGGTATGGAATTCATTTCCCTGCGGCATACAACAGAGTAACCCTGAAAGTGTCTGGTTGTTGACAAATAGACTACCAGGTGGCTAGAGGCATCTCCAGGAACCAATTACTCGCATTGTCGCCCCGATTCAACTAACTTCATCTATTATGAATACTCGGACAAAATGTACGGTTGCACCGAAAAGGGCTGCAAGGCGCATGTAGTCAATTACTGGGCTTCCAACAATAGCCTGAATTTTGCGACAGACTACGTCTACAGTGATGCAAATCTTGCGCCTCCAGAATTAGGTACTCTGAGTACGTTTTACCGCGATGAGAAGCAGGGACCCTCAGCAGTGGGAACCAGACATGTCCTTTCTTCCACACCATCCAGCGCGTCGGACTGCTGTAAAGTATTGAAGACATTGCGCGGGATTAAGGATAAATATAAACTTGATCTAGGTTTTGAGCTCAAAGATATCTGTCCGCGGCAGAAGAGGGTTCAAAGTTCATGGTGGCACAGGGGTCACCTTCCGATGGATGGGGGATGCGATAGCCAAGGTGACTTTGGCAACGAGCTTCGTTAAGATGATTGGGCACTTCGTCCTCGCACCTATAAATGGCAGACACCCGAGAGAGCAACGCACGGGTTACTCTTGCAGTCTTAATAAATCCTATACATACATACATACGTAGTAGCCTATATTGAGCTACGTCTCAACGGGCTCAGACGTCGAATAGATCCATCGCAAATCACCGCTACAGATACAGAAGGCTTTGGAAGAGCGACGGACACACAAACATGAGAGTACTAGGCTATGCATGCCCGAAAGTGTGCTCGCAACTACAGGAAATGATCAATAACATATATCCCTCCTTCAATTGACCTTAAACACTGAAGTTTATCCCTTCGGTCAACAATGTGTATACCACGCCATCCCAGACAGAACATGAGCTCCAGCGGGCCCTCATTATTGACTTCCATCGCTCCAAATTAGATCCTCGCCCGACGGGTAAAAGGGTGAAGAAGAGACCGCTGTGCAACACAGAGGAGGCAATAACACTTAAAGGACCCCGGATTTTACCTCGAAATAGATCTAGGAATGAGTCAATAGCCTTCCACCCACTTTGTCCAACACAGAGGCAAAGATGCCTAACGACTCCGTGTTTTAAACAGAGAATATATTCAGTAATGAGTCAAAGAATCGCCCAGACTGACTTCTTCAGGTTTCGAGCGCACGATAAGACCACCAGCCCGAATTGTTTATACCTTTGCATTGGACCTGTGGAAGGGCTGCTATGGTTGCTTGTCTATTGCGACTGGGAATGATATGCGCTCAATCAGGATATATATCCCGGATCCTGTCAAGAATCGCTTGAGGATCTTCGTTCCGGAAGAGCAACCGGCCTCTCTCCTTCTGCGCCCACGTCACATTCCTATACCACTCCCACTTTGAAACCAAGTCTGACTGACTCTCGCCCGCCACTGTTGCTTCAGTCTGGACTAATCGACGCAGTTCATTTTCCACATCCTTTCCCCATATTGACACCGGAAACACGGCCTCTTCAAAACAAACCTGGTCACCATGTTCCACAACCCCATCTCGGGTGTCAAAAAACCCCAATCGACGTAGGTATGTAGGGCGGTCGACTTTCCACGTATGATTCGACGACCAGGTTGAGAGGATCAAAAGCTCAAGTATATGAGGTGGTCGTAAGAACTCTAAGACGGACTGAACAAAATATTGCCAGTCTTCTGTCTCGTCTCCAAGGCGGTAATCCGGGATGACTTCTTCTCTTTGGCCCTGTAGCCAAATAGAAAATGAAGGGATATCAAAATTTTTGCGCGCTAGAAACCCCACACGAAGTCAACAACCTCAACAATATCTATCTTCTCCTGCAATGATCGCGTTGTGTTGGTGAACAGATCCCATATTCGTGCGTGAGCCTCATCCCGAAGGTCTGGTGAATGATAGGCAGCTACTCTTGCAACCCACAGCATTTCCACCATGGCCCAATGAGCGGTCAGAGCCTTGTAGAACCGTTGATAGGAGCGCTGTCTCTCTGTTCCATTCAGCTCTTGGAAAACGTCACACGTACATCCAACGGGTGGTGGAAGAGGGTCCTCTCCCTCCCATCTCTCTTCGCTTGCTTGCCAGCGTGCTAGGGAGTACGATATCTGTATGGATGTGTCGCAGTAGAAATCGAAAAGAAGGCGCATTGCATGCCACCGACATACAACCTCCCAGATCGCTGCAGCAGACAGATTTCGGACAGCGCGGTGCTGTTGGAAGAACTCCTTACGATAGGAGAGCCCACGTGGAGCTGGTGATTCGTCATACAGCGCGAATCGTTCATTAAGTCCAACCAGGATAAATAAATCCGGTTCAAGTGCATGATGGTCCGCATTCCTCTAGTCCATTTGTTAGAATTGAGTGCCTAATGGTGATGAAGACGTACGATAATGGACCGGAAGATTCTCAATCGGATGTTTGACGGGTTAAAAGTCCTGTAGACCCTCCTGCTGCAGCGTGCAAGGTGCAAAGCGTCATCCAGGTCATCTAGCAGTTCGAAAATATAGACGAGAATTTCAGGAGGGAGGCGGAGTAGATCATTATCTCTCTGACAGGGCGCTACAGAAAGTGCAGTGGCGTTTGAGCGTCGGTTATGACAGGATGGAAACTGAGCTGCGCAACATCAAAAGCAGCGGGTGCTTTTACGGCCCGCATCTCCACCTTCGGTCAAATTCGTGTTCCGAAAACTGATAGTCTGGTCTACGATGTAGGCGGATGTTCGTGTGTGTTTAGCCCTATTTACAATAATCGTAGCTCTGTTGGAAGTCTTAGCGATCGGTAACAATGCATAATGGGACCGGACTGCTAAGCTACATGCGAACATCATACCAGTATAGTGCCGTTGAAAGAGGACACGTCAGCAGGACAGGGGTTGAGCGGGGCACTGGGTGTGCAGTATTGAGGTTCAGGCGGTTCAGCTGAGCTTCAGGTGAACAAGGCTGAAGAGGGTGAAGAGAAAGCGGCGAGGGCGCTAAACCCAACGAATCAAAAAAACAAGGTGAACTCCAACATACAACAGCCGGAATTCGCTGGTGGTCACCCACCCAACTACTAACCGGCCGGCGTGTGGCTTAAGTACGGCTGAGCGAACGGGAAGCCCTGTTTTCCACACCCTATGGTCGGATGTGCGAGAGGGAGAGGCATATATCAAGAGGAATAACCATCATTGAAGAGTCTCAGTGGACGAGTAGGACTGTAGCAGCTAACTACATGGGGTTGATCTCCAACTGTTAGGGAACTAGATCTCAACGGAGTAAGCAACATATTAATAAAGGCACCAGCTTTCTTTCCCAGTGAGCAACACTGAGTCTACCTCACCTGATCAGAGGCTGATGTTTGCATATGGAGACTCTCAACAGAAATATGTAATCATCTACTGTGAAGTGGAAGGGACTAATGACTAATAATAGTAGGAATTAAGTTATAAGTTTCTGATAAGTAGATGAGGACTAAATGACAGGACATCCTAGGTGATGAGGGTATTATTAGAAGTGATGCTGCTGCTGGTGTCGTTGGCTTGAATAGTCTAGACACTGGCGCACAACTGGCGCAGGCAATGTGTGGTTCTTGTTTCAGCTGGAAGAGCAGTCGAGGATGTTCGACTTGAATAGAACACGGTGGCAGCGGAGATGCTCTGTGCCAGGGCGATGTTGGCTGCGGATCTTTGACCTGGACATTTTTTCGACCGACGAACTGCAGCCCCCCTACCGCGTCATACCGAACCAGGTCACCTGTTTTATAGAGTCGTCCGGGACGGCCCTTTCCTCCGGCCAGCGCGGATGATGGACAAAACTTACTGCAGCCTTGATCGCATAATTCACATACACGTCGCCCACCAGGGACCCTTCTACGAAGAGCTTGCCCATAGCATCGATCGCGGCGAGCTGCTAGTGGTCCAGTAGACTAACAATCCACATATTAGTTCCTAGTGCCCTGCCAATTCCAGGTGTTCCTAGAACGCCAGGGTTCATCTCAGCCATGGTTGTTGTTACCGTACACCTGGCCTGGCCGATGCCATTTAAAGGATCTCAGGTGGGTGAGAGAGGTGGTGGATCAACCCGTACAGTATCAACCCATATCCAACCCATGACCAGTCTAGATGGGACCCATTCGCTACGTAACCAATGGCAGATATTCTTAATTTTACCCTTAAATAAATTCTCGTCGCAATAGTGAGAAAAAGAGACAGAAAGGGGAAGGCTGTCCACGCATACATGATAGACACGTGCGTAGTTTTTAAGTATTTCGCACATACAGTAGCGAAGCAGGTAGGTAGACGGAGGCCTGAATTCTAGGGAATAGTTTGGCTACTTTCTTCTATCTTTACAGCTCTTTAGTTTCTTCAAATTCTCTGTAGTTGTTGAGGGCTGTCAGTCTATTAGAGTCCATAGGTGAGCAATGCCACCATATGTATACCTGTAGCCTCGACACTACGGTAATCCTGTCTATTGTACCTAGGTAGGTATCTAGATATCTAATACTATACAATAACAGACGATATATACCAACTCTGGGTATTTTGCTCCTCGGGAAGTGAAGCCGAAGCAAGCTTCGGGCTCACTGGAGGAGATTCGGGTGCCCTGATGCTGCGCCTATCGATGTATCAGCTAATGCAAGGAACAAATAGGGCAAGACCGGAGAAGCGGTGCTTATCGCCGACCAGGTAGTGGTAAATGAAGGTTTTGAGGGTCCTAGTACAGGGCCGATTGAGGAAAGGGTCAAGAAGAACGCAAAGGCTCTTATGACCTCCGATTATGGGCCGATATCGAAGAGTCCTGACTGTGGCGTATCGAAAAAAAAAAAAAAAAAGTGGCCAACCCAGGAGTGCGCCATTACTATTCAAAGCTCCCATAGCCGGAATACCAGTTCTGGTTTGGATCCGGAGCCACCGGTGTTGGGAAGATTGGAGGTAGTGGATCGTCCCTGGCAAAGGCCAACATTGAGGGCTTATCGATGTACAAAGTGACAGAGGTTTGTTCTCCGAAGCCTTGAGTTGTAGTTCAGGTTCTGACTGACTTCATAAAGAAGCAGAAGGCACTTGTCGTCTCGTATGCTGGACCTATCTACAGGCTTCACAGTAGTCAAATGCTCCGTAGGAACGTAAGTGTCTCGCTCGGATGCTTTTCGGCATGAGCTGACCTTGGCAATGAATCCAGCCACTCAAGCAGATCCAAAGGCAGGCTTCGGAAGCTATCGGGTACTGCAAGCCCGTTTCTGATGAGATCGGAAACCGGACCGGGAAGGAGAAGATCGACAAAGAAGCCGAGGAGAAACATCGGGAAGAAGAGAAGAACAGGATTGAAGAAGAGAAAAAGCCGCTTGAAGAAGACATCGTTGTCGCGAGCGCTGGTGCTGTTGGATTGACTGATAGTGACAACGAAGCAGAGGAAGAGGAAGCTCGTGTTGAGGAAGAAAAGCACAAGGAATTCATGAAATAGGTGACGGTGATAAAGCAGATACCGGATGAGGAGCAGAAGAAGGCTGAGCTGGCGAAGTTGATGAATGAGGGAATGACGGTGACAACCACAGAGTCCATGACCATGACAGTTGAATGACGGACTAAGAAGTGATTGTTTACAGCTTAAGGACAGGCTAATTCTACATCAGACTATAGTTACAATGTGGGCTTTTAGTCTTTTCTACAATGATTACATCTGCCCACTCCCACTGGCCTATGGTTGCACTTGCACCCCTGCAGGATTCCATGGGCACTGGCTCTGTATGATACTCACCCTACACTTAAAATCGTGCCAGTTCTACAAGAGTTAAAAGCCCTGATGCCTTCTCAGGCCCTTTGGCGGGTAGTCCGTACTTTTGTCTCATGATGGTAAGGGGCGGCCGATACCATAAATAGAAGTCATGCTACGTGCGGCGGAGCCCAACACCCGTCAGATTGCCGCCCGCGAGGCTGAATTTGCAGTGAAATCTCTCCTCTCTTCGGCTTACTCGCAGTCATACAGTTCCCTTTGACGCGATTCAGTTCTCTCGCTCCTCGCTCAAGGATATGCCCTGGATAGTTTTGGAGCAAAGTAAGACTACCTAGCCTCACTCCCGTCACTACAGACTAAACAAGCATTCCAAATCAGATCAAAGTCGAAAGCGATCCAGCATAAGCGAGCCATCAATATCTGTCGACTGACGAGCTGCCTGTAACCTCCAGAACGATCAAAACATGTCAAAGAGGAACAGAGACATCGATGACAAAGAACCTGTGTCCGGCAAGAACAAGAGGAATGCAGAGTGCACGTCTCATTCAAGAGAGCTGACGCACAATGATTACACTGTGGGATGGGTCTGCGCGCTGCCAAAGGAGCAGACCGCAGCAACGGCAATGCTAGATCAGATACACTATGATCTACCGAAGCCGTCAACTGATCACAACACATACACTTTAGGATCCATTGGGAGGCACAACATTGTCATAGTCTGCTTACCGAAAGGCAAGTACGGCACTAATTCAGCATCGGCAGTCGCGACCCGGATGGTTGGCACTTTCCCGTCCATCAAGGTCGGCCTTATGGTTGGAATTGGCGGCGGTATTCCACCGAAGGTTAGACTTGGAGATGTAGTGGTTAGTACGCCGGTTGATCAGTTTCCTGGAGTGGTCCAGTGGGATATGGGCAAGGCAGAAGAGGGTGGTAGCTTCAAAAGGACCGGTGCCCTGAATAATCCCCCGAGCGCGCTGCTGACGGCATTGACAAAATTGGAGACCAAACATGACATGTGCGGGTCAAAGATACCTCAATATTTAGACGGCATGGGGAAAAGATGGCCAAGACTAGTCGCGAAATACACCAGACCCGATTCACTCAACGATCCTTTGTCCAGTTCAGACAGCTCCTCCAACAGACCGAGTCAGCCTCGAGAAGTACGCGTCCATTATGGTTTAATTGCATCCGGTAATCAAGTGATCAAGGAGGCCAATTTTCGTGACAGTCTCAATGAGAGTCTTGGTGGGAATGTTCTGTGCGTTGAAATGGAGGCGGCAGGGCTCATGAATGATTTCCCATGTGTTGTTATTCGGGGAATCTGTGATTATGCCGACTCGCAAAAGAACAAAGATTGGCAGAAATATGCCGCAGCTATAGCAGCGGCGTATGCAAAGGAGCTTCTTGAATGTGTACAGGCGAGTGACGTTGACGGAGAGCGCCCAGCGAAGGATATCCTAGCCGAGGGTTAGTCATTCTGAGATCACCTGTGTAGTTTATACCAATCCTCTGACGATATCGGCAGTCCTGGACACTGTAAGGAGAACGGAGGGCAATATTGAAACAATGAGGTTTAAGTTGGACAGAAAGGAAGACCTCGAGGTCCTCAATTGGCTTACGTCGGTCGACTATGGTCCTCCGCATAGCGACTTCTTGAAAAGGCGGCAGCCAGGAACCGGCCGATGGCTGTTAGACTCTCCCGAGTACAAGACCTGGCTACGCCTGGGCAATCAGACATTATTCTGTCCGGGCATCCCTGGGGCTGGGAAAACTATTCTGACCGCAATAGTCATCGACGACCTCACTATGCGGTTTCTAAACAATCAATCCATTGGAATTGCGTACATCTACTGTAACTTCCGCCGGCAGAATGAGCAGAGGGTTGAAGACTTACTTGCGAGTCTACTAAAGCAGCTGAGCTGGAGGCAGCCTTCCCTTCCAGATAGTGTGCGCGATCTTTGTACCAGGCATAAGGATAAAGGAACACGTCCATCACTTAGAGAAATCTCCGACGTTCTTCAGCTCCTGGCGGCTAAGTATCTGAGAGCCTTCATCCTGATTGACGCGCTTGATGAATGTGACGTGTCTGGCGGTTGCCAGACAAGACTCCTGACAGAGATCTTTCACCTACACGCACTATGCCGTGTAAACATTTTCGCCACTTCGAGGTTCGTCCCGCAGATCACGGAGAGATTTAATGGTAGTATCATGTTGGAAATCCGTGCATGTGATGAAGATGTGCGAGAGTATCTACGCGCTCGGATATTAGAATCTGGATCGACCTTTTTGCTCTCACACAACGAAGAGATTCAAAATAGTATCACTGAAATTGTGGACGGCATGTAAGTGAATCTCATGTCATACTAGATTCGGTACACTAACTATGCGCCAGGTTTCTCCTAGCACACCTTCACTTCGAGTCAGTAAAACCAAAGAAAACAATAAGGAAAGTCAGGGAAGCTATATCAAGCCTTCCAAAAGGGTATGGAGCATACAATCACGCATATGAGGATGCTATGCAACGAATTGAAAAGCAAGATATGGATTCTCAGCAGCTTGCAAAGGATGTCTTATCATGGATCGTCTGTGCAAAGAGACCACTCACTACATCAGAACTTCAACATGCACTTGCTGTTGAAGCCAGTGATGATGAACTTGATGAAGACAACCTTCCTCTAGTTGAGGACATAGTTTCTGTTTGTGCTGGATTGGTTACAGTCGATGAAGAAAGTGGCATTATCCGATTAGTCCACTATACAACGCAGGAATACTTCCAGCAAACACAGCAAAAATGGTTTCCAGATGCAGAGAGTGATATCACGCGGATATGCACTTCTTACCTCTCATTTCGTCCTTTTGAGAGCGGGCTTTGTCAATCGTTTGACGAATTGAAGGAGCGGCTGCAGTCAAATAAACTCTACCACTACTCAGCAAACAACTGGGGGCATCATGCTCGCAAGGCTTTGACTTTATGTCCAGAAGTCATAAGCTTTCTAAATTGCGAGGTGAAGGTGGATGCGTCAATTCAGGTGCTAGATGGGTTTCCTTATACTGTTTGGTTTCCTTATCATACAGGAATTCAATTGAAAACGGGAATGACAGGGCTTCACTTGGCGGCGTACCTCGGGGTTGAGGAAGCGGTCAAGGCCCTCCTATTTGAAGGAGTCAAAAAACCCCCTGGAGATCAACCAACGCCAGAGGCTAAGCTGGACTCAAAGGATCAGTATGGCCAAACACCACTATTATGGGCTGTAAAGCATGGGCATGAAGCAGTGGTTAAGCAGCTACTTAAGAACGGTGCTGATCTGGAATCAAAGGATCAGTATGGCCAAACACCACTATCATGGGCTGCAAAGCATGGACATGAAGCAATGGTCAAGCAGCTGCTTAAGAACGGTGCTGATCTGGAGTCAAAGGATCGGTATGATCGAACACCACTATCATGGGCTGCAAAGCATGGACATGAAGCAGTGATCAAGCAGCTACTTGAAAAGGGTGCTGATCTGGAATCAAAGGATAAAAGATTTGGTCAAACACCACTATCATGGGCTGCAAAGCATGGACATGAAGCAGTGATCAAGCAGCTACTTGAGAAGGGTGCTGATCTAGAGTCAAAGGATCATGGCTTTGGTCAAACACCACTATCATGGGCTGCAATGCATGGGCATGAAGCAGTGGTCAAGCAGCTACTTGAGAAGGGTGCTGATCTAGAGTCAAAGGATCAGTATGGTCAAACACCACTACCATGGGCTGCAATGCATGGGCATGAAGCAGTGGTTAAGCAGCTGGTTGTGAAAGGTGCTGACCTAGAGTCAAATAATCATGGCTATGGTCAAACAGTACTATCATGGGCTGCCAAGTATGGGCATGAAGCAGAGATGCAGCAGCTAGTTGAGCAGGTTGCTGATATACCGGTAAGGGATAAAAACATCATTCAAGCCCTGACATATTGGGCTGCAAAGTATGGGCATGAAGAAGCAGTCGAGCAGCTACTAAAGAAAGGTGCGCTAACCTGGCCCTATCAACAAATTCGTCCAGCTTAAATACAGATATTGAGAAACAATGTGTGAATGCATGAGAAGCTGCATGGAGCTTGTTAATGATGGAAGATATGCGCATGGCTGCCGCTCCGGCCCAGTCACTACTCGGCGACATTGATGCACATGCTTAAGGAGTTAAGATGACCAGTTACATTGCCGTTGTTGATGTACTTTGACACTCTCGTTGTTGTACTTAGTTCAGCGCGCTTCTTAGGCGGGGACTAGCAGGTGACAGGGGTGCATGAGCATCAGCCACACCAATGAACGAATAAATGGTTCAACAACTTTAAGTCGTTAACCTTCCTTTCTTGGCAGGTAACGGCGCATTTCCACCACCAGGCCAATTGAGGTTTTCGGCCCAATAAAAGCGATGAGCGGTCGATAATGCGTGAAATAGTTCAACTATTGATCAACAGTCTGTCAACCAGGTAATATCCCCAGCCTTGCCGAACGCTTGTACCCAGTGGTGCCAAAACCACGAGTTCCTTAACTTTCCTTCGACAGGTACAAGATCGGTTGAACGCCCTCGAGCCTGGTCCGGACACCGCGCTGGACCAGAGTATCCCCCCGGTACATAGTCACCCACATCCCTGCGCACAATCTTCTTTATGGCTCCCTTTACCCTTCCCTGTCTCAAGCCATACGCAGCGCGGAACGGAAAATACTCGGGCCGGTAGTTGTCAGGTGCCTTAGGAAAGGCCCCAGCAAGGGTAGGCACCTCTAGCCAATGTTGGGGAATAGTACTCTTGCAGAACCTTTTTTTGCAAGAAGAAGCTATGTAATGCCCAGAAGAGTGGGTGGAAACTGGAAAATGGCGTCTCGGACGTATAGCTCGCCCATCCTACACAACAATGCATATGTTGCACCAGTACCGGGAGACGAGCAAGGTAGTTGGCGAGAAATCGCCCAACTCATGGACAATTCGTCGGCAAACGAGATCGCTTTCAAGTTTTTGAAAAGCCCATAGCTAGATCAGCCCATGGGTTGCGGCTCCGCAGTGGACCGACTTCCCGGCCACGGCATCGGCCACTTGGTGAACTTAATTTTTCAAAGTGCCGGTGCGCGCTCATCATGCTAAGTACTCAGCTGACAGAGTTCAGACATTCTTGGTTTACACATCTCGCATCTACCACAGAATGGTCAACGACTCTGATGCTGACACCTCCACCAGCAGTCTCACTCTAAGGATACCGTAGCTCAGCAACATGGTTCAACCATTCTCCTTCAACCAACACATATGTTCCGCTCAGATGCTACCAGGTACAGTATCTGGTGTTCACATATCGGCTCAACCACTCCGTAAGCTGTTATGCGATGCGGTTAGGGCGACGAACACTCACATGAGCGGTCTTTTTGCGGTCTTTTAGGGGCAGTGAGTAGTTTTCACTGTTTCCCTATTTCCCTAGGTACGCCAGCTACCCATAGCCATGCCACAGACAGTCAGCCAGACTAGGGCTGCGCAAGCACCCCTACGGTGCAGACACACAAAGTTGAACCTTAGTCAGGACGGTATACAAAAAGTACGTGGTGCGAATTGATCAATAGCAGCAAGCAGGGCTAACGAGGCTGCGGCAGGGGGGAGAAAGTTACAAAAGAAGTGAGAGGAGGTGCATGGTAACAAGCCACCACCAGTACCTATATGGGAATGGAGGTATCAAATAGGTCAGCATAGGTACAGTAGGTAGAGAGACTGTAGAGGTTTATCGAAGCTGGAGAGGACTTCAGCTATAATACCGCGAAAGAAACGACCTGGTTAACTCCCGTGCGACGCGTTGGGAAGATGCCTTCGGGCGGCCCCTGTACGGGTCGGGCCGAAACACGCACCCCTGAACCTGCCGCCCGAGCGGAACACGAAAAATCACCACCGCGGATTCGACCAAAACGCACAACCAGACCACCAACCAGCTATGCTCGCGAGCAAGAAGAAGAAAACGAAGCCAGCAACGCACGCTCCAAGAGAAAACAAAATCATGAGAGCCAGCAAAGAAGCCAAAGCGACGCTCCAGCGGGGCGTGAGACAACAACCCCTGACGACGCGTCGACAGACATCGAGGAACTCGAGCCAACAAAGTTGCTTAAAGAACTCATCAAGCTCAGGGACGAACTTAAAAGAAGGGATGAAGCTCACCACGAGGAGCTACAAAAAGTTAAAACCGAGCTTAAAGCGGCCCTGGCGGAAGTGCGACAGGAACTCAGGGACCTTAAACACACGACGACCTTAACGCCGCAAGACAACTCTGAATTAGGCCCACAAGCTAACTATGAAGAGATATTACAGGAGCTGCAGTCCCTACGCAGCGCAATCGCCGCCCCAAACACAACCAGCGACGGCCTATCATGGGCCCAGGTGGCGGCAGGCGGAGACCAGGCACAACCGGCCACCGCCCGCCCCTTGCTTAGCAACAAGAAACAGAACAAGGAAGATAACTGCACCCGAGTCAGCACAAAACCGAACAGCAACGAAGAGGAGGATGAAGGCGAAAGCATAT
Organism: Aspergillus fumigatiaffinis; assembly: GCA_012656285.1. Classification (NCBI taxonomy): domain Eukaryota; kingdom Fungi; phylum Ascomycota; class Eurotiomycetes; order Eurotiales; family Aspergillaceae; genus Aspergillus; species Aspergillus fumigatiaffinis. Next base: position 30,462 of record JAAAPX010000192.1, on the reverse strand, counting down.
TCCGAAGGTACTTGCCACCCAGAACAGCTGTCGCGCATATTCAGAACGCACTCGCCACCGCAAATGAGACAAAGGACATACAGGTCCTAGGCGTGGGAACCACCAGAACTGGGTACGTGATACGGTTCGAAGACAAGATCCAAGCGGAGACAGCAAAATCCAACACAAAGTGGCTGGAAGAACTTGGCAACGACACTAAACTGGCCCGACCACGATTTGGGGTCGTGGCACACCGAAAACCAACCGAAGACTTTCTATCACCCGAAAGCGAACGCATCTTCATCGACACGATTATGGAAGAAAACAGCATGGCACAGCACGGCCATCGGATCAGCCAGGTAGCCTGGCTGAAGCCAAGGGACAAGCCGATAGGCAAGCATGGGTCATTGGCTATCTGGTTCGACACACGGGAGGCGGCCGAATGGACGATGGACAACGGGCCCCTGGTCGGACAAAGATATATTGGCAGCCTCATGCCATACCGTTTGAAAGAGAGAAGATGCTACCGGTGCCAGGCATTCGGCCACCTGGCCTGGGCATGCAGGGAGAAGGCGAAACGCGGACACTGCGCGGCCGAGCATGAGCTACGACACTGTCCCCCCGGGGTGAGGGCTCGATGCCTCGACTGCAGTGGGGAGCACCCAACCAACGACCGAAGCTGCCCTAACCCGGCCAAACCCTCCTTTACCCAATGACAGCACCGAACTTGCGCCTACTACAACTGAACATTTGGAGATCGAGACCAGGCATGGAAGCCCTGATCAATGACCCTCAGTCGCGAAACCTAGACATGCTCCTCATCCAAGAACCACCACTCACAGCATACAACACACATGTGAACCACAGCGCCTGGCACCTATACCAATCAACCTGCCCAGACGACACCCCCAAGAAACGCAGTTTACTCTACGTGAACAGAAGAATCTCAACGACGTCCTACCGACAGATCAAATGCAACCACCCCGATATCACTGCAGTCAAGCTGTGGACCACGCAGCAACAAACACTCATATTCTCAGTATATGTCCCGCACATGGACTATAGCCAAAACCACGAAGAGGCCTCAATCCAGCCCATGCTGAGGGAGATCGGAACCTGCATCGGACAAGCGACACAAACCACACACAAGCTTACCACGATTATCATGGCAGGGGACTTCAACCGCCACCACCCCATATGGGGCAAAAACCACATCCACCACGGGGCAATAGGACGGGCCGAAGAGCTGGTCGACTTCCTACACAAGCATGGACTCCAGTCATGCCTACCGCGAGGCACTCCCACGTATTGGTCAATGAGCCACCCCGGAAGCCACTCAACCATTGACCTCACTTTGACGGACGCGCCGGGAAAGCTCGTGAAGTGCCGCCTATACCACGACCACTACGGATCGGACCATCGAGCAACGTACTCCGAATGGTCGCTCCAACCAACCCGAAATGCCGACCATAAACCTCGGAAAGCATACGACCGCGCAGACTGGGGACGGATCGGAGAAGCTGTTCAAGCCCAGATGTCACGACTCGCACCCATCGAAACGACGGCGGAACTCGATGACGCCGCGGCGCAACTTATCTCATGCACCTCCTCCGCAATAGATTCATACACGCCAACCGCCAAACCATCACCGTACTCCAAACGGTGGTTCACCCCAGAACTGAAGACACAACAACGCGAGGTTAATAGGGTGCGGCGGAAGTGGCAGGAAAGCTGTGCAGAGAGAGGACGGCATAACGAGGTATCGGTAAGCTTATTCGAAGACCTGCGCAAGAAGCGTCGGGCGTGGACGAGAGCCATTGAAAAAGCAAAAGCCGGCCATTGGAAAGAGTTTCTCGACAGCGCTGGGGAAGGCCACCTCTGGAAAGCAACCGCATACACACGAACGCGGGAGTCATATACCAGCATCCCGCCGCTAAGGCGAGAGACAGAGGAAATCACGGACCAGGCGGAGAAAGCGAAACTACTCATGGAGACCTTCTTCCCTAGGATGGCGCAGCCAGAGGACGAGGCGCACCTGGAACAGAGAGAAGAGATACCATGGGTGCCTATCACCAAAGAAGAAGTCCACCGGGCGCTCCAAGCTGCCAAACCTATGAAAGCACCGGGAGAAGATGGACTGCCAACCCTAGTGTGGAAGAATCTATGGCAATGGCTGCATGAAGCGATCCTTCGAATTTTCACGGCGTCCGTCAATCTAGGCTACTACCCAGAACAGTGGAAGCGGGCGAAAATAATTGTGCTGCGGAAACCAGGGAAGCCGGATTATACCATCCCTGGCGCGTACCGCCCAATCTCTCTCCTGAACACACTGGGAAAGGTCCTTGAGGCCGCCATAGCTAAAAGGCTGTCATACTATGCAGAGGCACACAGTCTGTTACCTTATACTCAGGAACGCTATCGACCGAGCGTGGCTGTCATCGAAAGTGATCACACTGGTTGCGTTCGACCTCAAAGGGGCATTCAATGGGGTCAGCGGGAACACCCTTGACCGACAGCTCGAGGCAAAGGGGATCCCAACTAAATTGCGAACCTGGGTCGCAAGCTTCATGCAAGACCGGTCTGCGAACATCTCCTTCGATGACTTCGAGTCTCCAAGGCGCCCTTTAGAAAATGCGGGCCTAGCTCAAGGGTCGCCCCTGTCTCAAAGGTTTTGTAGTCGCGGGCCAAGGGGCCCACAAGAACAGAACCGAAGGCAAAATGGCCAACACAGGCCCCCAGGCGAGGCTTAAAGTTCGCCCATAAGTAACGGGACTATGTACGATAGAAACACCAAGACAGATATATATAGTTGTAGTAGCCTGCATATCGCTCACGCAGTTGGATCCCAGGTCACGTGATACATAGATATTGTAGTGGCAGCCTAATAGGCTGCCACCTCCACTCTAGGTAGAACGCAGCTACCTTGCCTACAAATAGCTGCGTCTAGTAGCGTAGTTAGAAATATGATTATCACACTTGTACTTCAATCCAGGGTTACAACTGGTTATGAGCCTCTTCTTTTCTTTCAACTGTACTATGGATTGATGCAGGTGATCAGTGATCAAGACCTCAGACCCCAGACCGAGACATTCAATTCTCAACCCAGACATGATAAACTCCGAAATGGACGAAGTCAAAGCCGATCGCAAGCTCAAAGGCAAGATCAACTTCATCAGTTGGAAGCGCGAGTTTGAACGCGCGGCCAAAGCGGATGACACCCTCGAGTATCTCACGGGAGAAGAGGTTGTTCCCCCAAAACCTAGAAAGGAAGAGTACTTTGCGAAACCTACCGATGCCGAAATCCGTCGCTCTTCCCGAATCAAAAGATCTTCAACTCCGGCGGTTGACGATAGTGATGAAACAGATGATGCTCAGGCTATCCTGACTACCACCAACAACAGCCTCCGATGGCAGATTGACTATAGTGAGCATAAGAATGCCAAGGAAAAAATGAAGCGCGCAAGCAAGTTGCTGGACAATTGGGTCTCAGATGGTATCAAAATTGAGATTGAGGATTGCACAAACGCCAAGGATGCCTACGACTTTATCAAGAAGCGATACGCGGTCACAAACGAACGAGCGCGTGACAACCTGTTGAATCAACTGAGTTTAATCAAGCTCGAGGACTGCCTATCTGTGACCGACTATACGAACAAAGTTCGCCAGATCAAGGCCGATCTAAAAACCGTTAAATACGATATGACTGATGACATGTTCGCTACTGCTTTGCTTTATGGTCTTCCTCCTAGCTACCGCGCTTTCAAAGAAAAGTACGACTGGATCCGCTCGACCAAACCTGATGACCCTCCGGATCTGGACTACCTTTACGAGCGCCTACATATGGAAGAAGCCCAACTACTTCGAATGAAGGAGGAGAGGAGGGCGCGCGAACGTGCTAAAAAGGAAACGAGCGTCAGCGACAACAACAGAAACTACAGTGGCCGACCTAAACCGAACCGCGAGGATAAAAATCACTTGAAGTGTACCTATCCCGGCTGCGGTAAAACTGGCCATACCGAGGAAAACTGCTGGGTCAAGAGCCCCGAGAAAATCCCACGATCTCTCAAAAACAAATCACCCACACACTTCGACAACAAGTTCATGAGCGAGAGAGCCGGCATGGCTGGTATCGTGGAAACGGATCCTGGCCCCGACAGAAATGACTTTATTCGTGCTGATTCCCTAGGTACAGCTCCCTCCTCCACAATTCACGCAAATATAGCTGACTCATCGCCACAGAAGCATAACGCTGCGTTATGCAACAAGTTGCGAGAATTAGGGGGAGCTAGTACTAGGGAGTCAGGAACCAGGAAATTGAGCTTCTCCAAGCGGACCTTAGGAGCGTTCTTGACAGGCACTTTCTGTACCAGAGATACATGGCTAGCTGACACTGGAGCAAATATGCACATCGTCAATGACATTAAGTGGTTCAAGGATAATACTTTTCGCTCGTTCAATTCAAATATCAGCACCGCAGATGGATCTACTACCCTTGAAGTGAAAGGTGGAGGAGCCGTTCAGCTCATTCTTAAAAGCCCTGACGGGTTCCGGGTGAAAGTGTTGCTCTCAGAGGTTGCTTACGCTCCCCAGGGAAAATGCAATCTATTCTCTGGCGGCTTGTTTGCTCAGAAGGCAAAGGTGACTGGCGTCTACGACGATAATTACATGACGTGGATCAATGCTCATGGACACACTATCGGACATGCCGTCTTTGAAAAGGGGCTGTATCAACTCAATGCCATGAGACTACCCAACGGCAACGGCACACTAGATGTCATTGCAGCCATGGTTGATTTCGATGATCCTGTATGGAAATGGCATCGAAGGCTTGGACATCTGGGATTTCAAAACATGTTGAACTTGCTGGATTCCTCCACTGGGATGGAGATCACTGCAAAACAAATTAAGGCGAAGCTTAAGGCCGTTTGCCCCGTGTGCGCGACCACACGGGCACTGGTGAAGATTCCCCGTGATCCTGCGAAACGTCACGCCCAGACGCCAGGATGGATGGTACACGTTGACGTGTGGGGACCATATCCAATAGAGGGTTTTGATGGCACCAGATATTTCTTATTCATCACCGATGATTGTACGCGGTATACTTGGAGCGCACGATTTGACAAGAAATATCAGCTCTTCGAAGTATTCAAATCGCTGGTGAAACTAATTCAGAATGCTTTCAATATCACTATCCGGTGCTGTCGTTTCGACAATGAATTTGGGAATGGACCAATTGGCAGATGGTGTGACTCTCATTCCATCGCTCGAGAAACAATCGAGCCATATGCGCACTACCAGAATGGAGTCGCGGAAAGGACCAACCGGACAATTCGAGAAAAGGCTGCGCCTATGGTTCAGGAGACCTCCATTTCTGGCCAGGTCTCCAAAATTATCGCGGAAAAGGGAACTGAGCTCTTACGTATCTCCAAAATTCCCGAGAATCTTTGGCCTGAAGCTATACAGCATGCTGTGTGGCTCAAGGACCGTACTCCGGCGCGCGCGCTCCGCAAGAAAGAAGCAAGGACTCCATACGAGGCCCTGAGAGGAATCAAACCCACCCTCACAAGAGAGCGAATATGGGGTAGCCGGGCCTATGTCACCTACCCTCAAGAACTAAGGAGTACGGCCGGGATGACAAAGTTACATAGCCCTCGCGGCTGGCTGGGCTATTTCGTTGGATGTGAGAGTGAAGCAATATATCGCGTTTACTCCCCAGAAAAACACAAGGTCTATCGAATTGGTGTTGCCAGAGTTGAGGACGGTGAGGGTTTAGACGATCCCCATGATGAACCGTGCTTGGAAGATAGAGTCCCCACCCCGGATGTTGAAGTATCGAGCAACATGTCCTCCGACAATGAAAGCGACAGTTCTAATGATCTAGAGAACGATCACACAGAAGGTGAACACTTCGCGAATACGCCAGAAATCCCTGCGGAACAGATCGACCAGGCCGCTACTCGACCTAACGAGGACGTTCCGATCTCTGCAGAACAACCCGCTTTAGGAGCGGTGGACCAATGGCAGGATGAAATCAGTGATTTCGACGATGAAGATGAGACCGGCGAACCCAATTCACAATCCAGAATTGTGTCCAAGTATTGGAATCGATCCACGCATGCTGGCATGGCCAAACGCAAGACTCCCGAGGACGCCATAGTAGCACCGAAAAACAGCCGTCGAGCTACCCACGATCTCCGTGGCACCAACGAGGATGATTCCAACTCAGATCTGTCCGACTCGAATGATGACTCATGGTATTACTCGGACGATGGTGCAGTATCTCAAGCTTATTGGCGGTTTGTCGCCAAACATGGCGGGAATCATATGAAGACTTTCTTGCCTGATAATGATAAGTGTGACCGCTGTTTTAGGAATGGTCGAAGATGCGACTCCGCCGAGAATGGAATGCCCTGTTCAACTTGCCGGAATGAGAACCAAGCATGCAGGCCACAGTCAAAGGAAACTAAACGGCTAATACTCCCTGAGAACCGCCTCAGACAGAAACAGATCGGAAAAGTACAGCAGGACCAGCCATGCAGAAGATGCTTCCAGACAAGCCGTAACTGCTTTCTCATTAGCCCAAATGACCCACAATGTGAAGGATGTCAAAAGTCCAACCTGCGGTGCAACTGGAACCTGGACGGGGCAAGGAGATCGACCGCCCGTCAGGAAAGGAGAAAAGCCGAGCAACAGGCAAGGCATCAAAAACTTGGATTCGTCCCAGTACCTCGTGACCAGAAATGCTTCAGATGTGCCGCGAAAATAATGGCATGCGACGGAAAACTTCCTTGCAATAGATGCAACACTCTTCTTCAGCGCCTGTCATGTCGACCACAGGGGGTCGATGATTTGCCTCCGTGCGATCAATGCAGCAGCGGAAGAAGCGGCAAAAATTGCGACCGTGGACGACCCTGTAAGGCTTGCGTCAACAGAAAAGCCACTTGCAGCTACAGAGTCCAGGACGGTCTGCTAACCAGGCTCTACCATGTACCCAACTCACCGCTACCACTTGGCTTCTCTTCAGCAGGCCCGTTAGGAGAAGGAGAAGTCTCTGATGAAGAATGCGTGCGCTGCCAAAGAAGAAAGCTGAACTGCAATGGAGAGCATCCCTGTTACCCATGTGTCAAAGCACAGAGTAACACAAAAGGCGCTAATTGCAACTATCGACGCTCTGACGGGACGTATGAATCATGGGCGGTTCGGCCTTTTGAGTTGAATGCAGACGACGAGCCGACACTTCGGAAGGACTACGAAAAGTACGCCGGCCGAAGGAAATCGAGAGCTCCAGGGATCCCTCACAACATGAGAGAAACATCCAACACCGTGCAGCAGGAGAAGACTGAACTCGCTCCATGTGAAACGCAAGGGATTGTTGACACAGATCTAGACGGCAATGAAATTGCCACTGATCGGAATGTGGCCAACGATGGACACAAATGTTTCAAGTTCGGGCTGTCTGCATACACCGAACATACCCTGTCGGTTCTCCAATTGAAGCCGAATGACTCTTCTGCTGAAAAATATCATCAAGCCAAGATGGAAGAGCTAAAATCTCACGAAGAAAAAGGCACATGGAAGATCGTTCCGCTCAAAGAAGGGATTAAACCTGTTACCTCACGATGGGTCACTACCGACAAATACGGGCCAGACGGTAAGGTCACAAGACACAAGGCTCGGTTGGTAGCCCGAGGTTTTCAGCAGGAAGAAGGCCTTGATTATGAGGAAACATTTGCATCTGTTGTTAAGCCAGCTTCAACCCGCATTCTCCTCGCACTGGCGGCCATTCTCCACTGGCATATCCACCAAGCAGATGTCAAAACAGCGTTCCTGAACAGTAACTTGGATAAACCAGTCTATATGAAGACCCCGAGGGATATACTGTTACCCCGTGGGTATTGCTTGCTTCTCATCAAGGCTCTTTATGGACTAAAACAGTCGCCTCGTGCATGGTATCAAAAACTCCGCGACACTTTGATTAGTTGGGGTTGGCGTATGTCATCCTACGATCCATGTGTTTTCATCAACGACAACGTCGGGCTGATACTTGAAGTTCACGTGGACGACATAAATGTGATGGGCAGAAGCCTTCAGGCAATCCTTGATTTCAAAGTCCAATTCGCAAAACAATTTCCAATTTCCGACGAGGGCGAATGCTCTTGGTATTTGGGCATGCACATAGAACAGAAGCCTGGGGAAATCCACGTCCATCAAAAGCAATATATCGATCAAATCGTCAAAAAATACGGATTCGGAGACGCTGCCCCAGTCAAGACCCCCCTGGACAAAAATATCAAGCTTTCCAAGCAAGATGGCTACACCGCAGACAACAAATTCCGCAAGGCATATCAGTCGAAGGTCGGATCGCTCAATTTTGGCAGCAATCAGACACGGCCAGATATTGCTTTTGCTACCGGTTATGTAGCCCGTTACGCATCCAATCCAAATCAGGCTCACATGGACGCCGTAGACCGCATTTTCGCGTACCTGAAAGGTGACCCAGGGAAAGGAATTGTCTATTCGGACAAGCACGGCCTTCATTTAATGGGCTTTGTGGATAGCGACTTTGCCGGTTGTGAGGACTCCCGTAAGTCAACAACTGGATGGGTGTTCACGCTCGCTGGAGGTCCGATATCTTGGTCGTCTCAAAGACAAAAGACCGTGGCCACATCCACCATGGATGCGGAATATATAGCGTGTGCTGAGGCAGCGAAGGAAGCCGTGTGGATCCGCAACTTCATAAACGACCTCCGTATTCCGGGAATATATATCCACGCAATTCCGCTTTACATCGACTGCAACTCGGCCTTGAAGCTTACCAGAAACCCAGAATTCCACAACAAGTCCAAGCACATCGACGTCAAGCATCACTTCGTGCGTGAGAAAGTGGAGGAAGGGCTTATCAACACCCAACGCGTCAATACGAAGGACAATCTGGCAGATGTTTTCACCAAAGCTTTGCCCAGGGCCACGCACGAGAATCTAGTCAACCGTTTGAATCTTCTGTCAGGGGGAGATTCTTCAGATTCAGCCAAGGAATTAGAAACGAAGAGTGGCTTTGATTCTGGGATCCTTGGAGGTGCCTCGGACCCTTCGGGTCCAAGGCACAGGGGGAGAGTTGGATCCCAGGTCACGTGATACATAGATATTGTAGTGGCAGCCTAATAGGCTGCCACCTCCACTCTAGGTAGAACGCAGCTACCTTGCCTACAAATAGCTGCGTCTAGTAGCATAGTTAGAAATATGATTATCACACTTGTACTTCAATCCAGGGTTACAACTCACGCGAGGGGTCAGGGTAAATGAAATCAGTCAGTCAGTCAGTCAGACATTCACTGTATGGCGACAACGTGGACTGAGGTAGGAAGGGAAATGGATGAGCTTCCCAGATCCGGTTTAGCCTACCGCCCAACAATTATCTTCACAGTCTCTCCGTCTCAGCAGGACCTCACATTTTCGGATCCGTGGTCCCAGAAAAAACTTTTGCAGATCACAAACCGCACTGTGCCCACACGGAAATTAAATGTGTCCCTACCTCGATAAGCTTTGACCTCGGCAATTTATATCGATGCAGTCTTCCGGCCTATCCCACTTAACAAAACAAGGCGCACAAAACTATGTCGTCGCTGTGCCGAGTGCTGTGACATGGTCGCCAGCTGGATTGATGCCCACAACACACCAACAGCATGGCAATCCCATCAATGTCCCGATACCACAACAGCTGCTGCTGCAGCAGCAGGCAGCTATTCCAGTGATCCAGCCACGGGCGGTAAACCCAATGCCACAAGTAGATCACCAAGGCGCCCAACTGCAACAGCAACAAATGATTGAAAGTCTTAAACAACAAATTATCCAAGGACTTCGGCGGGAATTCCACCAGACGGTGCAGGAGAAAGTTAAGGAAGAGCTACAAGCAGCTCAGCAAGAGATGCAGGCGAAGTTCGAGGAAGAACTACAAGCGGCTCAGCAAACAATGCAGGCGAGATTCAAGGCAGAGCTACAAGCAGCTCAGCAAGAGATGCAGGCGAAATTCAAGGGAGAACTACAAGCGGCTCAGCAAAAAATGCAGGCTAAATTCAAGAGAGAGCTACAAACATCTCAGCAGACGATGCAGGCGAAATTCAAGAGAGAGCTACAAACATCTCAGCAAGCGATGCAAGCGAAATTCAAGGGAGAGCAACAAGCGGTCCAGAAAACAATACATACGAAAGTCAAAGAAGAGGTACTACAAGCAGCCCATATATCTTTGGAGCCGGTTCAGCAGCAACGGGAGGAACAGCGGAGGCAAGAAATGCTGCAGGAGGTCCATCAGGTCGTACTGCAATTTCAGCAACCTGTCCAGCAGCTGGTTCAGCAGCTAGTTAAGCAAGAGGTCCCGCCGCTGGTTCAGCAAAAGATAGCCCATCTCGCTCATCAGGTGCAGATTATAATGCAACAGACATCCTTGGAGGGAGCCCACCGACGAATCCGGGAGCTTGAAGAAGAGATTCAGCTACTGCGCAAGGAAAGTACCCCGGCTGAAAACGCTTCTGTATGATCCATCGAGAAAGGAACTTCCACCTAGAAATGAGACATTGCTACTTGTGGTCTGGTAAAGGAAAAATGTTCCAATAGAGTCCATTAACATGTACATTGTAAGATTTGCGAGCACAAAACATTTCTGTCTCGCTTGAGTCCGCCAAAGGTACGAGACCAGTGATTTACAGTGCCCACCAACTACGGTACATATCCAACGCTTACCAGAAATCAATTAATCACTCCTTTGGTTCTTTAGGAAACTTTCCATCGTGCCCACCATGCTCATTCTCGGACCGCTGAGCTTCACTTCCTGCGAACCTTCGTGACACTGCACAGCGATGGTCATCAGGCATAAGCCCGTATCCTTTAAAACCAGGCAGTCTTCGGTCGCCGCTACGGCGGGAGTGGGAGGGCGTCATCTTCAGAATACTACCCCATATAATAACGGCATATAATAACGGTCGTATGTAATGAGATAGAAAGGCTCGTCCGACGCTATTTGTGCAGGGGTTCATAGCATCCCGGGCGCTGACGTCCTGCTGGTTTTGGGCAGCGACATCTTGGGTTCTCGAAGACCGATGGTCAAAACAGAGCGAACCATTCTAGAGACTGGGTTTACGACAGTATCCGCATGAGGACGGCCGACGCTCCCTCATGCTCCGACTGAGCGTGAAGTAGTATGACAAGTCATCGTTGTGGTTGCTTGGTGTTGTTTTCGGGGCACTTGCCTCACCCAGATGTGTTTACTGGGACCAAGGGAAGACATGAAATCGACGCCCAAACAAAGGATACGTCTAAGGTTTGCCAGCTCCCCTTCGTCTGGATGATGGCGGTACGTAATCCTTGTCGGATGCAGCAGTACGTTCTTCCGCTTGCGCTTCCTGGCGGCGGCGCTTTGCTTCATCGTCGCACCTCAATTGCTCAGCCGGAGATGATGATCTCAACTTCCGCTTCCTGATCGGCCGCTTCGACTCAATGCCGCGTAGACCGGGAGCTGACTCTCTTGCTTGGTGAATCCGCTCTGCGCGGTTGAGAAGCTTGACAAGAGTTTCGTAGCTTATGGATAGCTCTTTCCTCTCATACCCGTCGGACAGCTCATCAGGACCAAAATCACTGAGGTTGATACTGAGACGCCTGCACTTGTTTGCAGGACGACCATCTTGCGTTCGGAATACCTGGTAAATTCTAGCGCAATCCTTCCGGTAGGGCAGATTACCGCTTACCTCAGCTTCAATGACTTGGTCGACTTCCAGGACATCAAATTCCTCGCCCTCTTCCTGCACATAAGCTGGACGCCACAAAGATACAGTAGACTCTTTCCCATCATATTTGATGTTTATGCCAACAACGACCTTTATATTTCCGTTTGAGTTCATGATATATTCCCAGGCCAACTTCCTCAGGTTTCCGTTCTGTGAATATGAGACCTCAACAACTACACCAGGATATGCTGCCAAACAATGCTGGAATTGAGCATCCGGTTGACGTTGTAGGCATATTTTTGTGTCATCTGATTGTCCATCCTCGGACTTATCCGCACGCAGTAGAATCCGTGAAGATCCTCCATTCGTAATTAGCGCTGCAAATTCGCTGGCAGGCCCTCCTTCGTCTATAATGGTCTGAAGTTGTTTAGTTATTTCACCGGCCACGGAGGCCACAAAGAAGTCATGTACCGGACTTGGCATACGAATCTGGAGCTGCTCAGATTCCGGGTCGTAATCCCAGCTAAATACCTTAGCTACAAAAAGTGAAGGCTCGGACTGGAGACAACTTACCGCACTTTGTCGTTGACGTAACTGTGGAGTTCTTCGTCCTTATTCAGTCGAGAAAGTAATTCCGAAAATTGCTCGCGTTGCAGCTTAATATTTGGCGAGTGTGAGACCACTGGACCAGAACCGCTGCGGATGCAGTTGAATATTCTCAAAACACGCGCAACGACTGTGTCGGATGCTTGACGTTCTGCGGTCGGCGGAGGCGTCAAAGGAAACTTGTGCTGTTCTGGGGGCGTGCTCTCGTCCGCATTCAAATTGCACGGTACCTGCGAACCCCGATGTGTATGGATGGACACTGGTTTTGCCATGTTGGCCGGGAGTTTTGGCAAGGAAACGAGGGGTGTTTGTTATGCAGCTTCCCGTCTCAAGCCATATGCAACACGGAACGGAAAAATACCCGTGCCGGAGTTGTCAGGCGCCTAGGAAAGCCCCAGGCAAGGGCAGGCACCTCTACGCAATGTTGGGGAATCGTACTCTTGCAGAACCGTTTTTGCAAGAGGAAGCTAATGCCAAGAAGAGTGGGTAGAAACTGGAAAATGTTGTCATGGTGGTAGCGCGCCCGTCCTACACAACAATGCACATGTTGCACCAGTATCGGGAGACAAGCAAGGTAGTCGGCGACAAACCTGGCAGCTATTCATGGACACTTCTTCGACAGCCGAGACCGATCTCCAATTTTTGAAAAGTCCAGAGCTAGATCAGTTCACGACTTGTGACTTCGCAGTGAACCGACTTCCCGGCCACGGCACTACATCGGCCACTAGACGAACCTGCCTGCTCACCCAGAAGCCCAGCTAGTCTCTGGAACTTGTACGGCTGCCGTTTGAGATGAACTTAGCGGATTCGTCGGCCAACGTTCAACCACTACGGGGTTCAGCCACCCATGAACACTCGATGAGCAGCGAGCTCTACAAGACAATTCCGCACCGTGATTCAACGAGCATTGCATACTCGGGCATCAGCGACATAGTTCAACCACCCGTTCTTGATATGCCGATAGCACAGTCTTGCTCGGATCGTTGAAATACCTAGATATCGGAGGCTCTGATCGAATGTGTATGTTTCAGAGCGGCAGGGCGCTCTCATCATGCCGAGTACTCAGCCGACGGGGTTTAATCATCCTTGGGTAAGCGTTTCGCATCGACCTCAAAATGCTCAACTCCTCTGACGCCGACAACTCCACCAGCAGGTTTGCTCTAACTGGATGCCGTGGCCCATGGACATGGTTCAACGATCCTCCTTCCACCAACACGTATGTTCCACTCACATCCTACCTGTTTTACGCGTTGACACATCGGCTCAACCAATACTCCATAAGCTGTTACGTCCGTTGCGGTTAGGACGAAAACTCACATGAGCTACCTTTTCGGGGAGCAGTAAGTAGCTTTCAGTATTTTCCTACGTGCATTCTACGCGTACACCATTCCACAGACTACATTCTCCACTGAAGAGGGGAAGAGCTCATCGCGTTCAGCGTACTCTACAACTAGGCATTACCGGCTTCCATTCAACAGCCGATTCATTGTGGGCTCGTGCGATTTATCCGACGATGTCCGGAATTTCTCATCGTCGTTTTATACTCTTTCTATTTGACCTTTATTTGTCGAAAAACTTAATTTGCAGCTGGGTGGTCATAGAATCATGCTTCATATTGTTCTCTAAATAGTCCAAGCTTCTCTAACATTTGGCACGAATGTACCCCTGCGAGCCATGGTATTTCTGGCGTGCATCAAGAAATATTTTTTTCCGACTAGAGAAAGTAGTCGCCATATTGCAACTCTTGCTCCGTAGGACCGTACATTTGCTCCCTGAACATACTGGCTAATGTAATATGGTCGATACAATGAGGGAAAGCCACAGGATGGAATTTTGGAAACCGATAAGGCTACCCCTTGAAATGCCACCATGTAGGAGTCTATCTTACCTATGCCTGGAGGACTCGTCCTGGATGGTTTCAATCGCAAGGGTGTGAAGATATGGTAGGCCTAGCTTTACATCTATATGCGTCCCTTAGTCACAGGGTGATACTGTAACACGACGATGAGCTCCAGCAAAATTTTGCCGGCGGTGTTGGAGAGCTCGAGCAGTTCGTTTGCTAGCCAGTATCATTTCGCAGGTGGGCGATATCTTGCATCACGCTGTGCTTGTAGAACGGTGGTTCTTGACGTGTCGTTCTTACTGTGCTTGTCGATATCCGGAAAGGTAGGTTGGGGGGAGAGTCTTTCTGTCGCATCAATTTCCATGGTATTGAAAATATAATAAGAAACTGTCATTAAGAAGCTCACAGTAGAATATTACAAGCCTACCACAGGTACTGTATCAAGAGCTCGTGTCAGGGGCATTGACAGATGGTGGGACAGTTATGGAAGGCAGAAATCTAAGGAAGAAATACGGACTCGAAAGAAGCGTGCAAACAGTCTCTCTCAGGCTAGGGAGGATCCGACGAGGGACCGGCCATCCACCACGGATAGAAAAACGCTCGTCTGGTGAAATATGTCACAGGCGTAGATGGGTCACGCTGGAATGGAAGAGTAGCAAACTACTCACAAGGGTGCAAGATTGGCAAAAGAGACACGCGTCCATGGTCGATACATGCCATGACATCGTGGTAACTTCTGTGACACCAATCTTACCGACGTTATATTACCAACGGGTCGTCTCGTTCTGTCAGGTATGTTATGTGGCGGTGCGGAGGGATGTATCGTCAAAGCCCGGTTCGTAAGGTAATGTATTTGGACATAAAAGGGAAACAGCTATTCAGCAACGAGTCACGATTACCACCTACTGCCCACGCATCTGTTCTTGCCCTACTCCGTCGGCACAAAATATGCATAACTCTTACAGAAGTGATCGCTTTCGACTTTCCGACAGTTGATACTACGCATGCATCCGGCGCACTAGTCAGATCAGAAGAGACAAGGGATTCTGTAGCACGTTTATGCATTACTATATCTGGAAGCGTCATTAGATGATATGATAACGAAGTCCCTTGGAAGCAGAAAGTTATGGATATAAGCAAAATTTGATCGCTGTATAACAATGAGCATACGATATACTAGCAACGCTATGAAACATGCCTAAGCGGTCTTGGCCTCGTCGACCGCCGTACTCGCGGCTGAATCTGCAACCAACGTTTCCTAAGAGAAGCTGTGGATCGGTCCGGAAAACGCCTTTGAAAGGCATGCGCTATCTCTTCAACGCACCCTGCATTCCGCATTAGGACTTTCAGTAACTGGTCCTCTTTCTGGCTGTAAGGTCTAGCCTTCCGAGCCGAGATATGGGTACTTGTAGACCGCTGATGAACCTTCGCTGCGTGAGCTCTTGCTTTGGCTCGCGTTAATGGCCCACCTGACGCTAGACCCGGCTCTATCTTGCTTCCTCTTGTGCACACGCCAGATGAGGTTTGGGTGGTCGCCGGCAGTTCCGCAACCGCTGACAATTTATCTCTCGTCAATCGTCGCACCGGCTGTTTTCTCGGTGGGTTTTGAGATGACGATGTGGGAACAATGAGTGCGTTGCCGGTCTCAGGAACAGTGTCGCCTTGGGATTCCGTACTGTCCAAGGCTGGGTCGGCGCACAACATCTGAGATGGGAAATCGATCCCATGCCTCTCTGCCAAAGAGCTGCTTGCCAACTGCTCTCTGGGGTCCAAATAATCGTGTTGGTGCTTCTCTTCTGGCCAGGATAAACTAGTGGTAGATATATCCAGGATCCGCGGGTCGATTACAGTAGCGCTGGGAACCGAACCGATTGCTCCATGGCGAGGACTATCGGTGACATCCATAACATCAGATAAGGCCAAGTGGATACTGTTGTCATCTGGACTTGTACAAGGCATTTGTTCAAAGTGCCCGCAGTGATTGACCGCTTGGTAGGCGAGATCCGTCAGGCGCTCTCCATTCTCATGCGCCGCCTCAGCGGGAAGAGGAAACATGGCCTGGTGTTGTCTTGTGGGAGGTTCCCAGAGGATAATCTTCAGATCCTTTGGACTAGCGTGCGGTGATGCCGAGGACTTCTTCTGCTGCTTCCGGGGGCGCCTCTCCCGCTTAGGTGGGTCCTGATCTCCGATACATCCCTCGTCTAAGTCAGAGGAAGATCGCTTCTTGCGGGCTTTCTCGGATGGGACGCAAATAGCCTTGTTGTAATGGTGTACATCGTGAAGGTGTTCCCTGTAATCCTGTTGATCGGTAGAGATGTGGCTACAGCCGGAGCACTTTGACGGCCACGTCTTACGCTTAATATGCTCTTCCAGGTGATTTCTCAGATCTGTGCTTCTGTTAAAGGTCCTCATCCTTGCCACGGCTTTTTTTTGGTCGTCCCACAGACATTCGATACAGTATCCGGCACGGACGGTGGTATTGCGAAATACCATCACTTCATAATGTTGGATGGTCATCGACCGTAGGTGGCTTGCACAATGCTCCTCAAAATCAGAGCTCTGGGCATCGTGAAAGGAAAAGCACTCCCAACAATACTTCACTCGCGCAAGAGGAATACCCATCACACGAGATTTCTCCCGTCGCATGTGGGATTGAATATGGCTGCTTCTTTGGGGTCTCTTCAGACTTCAAAGTGTCAGTCACTAGTCCACGCAGAAATGACAGGCTAGGCTTACTCTTGCATGACTTTACCGCATCCATGAGCAGGGCATCGCCCTTCGACGGGCTCCTGTCCAGGAAGATACACCACGTCGTAATCCCGTTGGCAATGTATCACCAAGTCCTCCACGACAGCCCTTTTCGCCTCAAACTCAAGGGGTTCATCGGAAGACATAACAGTCACCAGACGTCCCAGCTCAGGCATAATGTCGCACCAAGTCCTTTTCTCTGCGCTTTGCTCCCCGTATATTGGGCACTCTTTTCCCCTTGTCAATATGAACTGATCCCGCCGCTGTCGAACCCATTCCTTCCGAAACCGTTCTAACTCACGTGCGTAGATCCTTTTTTTCTGGGCCCGATACTGGGCGTTTAAGCGTTCACGATCACCAGTGGTCGACGCATTGTCGATCTCAGCCCTCATTTCGACGAGCAGAGCATCCGATCCGAGTTCAAGTTCCTTCTGTATTGGCAACTTGCGAGGAAGACCTTGTTCATAGAATTGCTCGTAGCCCTGGAAGTATTCAATGTGAGTATGATCAGTCTCCCTGCCTCTGGCGGCATTGAGCCCATCAACACCACAAACGGATGCAACATAACTTTCAGCTGTTACAGACGTCGACTTATGCCCGAGAAGCTGAGAAGCACTCTGTAGCGTATATTTCTCTGCTTGAACTATTAGTCACCATTTCCCATTGGCGTAACGATGGCCAGGATCAATAACAAACCCTTAACGGACTCTGCTAGATGGCGGCGGTAATCGTGAATGGTGGGAGTATTAAGATAGATTTTCCGGAGGATCTGGCGGAAAGCCTCCTGGTATCGTTCCTTCGACAGTGGATCCTCGCTGACTCCTTTCGCTGTTGTGTGTCTGATAATGCATCGATTCAAAGCCTCGTCATTCCACCTGAGTGGAAGCTGATTACGCCCAGCCGGGATCACTTGCTCGAAGAAATCGGCGGCAGACGAATAGCCCCAGAGAGCACCATCAGCGATAGCAAGAGCGAGCAGCAAAAGTGCTCCGGCATAAAGGGGCTCATCGCAGTCCCATATTGCAGCGCCGAGTCTGAGGGTCCAACGGTCAGCTTCCAAGATATTAAACGAAGAAAGCATAGAGGGTCGAGCTTGACATACGCTGCATTTTTTGGGTCCACGTTGTTCTTCACCCAGTGCTGATCAAGTCGATATCCAATCTTCCAAGGGGCATCGACAGTACGGAACAGGACAAGTTGGATATGCTATACATGTGAGCGTTTGATACGAGGCCGTAGATATAAGAACACTTACCTTATAACGCAGGCCACGTTTAGCTCTGTGCTTGAACTTAGGGCAAAGCGCGGCCACCCTTGCACCTATGCAAAAGTACAGGAGAGTAGCGAAATGGAATTGTACCCGAAACCTCCCAGACATGAAAATTGGGTCATCACCTGCCCAAAGAGTCCTCATACCCCTTTCAAAATCGCCAGGCTTGACATTATATTTAGGCTTCTCAATTGCTTTGATAAACTTCTCTGCCACCAAATCTTTCTCAATCCACTGCCAAAGTCAGACGGCACTGTATTCATCATGGGAGAGGTCGGCTCACGCAGTAAAGCTCAGTGGCATCCTGTTCAGGAATGCGCTTTCCGGTTTCGAGGGCAAACCCGGGAACGAATTGTTGGGCTCGGATAAGAGTCGTCTTCATGGTAGGCCGTCCTTCGGGGTCGAGTTTGCCCTTCGTAGAATCGATGTACCATCGAAACAGTTCCTTGAGCTCATCGAGCGTTGGGACTGGATGTTCCTTGCCAACTTTGTAGCCTACGGGCATTCCCTTCTCCTCGACGAGGAAACTATCAAGCTCATCTGAGCTGGTGTAGTTCTAGTATGACAGAGCGCGGATACTCACTTCTCGTACGTGCGCACCCGTTTAAGGTAATCATCTTTCGTCTCCGGAGATGCTTTACTCCAGCTCCGTTGAGCATCCTTCTCTCGATAGGCTTTCGGATCATAACCTCGCTGTTCGCGAAGTTGACGGGCCTGCTCTCGCTTTCTCGCTTCGCGGGCAGCTTTTTGGGCAGCCTTCCGAGCATCGGAAACGCCGGCCATATTGGAAGACGAAAACGGAAAGAAAAGTGGTGACAGAATATGGGGGACAGGACCAGTAAAAGTACGATTAACGCAGGACCAGGAAAGTTGAAATTCCCCCGTTGGCAAGCTTGGGAGAATATCATTTTATACCTGCGTAACATGGGGGGCCGGGGAAACACAGGGTAATCCTCCGTTAGGTTTGATTGCTTGTGATCCATCAGAGCCTACCCCTGTATTCTGTCGTGAGACTATGTTGAACAAAGACCAGGCTAAGACGTAATCCCCCGTGGCCTTTGTGATGCCCTCATGGAAGTGATGGTGGATCTCATAGATCTCCCCAGTTTAGGATGTATGAGGTTTAGAGAGCACTAAGTCATCACGTGATTTACCACATGGATGCGAGCCTGAGCTGCTCTGGATTACTCAGGCGGCATGTCGACGGGATCAGTGAGTAATCCGGGAGCTGCCGGAGAGGTTGGTGCGTGCTCAGTGTGTGCTCAGTGAGTGTTCGATGAGTGCCCGGAGCGCTCAGGGCGGTCTCACGTGAAGCCCTCATAAAAGCGGCGGCACCCGTATCGGGCAATCCAACGGGAATTGCAGAAAAACAGTTCAGTTATATACTAGCGCCGTTTTCTTCTGCCAGAGTGGATGAATAACTGTCCAACAGTTATCATAGCCAGGTTTTAATAATTTTCATTATCTTAGTCGTAGTTGCTTGAGGTGTAGGTATCTTTCAGCCAAATTTAGCTGACTCGTGGCAGCGTACGCCGAATGGCGAATCATACAGAATTGAGCCTGGTCTTCCCGGGTAACAATGTTTATCTCGGAATGATTCCAAGGTTTCCTCTCGTAATTTAGTAGAGAAGAAAGGCGATGTCAAAATAGATAGCTCCTTTGACACATTAGATACCAACCTATCTTCACCATAGATGCTTTGAGGGTCACTGATTTATGTACTTTGAATGACATACAGTGTATGGCCTCCGGCACCACTTTGTTGTGACAGAATCAATACCTGCTCGGTCCTACACTTTGACCCCTATAGATTCACTCGCGAATGACTATAAGATCGTGACCACAATTTGAGAGAGAGTTTCCAATCAGCTCACGGGCTTAGAGGTAACACCGGTGAAGTTCAAAAGGGACAGATGATGTGCTCCGTTGATATACATCATAGGTTGTAGCAATTGTGATCTTAGGCTGGACTGATTGAATCTCCTACCTCTCTACGCCGATCCTAGAACTCAGGCACAGGCAAATTTGGAGTTCAATGATCAGGGACTATCAAGAAATATGCCTGCTGAGTACACAGTGATTACCAAGAATAGCAATTTTTGCATAGAATGAGTAAACCTAAGGGATATACTTGATGCTGATCAGTGGGACTCGACGTTCCCAAGTTGGAGCGTGCGGATCTACATGAAAGCCCGCTTTGTCCCATCTGAGTCTGGAATTCTGGATGCGTATCGAAGTCTTAATTATCTAGGCTTGGTGGAGCTTCAAAAGAGCCACAGTCTTATGGAGAACATGGTAGGCATATCCGGAGAGTCTGATGTCAGTTTCCTTCGAGTAGCGCTCTAGCCCAAGAAACATGTATTTGGAAGCACTCAGTAGACACCTCCTGACAGACCGGCACCTGCATGTTACGTAGCTGACTAACAACGGTTTTTTTTTTTTTTTTTTTTTTGAATTGACTTCTGAAATCCTCTAAATTGGCAATATTATATGCACGCACCAGAGCTAAGGGTTAAAGGGCTTAAGAAGCCTCTATGGCGGGTGGCTTTGAAGCAATATCCCCGGAAAGAAACAAAGAAGGAATAGGACGGTCTTCCAAATTAGTGCGTGGTCATCCGTCGCCTTGACAGATATTTGCGGCATTGGAAAAGCAGGGGCTGGAGGAAAATCGGTTATTTGGGACGGATAATTATCACCTTACTGCTCTATACAACGTCCATGCCATCTTTGACCTCTTTGATTGAGATGTTTAATTACTGATGTGCCAAGCTCCCTAATCCGAACAGATCGGGATGCCGAAATCGCCCAACCAATAGGACGAGAGATCCTTATCTTCTTTCAGCCTCCTTTCACATCTTAAGGTTCCGAACGCAAGGTACTCAAGGTACGAAAATAAGCAGTAGGTATCTATCTAAACTGAAGACTAGCAATTACCTTAACTATTCAATAGGACAGTCTGAGGTTGAATGCAGGTACCCTACCTTAGGCACTTGGGTGATCTGCTCTTTGGTTCCGTGTAGGTAAACCGATTGCGCAAGAAGACGGAACCGTTGAAAAATAACCCAATTATGATCGACCGGATGTCGTTGGGCTCTCGCATTCTACCTTGTCTACACATATTAAGGAGAAGTTGTCGGATGACAGGAGGGAGATAGATATCTACATGGTAGGTAAGTTCAAATCTGAGATGTACCCATGAGGTCAGAGCAACTGGCTGATAAGGAAGCGAAAGCGACTGATGATTGGTTGTTTGGTTCGAGATAACAGACTGATAAGCTAAAGGCCGAGAAAGAGTGCGTTACCCCATGTCAATACTGGAATACTTGATATAAGCGACAGACGGCGTGATGCTGTGAAAGCCACCTACATAGTAAGCTAATTGAGGTACCAGCGGCTTCTCATTCCTATTAAACCCGGAACACGAGTCAAAGGTGCGCTGACACCGTAACGATATGTAAAGTACCTTGGGTACAGTAACGAAGAACAGTTGCAAACCCAACATCGCGCAGTATAGCAATGATCATTGTCTGCATATGAGTACAATGCAGAGGAATTCATCTTGGCAACCGACCTATATCACAATACTTGTCATTGAAGGATGGGGAGGGTAGTCGAGAAGAAATACCTAAAGGACTTCGTATCAGGCTGAGGACTGGCAGTAGAGCTGCTGATTGGTCCGAAGCAAGTCCATATCTACAACCACTCCCGATGCTCGTCTCATTCCCCAATCACCTCGAGGGACAGTATCTACATGGTATCCTCATGATCCTCATCAGTTTCTCCGAGACTTTGTCGACGATAATGGGAAATATGAACCACGGTTTTGATGTTATCGTCTAATCTACCTGCTATATGGCTTCCTATCATCGCACCTCGACTCGTCATCCTCGTCCAGGATTCCCCAGAAGGGTCCCAGCCACCCAGTACTTGGAGGGTCATACTGCTGGACCCAGAAAGATAGGCTGAGTCAAAGCTCCCTTGATAGACGAACTTACATAGAGACCTGCTCTCTGGACATCATCCTTGTCATATTGATTATTCATTGTAAAACGAAACTAATCAGCCATGGGCTTATCCGTTGCCTTGCACCATGACCCTAGAAGGTTTGGCCAGATTATGTCTGATATCTATCACAATCCTTCAATTTGACTACTATCAGCCAGATGAGCCAAGGCCATAGACCTTTCCCTAGCGCCCGACAGTGGAGCATTGTGTTTGATTTCAGGAACTATGACCATGGCTCCATTGTCCACGGTGTTTTTGACTTGTATCAGCATTGCATATTTATGGGTCTGGCCCTCTCCCCCTGTCACATTTCTCCCTTTATCAGACATCGAAGCCTTCCCTTTCCTTCTTCTCGTGTTCAGCTCTGACCTCGAGCTCTGACCGACGACTTCGACTCTGATTCTGCAGCTCATTCCTGCTCAGGGCCTGTCTCGTTGCATTTTAGGACGTCAGCATTCTATCATTGGTTATCTAGCACCACGGCAAACGGCCTTGGTCAGTGACCTCAGCCAACGAATCGTCCCTATCTACAAATCTGCGACTGTGCTGCAGGTGGTTTCACAATGGCGGAATACCCGGTGGCCTACAATGGCACCATAGCAACTGGTGGAGATTCCTTGACGGAGGATTTGAACATATACTACAGCGTTCGTCAACCTCACCATTGTAGTATGTTGTTCTGGAATGAACGCTTGTAGCTGACTGTCCCTCCAGTCCGGTGACATTGCATGGGTTGTCACATCAACCGCATTAGTCCTGCTTATGATTCCTGGTGTTGGGTATGAGAATATGACGACTCATTTTCATGTCCATCGCTAACAGCCTTTAGCTTCTTCTACTCTGGTCTTGCCCGTCGAAAGTCGGCCCTCTCTCTGATATGGCTCTCGATAATGTCTGTCGGTGTCGTTTCCTTCCAGTGGTTTTTCTGGGGCTACTCACTAGCCTTTTCCCATACTGCTGGAAAGTACATTGGTGATCTATCGAACTTTGGATTCAAGGGTGTGCTGGCAGCGCCTTCGGTTGGCAGCAGCAAGGTGCCGGATCTGCTCTTCGCCGTGTTCCAGGGAATGTTTGCTTGCATTACGTGAGTCCGAACTCAAGCATTCCCGTAGTGCTCGAAGATAGGACAACTGACAACTCGAAAGTGTAGCACTTGCCGTCGGTGCCGCCGCCGAACGTGGCCGTATGCTTCCGTGCATGGTTTTCTCCTTTATCTGGACCACGATCATCTATGACCCTATCGCTTGCTGGACATGGAATTCCTCCGGCTGGGTCTTCAAGCTCGGTGGTTTGGACTTTGCAGGCGGCACGCCTGTGCATATTGCCTCCGGATCAGCAGCATTGGCTTACTCTTTAATGCTCGGAAAACGCCGTGGTCACGGCACCCATGAGCTCAACTACCGCCCCCACAACGTCACCCACGTCGTCATTGGCACTGTGTTCCTCTGGGTGGGATGGTTCGGATTCAACGCTGGCTCGGCCCTTGCCGCCAACATGCGAGCTGTCATGGCAGCATTTGTGACCAACCTCGCCGCTTCTGTTGGTGGCGTCACTTGGTGTCTTCTGGATTACCGACTCGAGAGGAAGTGGTCTACCGTGGGTTTCTGCTCGGGAGTCATCGCTGGCTTGGTCGCTATTACTCCTGGATCTGGCTTTGTGCCCCCATGGGCCGCTTTCATTTTCGGTGTTGTCGGCGCTATCGCTTGCAACTACGCCACCAAGCTCAAGTATTGGCTCAAGATTGATGACGCCTTGGATATCTTTGCCGTCCACGGCATTGGAGGACTTGTTGGCAACATCTTGACTGCCTTCTTTGCCGCGTAAGTATCATTCCAATTAAGGACAGACTGATATGTTACTAACATGCGTCCTACCAGTGACTACATTGCGCACCTCGATGGCTTCAGTGAGATCCCCGGTGGATGGATTAACCACAACTGGGTTCAGCTGGGGTACCAGCTAGCCGACTCTGTTACTGGCTTTGCGTACTCCTTCTTTGGTAGCTGCCTCATCCTTTTCCTCATCAATTTGGTCCCTGGTCTCAGCCTCCGCGCTGCCGAAGAAGATGAGATTCTGGGTATCGACGACGCCGAAATTGGCGAGTTTGCTGTATGTGCTCCAGACGATCTGCGGCTTGAACCATTTGAGCTAACAAGTTTCCTAGTATGACTATGTCGAAATCACTCGCGACGTGATCGCCGGCGTTGAGGGCCCTGAAGGCCTTGATGGCTCTTCCAAGCGGACAATCACCCCTACCGAGGGCCACGAGGGCACCATTGAAACGAAGGCTTGAACACTGTGTCAGACTCACTAATATTCTATGATACCCTGTCCTTAATAATCATGTCCTCATTCTGTCGATCATGATCTGTTTGTATATATTTCCTGTTTATCATTTGTTTCTTTCGTCACGTTGGAAGATGCCCTTGGCTGTACAGAACATTCTATTTTCTTCGTCTGAAATCATTGAAACATCATGCGTCATGTCTTCTGTGCCTTTTCAGATAAGCAGCTGGCTCGTAGAACCATTTTAGCGTCGCTCAATGCCAGATGTTATTTTGCTCGAGTGATGAAGGTGTACGTAGTGTTTTAACAGCCTGGACATCAATCATGGGTTGGCTGCACCTAGTTTGTTCACCTAGCATGTTCTTGAAGAACCAATCCTGTAGTGGTTACTGGCAGCCCATATTGAAGAAAGCAATGAATACCTACGGCGTAACTTTACATTCGTAAGGGTTGCAGTTCTCATGGGACAAGGTGATAGCAGATGCCATGGCATGCGGCCAATGATAAGCCGCGATTGGAGCTTCCCGTCGTCACCACCTAGATATCCCCTTGGAGCTTGGAGCTAGGTCTCACCCCGCAAACCATTCCAATTCTTCAAATCAGAGCGCACACTATTCTCTACACCTCGTGACTTTCTTCCCATTTGTTGTATTCTTATATTTTCGTGTATCGGTCTACAGTGTTTCGCAGATGGCATCTCGAAGCCCCAGCGAAGAAGCCAAACCGGCGCCGTTTAGCAACTTCCCGCAGGACCCGGCTGAATTTGACAGCGACCCCAGGATTTCCTTCTCGAAGCTGGACAACAAATTCATACTAGAGACTGAAGACGGAGAGGAATTTGAATACGATACGGTTTTAAAACGATGGATTCCGACGGTGTGTGCGCGCTTCCTCTGCAGCTGGTCGATTCCCCTTGTATCTTGCGATCATTGAACTCTTACCTTTTCTGTCTCCCTCTTGTTATGAGTTCCCTTCCTCCCACGCTGTGTTTTTCCCACTTGCCAAGTATCGTTCCTGGAGCACAGCGTTTCATTGCAGATACACTGCGATCGCCGTTGCTACATGGGTCTTGGTCGGTTCGTGAAACTGATTGTGTGGTTGGCGCGACATTTCCGCGCCGTTGGGTATTCTCCAGGTCGACGATGACTTGCTCCAACAGCAGCAAGAAGCCTACAAGATTCAAGGGGTGGACGAAAACGAACAAGTCACTGCGCAACAACTGAGGAAGAAGCGGAAGCAGCAGGCCGGTGGAGATGAGGTTAGTGCAGCAAGCGATATGGCCTTGCAATCCATTCTTGTAGCGACAGTGACTGACTAGACTTAAATCGCAGAATAATGGTCAAAAGCCGAAGAAACAACGAGTGAACACTGCCATCTTCGTCACATCTATTCCCCTTGATGCCGAGTTCGATGAGATCCGCGACGTCTTCTCCAAGTGTGGTGTTATCGCCGAAGAGATTGACAGTGGCCGGCCCCGAATTAAGATGTATATGGATGAAAACGGCAAGTTCAAGGGGGAGGCTTTGATCGTGTATTTCCGGCCGGAGTCTGTCAACCTCGCCATACAGATGCTGGACGAGTCAGACTTCAGGTTAGGGGTGACAGGCCCGCAGGGACCGATGAAGGTCCAGGCTGCGGATTTTTCGTTCAAGAGCCAACAAGAGGCACCGGCAAAGACCAGCATGAGGGATAAGAAGAAGATCATCAAGAGGACTCAGAAACTAAATAGGTCTGTCTAAGGAAACCCGCTGGACTTGACGCGATATGGACTGACGTGGTGTTGCTAGCAAACTCGCTGATTGGAGTGACGATGAGCCATCAAATTTGACGGACACAAGCTCCAGGTTTGAGAAGGTCGTCATACTCAAACACATGTTTACTTTGAAGGAGATCGAGGTATGATTCTAATTTAGGCCGCTTATGGGACGGACCGATACTTACCCTTTGTAGGAGGATCCAGCAGCCATCCTTGACATCAAGGACGATATTCGGGAGGAGTGCTCCAAGTTAGGCGAGGTTACGAATGTCGTTTTGTATGACAAAGAACCCGACGGAGTTGTCAGCGTTCGTTTCACGGACCCTGAAGCCGCCAGACAATGTGTCAGAGTATGTTGTGCTGGCTCTTTTTGTTGCTACATTATAACCATCGCAAAGATCCGTTCTCTAACCAGTTTCTAGGTCATGGATGGTCGCTTTTTCGCCGGCACACGCGTCGAAGCCTACATTACAGATGGGAAAGAGAAGTTCAAAAAGAGCAATGAGAGGCGGGCAGCTCTCGAGGATATGGCGGAGAGAGGACTTGACGCCGAAGACGAGGAAGAAAACGCACGGTTGGACGAATTTGGGACTTGGCTGGAAAGCTCCCATGTGGTGGAAAATACTGCCAAGTAGTCGCTTCTTGGAGAATTGGCACTATTCATGCCAACTGAATAAGCGCTGAGGAAGGAGGCCATTGATTCGCATGCTTTGTACTGTATTATAGCGGATTATGTACTCTGTACATCTGAGCCAGAAAGGGCGGGAATGGCCATGCTGATATGAAGATATGATGATCAAATACGGTAACACCGCTAAAACTGGCAATCAATATTGAAACAGACCCTCACTTGTTTATTGACACCCATTGTTTAATTGCCTGCATGATGGGACGACTCCAATTCATGGTTCGCGGTTGTTGTCGTTGTCCCAACTGTGGTTCGTTCCAGCGCGGAACGGCTGCTGACTGGTGTCCCGTGACAGAAACCGCGCTAAACCGTGTTTGACCGTAGCTCCCCCTGATTTATTTACCAACAGCAAATGTTGACTTGTTGTCTGTTGATCCCTGAGAGACCAGCCCGCACAACGAACAACTCCTTCTCTCCTCACCGCTAAACTTCAACCCAACTCCCCTTTCCCTTTCTCCATTCTTCCTCTCCGTCCCCATTTCTTCGACGGTCTCTGATCCTTTTGTTCAAATTGAACTTTCCCATTCCATCTCTTTTCTACCCATCCTAGTAACTCTCCTCCAGCAAATCATCCACAATGCGTGAAATCGTATGTTGTGCCTAAACCCCCCCTGTTTCCGTCAGGAGACGCGTCGATTTGGGCTCTCCATGATAGAAGAACCCCACTTGTTCCTCAAGAATGCGGATCAGCTAACTTGTTCTTTTTTATTCTACAGGTTCACCTTCAGACCGGTCAGTGTGTAAGTACTGCCCATCGTTGGTGAGGCACTGTTATGGGAGAAGCATAGGGATGGCGTTTGCATTGAGCAGAGACTAAACTCGATTCTTGGTGACAGGGTAACCAAATTGGTGCTGCTTTCTGGTATGTCTCGACCTCAATGCTTGGATGATGGGAGATAGGAACCTGTCATCTTAGCAGGCTGTCCTCCATGGGTTCAGCTTCGCTGTCATGGGTATCAGCTAACAAATCTACAGGCAGACCATCTCTGGTGAGCACGGCCTTGACGGCTCTGGCCAGTAAGTTCGACCTTTATCCTCCCAATTGAGAAAGCGGGGGAAACACAAAGGCAAGGAAGAAGAGGACGCGTGTCTGATTGGGATAATAGCTACAATGGCTCCTCCGACCTTCAGCTGGAGCGTATGAACGTCTATTTCAACGAGGTGCGTTGATGAAACTTTCGACTCTACACTACTTCGGCAATTTCTCACGATCTAACTCGCTCTAGGCCAACGGTGACAAGTATGTTCCTCGTGCCGTTCTGGTCGATCTCGAGCCCGGTACCATGGACGCTGTCCGTGCCGGTCCCTTCGGCGAGCTCTTCCGTCCCGACAACTTCGTCTTCGGCCAGTCTGGTGCTGGTAACAACTGGGCCAAGGGTCACTACACCGAGGGTGCCGAGCTGGTCGACCAGGTTATCGATGTCGTCCGTCGCGAGGCTGAAGGCTGTGACTGCCTCCAGGGTTTCCAGGTCACCCACTCTCTCGGTGGTGGTACCGGTGCCGGTATGGGTACCCTTCTGATCTCCAAGATCCGTGAGGAGTTCCCCGACCGTATGATGGCTACCTTCTCCGTTGTTCCCTCCCCCAAGGTTTCCGACACTGTCGTTGAGCCTTACAACGCTACCCTCTCCGTTCACCAGCTCGTTGAGCACTCCGATGAGACCTTCTGTATCGACAACGAGGTATGAGTGGATTGATTGTCCACAAAACAACGCGGAGACTGACAGGCTCACAGGCTCTGTACGACATTTGCATGCGCACCCTTAAGCTCTCCAACCCCTCCTACGGTGACCTGAACCACCTGGTCTCCGCCGTCATGTCCGGCGTCACCACTTGCCTTCGTTTCCCTGGTCAGCTCAACTCTGATCTGCGCAAGCTGGCTGTCAACATGGTTCCCTTCCCTCGTCTGCACTTCTTCATGGTCGGCTTCGCTCCTCTGACCAGCCGTGGTGCTCACTCTTTCCGCGCCGTCTCCGTTCCCGAGTTGACCCAGCAGATGTTCGACCCCAAGAACATGATGGCAGCTTCTGACTTCCGCAACGGACGTTACCTCACCTGCTCTGCCATTTTGTATGTTGCCAGACCCACGAACATTATGCGCGATCTCTTTACTGACGATAATTTAGCCGTGGTAAGGTCTCCATGAAGGAGGTCGAGGACCAGATGCGCAACATCCAGTCCAAGAACCAGAGCTACTTCGTTGAGTGGATTCCCAACAACATCCAGACCGCTCTGTGCTCCATTCCCCCCCGTGGCCTCAAGATGTCCTCCACCTTCATCGGTAACTCCACATCCATCCAGGAGCTGTTCAAGCGTGTCGGTGATCAGTTCACTGCTATGTTCCGTCGCAAGGCTTTCTTGCATTGGTACACTGGTGAGGGTATGGACGAGATGGAGTTCACTGAGGCTGAGAGCAACATGAACGATCTGGTCTCCGAATACCAGCAGTACCAGGACGCCTCCATCTCCGAGGGTGAGGAGGAATAGTAAGTCTTCCCAGATCTTTTTGCAGAGTACGTGTACTGACTCTCCGCAGCGGCGAGGAGGAGCCCCTCGAGGCTGAGGAGTAAATTATTTCTCTCTAGCCTTTCAGTGACGTGAATTAAGATCTGTTCACAGTAATACCCCTGATACATAAGTCTACTTTCTCTCTGGCCTTGGCCTAGCTCGCAGGCTGCTGCTGCCATACTGGAATATTTTGCTCGAGCGTTTTTTTAATCTTCCTGTTCTTAATTTCTTATGGCCCAGGGCCTCTGAAAGTATTGGACTCAAATAGTACAAAGTTCAAAAGCATTGCCTGCAATCCTCCATCAATGGTCCATCGGGGCAGATTAGAAATAACCCGAGTAAATTGTATGGAGATACCAAGCCGAACCATAGGACAGCGCATCTGTTTCTGGCAACATGATAGAAAACATTCATTCAAAATCACTTGTGTCCACTACTGTTCCCCTCTGTAGGAAGACCAGTTTGTGTCACCATTAGCAGACCGACATCAATTTATTGAAACTTGTACGACGTCTTTCCAGAACAGTCGGCTGGCCGCAGAGAGTGGGGATATTGGCACATTTAGGAAGCACATGGCGCCATCTTTTGCAGCACACGACGGACGTGGCGCAAACAAGAAGCTAACGGGACCGACCGGTCAAATATCACATGAACGGACACTTCCCCGCCCTCGAGACTTTGAGCTCCTCCGTGATCTTCTCCACAGTCTGTCGGCCCTTCCCTTCAAAGTACTTTGGGCCCACGTCGGCAGTGTAGTAGCCCTGCGGGTAGTACTTGTCGCCCATGTCGCCGGGGAGCGGCTTCCCCAGAGCCCAGGTGAGCCAGGCGGTTGGGCCCCAGCGGTTCCAGAAGGTCGGCTTGACATAGTAGGGGGCTGCGTCCCAGTGGGTGATGAAGATGCGGTTGTGCTCGTCTGGGCGTTCTGTGTAGGGTTGGTAGCGGAGGAAGTAGGGACGGGGGAGGGCAAGGTACAGCATGACGAAGCGCCGGACGCGGAGGATAGATGAGAAAACCTTGGTCTAGGCGTCGGGGGGAGGGTCGTACCTTTATTTAGCG
>JAAAPX010000191.1:0-52850 GCA_012656285.1 Aspergillus fumigatiaffinis | reverse complement strand
ACGCCAAAACAAGAGACCATTCTAATCAACAAAATTGAACCTGAGCGACCCTGAGAATCTGGTCACCGCCCGTTCCGACTTCTGCCCCCTGGGTTCCCCGTCTCCCCACTTCCGTCTCCCCCACCAACCAAGCTGGAACCCTCCACCGAGCCGCCGGCAACGGCAACACCTCCGCCCGCCAAGCAACCCCAACAACCCACCCCACCGCCGCTGGAAGCATCATCCCAGGAAACTGCGACAGAGCCAGCTGCGCCGCAACCAAGTACGTAGTTGACTTGTCGGAGAGGAGGAGCGTGAGGTATTTCCCTTGTCCCTGCCCCCTTTCTCTTTCATTCGTACCCGAGCCCGTAGTCTCAGATGTAGACGTGCTGGTGCTGGTGCTGATCCTATACCGAAACGTATGCGGAATCCCAGCATGATACTGCGCCAGCAATGCAAAAAGCGTAGCCGTCGGCCCGCAGGGTAGATAATTCATTTTGTAAAGTGTCAGCGGGCGGAGGAGGACGAGGAGGAGCGGCGGGAGGAGGGAGGTATATGGTAGTGTGGAGAGGATGAATGTCTTTCTCTCGTCAGTATTGCGAGCGAAGCGAAGCGTAGCATTGAAACAGGGGGGAAAGGGGCAAAAGGCGTACTGCGAACTTGCGTTTCCCCCATGCGCGCTCAACAACGCGGAGATGGTAGGCGAGCATAGCGGCGAAGAGGGCCTCGGTTGAATTGGCGAAGCCGGCGAGTTGCCATGTTGCGAGGCGCCAGAACTGCGCGTAGGGCCAGACATGTGGGGAGACGCGGATGCTGGCGAGGTGTTTGATGTCGAGGATGGAGAGGGCGATGGAGGAGGCGATGGTGTAGATGAGGAGGAGTTTGGTAATTGGGGCGTTGGTTAGGCCGGAGGTTAGCATTTTCGTCTTTTTCTTTTTCTTTGGGTTTTATTGAAACGGGGCAGACCGCGTGGTCTGAGGTGCGGAGTGTGCTCTGCTGGTGCTGGTGTTGTTGTGTTGATGATGGTGAGGGGAGATGATGGGGATGATGACGGTGGACACGTCGCGCCAACTGTAGGCCGAAGCCGAGTCAGTCGGCATGCCGATAATTGAATTGCATCTTCGGAGTACCGTAACGTCTACAGTTACACTATACTGGATGCAGATAAAATCATGTACATTATCTATTTTCCAGCGATTGCAATCGCTGCATTTCTTCAGTGTATGCCGTATTGTACTTGGCCAGAGCAGTCTCCAATGCTCGGATGGTGGGCCCCAACAACTGCTTGACGGCCTTCTCTCCACCTGTAACTCCCGCAAGATTGAGGCGGATCTTCTTGCCCGTAGCCTCTAACACCTCGCGTGCATGCTTCTTGAGTCGGTTTACTTCCACCTGGCGCTCCGCCTCGGCGTCGTTTGCGACAGACTGAATGCGTTCCATGGCCCGGTTCAGCGATTCCACAAGCGATGCTACCTCCGCCGCACGGTCGGGGTTTCCGGACAGAAAAGCCTGCCAGAATTGGTGGAGGAACTCCGTGGTTGTCGCATGCGTCAGGGTTAATCTATCATAGAGAGTGGTCGACAATCCGTACGTTCCCCCCGTGGATGTTGCCTCCGTCTGGTTGCGCCGGTCGCGGATGGCGTCCAGGATCTGCTTCGATGCGCGCTGCAAGTTGGCCTGCGATCCGACCCGCTGATCATGTTTCTGCTCGTCCTCATCTTCAAGTTCCTCTGGTTCCACAAGCTTCCCCAATGGCGCTGTCCCATCGATCGGCAGGTCCCGGTCGATCTGGCCGCGTAGATCACGGAGGATCTGGTCGGGATCCTGCTTGGCAAACAGCCGACTCTGCTCATCTTCGGTTACTTTGGCCTGCGAGAAAAACCGACTCTGATCCCGGATATTCAGTAAAATCCTGTTCTGTTCATCGTCCCCGCGCAAGTCCCGCAGCTGCAGCTCATTGTACGTCTCCTCGTCAATGCCGACAGGCGCCGACGGGTCGCGATCCACCGGCGCCACATTCGCCATAATCTTCTCGCTCAGCGTATTCAAGGTCCGAATGATGGGCACCTTGTCCACCCCAGACGGCCGCATGTCCAGATCCGGCCGATTCCCGCGCCGCTGGCTGTGATTGACCTCGTTCCCCGCCAGATCCAGAAAGTGCGGCACGTGAGCCTCCCGCTCGGGATTCGCCTGCTCGTCCTCGCGCAGATACTTGTCGAGAATGGCATCCGTCGCATCGTTCTCGGAGATGCGCTCGCCGCGCAGTTTTTTGAACAGTCGACTCTGGAAGAATCGCGACCAGAACTGCTGCTCGCTCAGCTTCGGCACATTCTCATCATATACCCTCTTCACAAGCGGATGCTGGCTGAAAATGAGCTGGATCTGCTCCTTGCTGATATTGAGCTTGGTCACGTTGTCCTCGACCCGCGGCTTCAGCGACGACAGCACGTTGTAGGAGCCACGCGTCTGTGACCGCTCGATCGCGTGCGCCCGCAGCAGGTGCAGCCGCGTCGACCAGAACTGCGCCATGAACTGCGAAGCGGACAGGGTATCGGGTTTGGTGTGCAGCGATTCCATAAACATGCGCTGCAGGTTCGCATCGGCCTTGAGCAGCGACTGCTGCAGCTCCACGTCCGCCTTGAGCCGCTGGTCGTCATCCCAGGGTTTTAGGGCCCGCCCGGCCGAGGACACCGCACTCGCGATTGCCATAGCGGCTGACATCCCTTCCCCGCCGGCGGGGGTTCCTGTCCGACCGGGTGTCGGAGTCGGGGTCGCGCTCGCCGCGGTTTTGGCAGCCTGGATGGCGGCACTGAGTGCATCTTTGATGGCGTTCGCTTCCGCTCGGGCGGTTGCCCCGGCCGTAAAGGAGAAGACGTATTGTTCCGGGGAATCACTCGGCGTGTTGGGAGGGAGAACGAAGATCTTGAGCATCACTTTGGGGTTACTAGCCGGGGTTTGCTGTAGATCTGCCTTGGTCAATAACCATACAGGAACAACCGAGTGGCCATCTCACATACTAGTGATCTGAGAAACTGGAATGGTAATTGTTCCGGTAGCACCGCCAGCCGCAGGAATCCACGAGATGGACTGGCTGTCCTGAGACATGGTCAGGGTGCCATCTTTCTTCTTGTATGCCGCCGATCCGCTCGGAGGTGCCATCGTCCTGGAACTCGACAGCTTCCACTGTCCTGAGCGGCGTATCGGGATGCGCCCATCGGGAGAGGAGAAAAAAGTCCTTCCAAGGGCGAGGCCGGCGAAGAGGAAGGTCAGCGGCCCTCTGTGAAGATTTCGTGGGAGGGAAGTGGGATGATTTCGAGGTCGTGTAAAAATGGGCTCCGCAGCTCTCGTAGAAGGATGCAAGATATCACGTGACAGGCGGCAGTCTGCACGTCAGAGACTCGATCCAGAAAAATCTACGGCCTAAAAGTTGGAACAAGATGAACGAGACTACGAAACTGAGCTACTGACAGTATTTAGACTTTGTGGCAGCTTTAACGTGAGATGAGATTTAGCTATAAGATCAAACTGAAACGTACAGACAGAGCAATGACGCCATTTCCATGAAAGCCCCGACGTCAAAGCAGAAGAACTCTTTACAGCCAGAATTGCCCTCCGTATACCACGCAGTTAGGATTGACCTCAAGGTTATAATGGGAACATGTCATGGAGCGAGGATTGATCAACAACCTTAAGAGACTAGCAACCATCCCAGAGAAGCACAACCGTAACGCTATGAGAATCACTCCCGCTATGCAGAACACAAGATGCTGGACAATTCATAGCAAACGAAAGCAAAGCAGATTATCAAACAGAGTAACCAGTGATCCACCCGCACTTTTGTCGCTCACGCTTGCAATTTGGTATCATAAATGAGTCCGCCCATTTTTCGTCAAGGACAGCAAGAGAAGAAAATGAAGCATAGCAAGGGTATTAAACAATCAAAAGTCGTAAGCAACAGCCAGGAAGGAACACTCTATGTCTCCAGGACTTATTTCTTGAACATGTAATGGCCATAGATGCCTCCGACGTCTCCAACTGCAACCGGAATCTTCCTCATCCCCCACCAACGGGCGCCCATTTTCCAGGGACGAGAGCCGTCGTCAGGGACTTGGTTCGGCATAGATGCAGGGTCACGTACGTACCAGCCGCGTCTGCCAAGCTCACGGACGGTCCAGCCGCTGGAGGCACGGTTATTCTTGATTCTCTCCCTCAGCGGAGCGATGATCTTGTCACTGAATTCAATGACTTGCAGAGGATAACTCTGCTGCGAAAGGAGCAAGCAAGTATTGGTATTGAAGATAGTGCCAATCGACAACTGTGCGACCTTGTTGAGATCCAAGTAGCACAACGAGGACGGCACCCACGGTTCCTGCGCCTCGGCCGAGCCCGCATTGTCCGACACTGGAGGCGGAGCGAAGAACATATTGAGGTCTTTGCAGGACAAATCCGCCGAGCTCAAGCCGAGCTCCTCGAGATGCTTGGTCAAAGGCACTAGGGCAGGAGCATGAGCAGAGGTGATCTTGGCACCTCCCAGGTTCAGCGAGCGGAGGGTTTTGGGCAACCGAGGAAGAAGAGCAGAGACATCGTCCTCCTCGAGAATCCGATAGCGAGTGGGGTCGGTCAGGAGGTTAAGGTACACCAGCGTATTGCACACTGCCGGATGCGTGGTCAGAAACTCGACCACCCGGGGCCCCTTCAATCGAGTGCACCGCGAAAGGCTGAGATGCGTAATCTGTGCGGTCTCGGGGATGGAGAAGAGCGCCGCCTCGCTGATCTGCGTGTGTGTGACATCGAGATGCGTCAAATTGATCAGACGAGGGAGAAGAACCTCAAAAGTAGACGGAGGCAGACTGCTGCACTCGTGTAGGGACACCCGCTTGAGATTAGGTAGGCTCAGTGGCAGACCCGGTCCTGTGGTCAAGGCTTCTTGGAAAACCGCCGAGAATGACTGGGTAGCGCAACCGCAAAAGTCAACACCATGTAGGTTGGGCAGGCCGGTGAATATCTTCCGCACGATATCCACGCTGATATCACCTTCCACATGCTCCTGCAGCAGACATTCCTTAAGGTTTGGCAGAAGATCAAAACATTTCAGCAGCGTCGTGGAGGTGAGATTCTGGATTTCCGCATTCATCTGCTTGGTGCGTCCGAGTCCTACGGAGGTGAAATGGGAAAAGTCCAGACGGCGCACGAGCGTTCCGAGCGCGGGATACTGCGACATGTGGTTGAGAGCCTTGGAGAAGATGATGGAATGCGGGAAGGTCATGTTTCTGTACAACACACCAAGTGTGGCAGCGTGCAACGTACGGGAGGCCAGGAGACACGACACCAGGTCGACATTCCGTGGTGTGTAGCCATTAGGAGGAATATCCAAAGCCAGGTTCGAAATGATTTGATCTGCAGTGACATTGTCAGTGGACGAGCTGATATCCGGCATGCATACGGGAAACTCACCGAGAACTTCCGGGGGCAGTTTCTCTAGCCGCGAGGAGCCTGGAGGGGGTTTCTGAGACTTGGATTGCACCGTCTTCGTGGGAGGATTATTCACCACCGCATTGCTCTCCCACGCCCAACCCCGAGTGTGCATACCCCCCAACGCGCGAAGATCGCCATAGCTCCGGCTGAGACTCTTTCCTCCGAGTCGAATCTGTTTCCAACCAAGAAAACCACCACAAGGACAACAGAAATCGGGTGTGTGTTGCATATCAATCGCTAACGGCGATGTCTGTTTGGTCTGCTCTGTGGGAGACTGGGTGATGTGTGTATCAACGAAGGATTGAGCAATGCCTGTACGGAGAAGATCAATCAGCATGCGAGACCTTGCCGATAGATGGTGCACGAATGCTTACCGTCGACGTCCTCCTTGATCGAACCAAACGACGGACGACGGCGACTGCTAGATCTGGATCCGTTGGGTGAGGAGCAAGCGGACGAGTGCGACGAGGAAGTGCGCGATAGTTGAGGATGACTAGTGTCTATAGCCGGAGCCGTAGTAAACCGAGAATAGGTAGGCTTCTGTAGGGGAATGGCAGAGGCGGCGACGGAAGACATGATGGACTGGGAGGGGACTGGAAGGGGCCTGCAAGAGGCCTCCGAACTATATAATCCGCCGACTAGGTGAGGAGAAAGAAGGTCGGACGGGATACGGATGCGTAGGATGGAAAGGGGAACACAAGAGAGCCGAAGAGACCGACTTTTTTTTTTTCTCTCCTTCCTTTTTTCTCTTAGCTAATTAGTTCTCAATTTTTTCCCCAGATTTACCAGCAGATTCTTAAATTCCTTACCGAAGCAGAGGAAAAAGAGGGGCGGCGGAGACTTTGTTAAGGTGAGGAGAATGAGGAAGCTGTTAGTCACAGAAATTCGCTATTGAACTACGGAAGTTCGATGGCAGCGGACGGGCACACCACCGCGTTTCCCAAACGGACGCACGGTTCAAGGTTGGAATGCGACCAGTAGGAGGAAAAGGACGGACTGTCACCTGCGTAGAAGGGTATTTGCGGAGAGTAGTCTGAAGAGTTTGCAGATTGATGCTAGATGGATGAGTAGGAGTGCTGGGAGATGAAATGGGAGAGAAGAGTCAGAGCATGTCAGGAGACCAGAAAAGCAAAGGCAAAATCCACGTTTATTGCTATTGATCCTACCTAGGTAGTACGGTACAGCTTCTAAATAAAAACTTTCTCGGAAAAGTGACAGCAAAGCGGAGGCGGCAAAAAACGAGCAGACAGAGATCAAGAGACACAGAAAGAATGAGAACCACCGGGCTGGGCGCCGTGGAAAGGGCAAGATGCGGCCACATGGGGCGAATTGGCCACGATGAATGCGGCAAACAAAGTACGGGGTATCTAGACGTCTTGCTTTTGTAGATGGTAATAACTGATAGTACGTAGTATCGATAGTACTTTGTAGTACTTCCTACTGAAGAAGCATCGGACGTTGTAATGATCGTCAGTCTTCCATTTCTTTTCTTTTTTCTCTTGCCTCTAAAATGCTCTAAATCTGGAATTAAAATTTATCAATCGGACCGGGCGGTGTGCGCTAGTATCACTTGGGAATAGGGGATTCCTTCTGCGATGAAAACATTGCGTCATAAAGCACGACAGCCTCAACATGGATGAGGTAGAGAACCATCACTGAATGTCGGTATATTGGATAGCTTATAAGCAAGGTTAACTACAAGTACGTATACAGGGGATGATAATGCCTGTTCTATCCATTATTATCATTGCAGACATATGGATGTTATTATTGAAATCTACCATGGCCCATCTCTTGGCCTAATCTTCTTTGGGATCGCCGCAAGCATTTTATGACATAATGCGAACCTTCCGCTAGCTCATTATTAGCGTTCTGGTGGAACATAATTACATAATCAATTTATGCAACTTGACTCGAAACACTCCTGCTATGCTGTAGATAGATTGACGTCTGAATATTTATTCTCTTGTTTAAACTATGTTAATTAATCAATCATCAGCTGTTCATTGACAGGAATACCCAAAATGAAGAGGCAAATTTGCCCGTCTTTGGTACTCCCAGAGACGACAGACCATATCCGTGACTTGTCTAGAATACCCCAGATCCAGCCACGTTCTCCAAAAGTAAACCTGCGCCCCTTGTTTTGCCTTACCTAACAGTTATGCTAGCGTCCACACTAGCTCTCTCAGCTTGATCTATCATTCGTCACTTTGTCAAGCATTCTCAGGGTGATGGGTGATCATGCGGAGGCCTGACACTTACATTTAACAGAGCATCATCGGATCATGATGAGCTGTCTCTCTCATTTGTCACTTGACCTTTCTATTAGCAATACAAATCCCCTTGGCTCTGCAACAGTCATCACCTGACCATCTCCCTTAGCAAACCAGGAAATCAAGGACTATTACTCTCTACAGTTCCAACCAACTGGCAATAGATTTCCGACCGGAAAATGGGTCAACCCGGTCCAGCAAACAATAGGTACTAATGCTTAGCTCAAATACGTGGACTATTATTGCACAATGGCTGGACTCGATGCTCACTAGTCTAGTAGTCTAGATAGTTCCTGCCTGCGGACTCCGTTCATAGTCCGTCCTTGTCACCTCAGGGACAGGCCACATGACCTGATCTCATTTGCCATTTTCCCTTGCAGTTCGTTGTCCTCTGCAGCTGCAACTTACCCGATTTCCCGGGTTTTGGATGATGATCTTCTTCTCCCAGCTCCTGAATATGGTATGTTGATCGTCAAGTTAGCACTCACCATGCATGTCTAGACCGCATAACCATCCCTTCGCGGTCAACATTGCCTCTCTGTCCGCTCAGGGAAGCAAATGCCAAGGAGGATCATCCAGCCAAGACTTGAACTATCTGCTCCGTCCGCTATGCCTTCTCTATCCCCATATCCCTAAGGAGCACGGAGTTCACTTGCCTAGACCCCTTCATTCTTGGCCGGAACCCCCTGATTCCTGGATCAGTCCGCTGTGCGATACACACCGCATCTACCGAGGGGTACTCATTCAATGATGTACACCTAGTGCAATCGCCTGGCTAGCTAGTCACTAGGTCTAGCAGGGATGACATGGCGATGCCTCGCCTCTTGCGGATCTTGCTAACAGAAAGGGGTTCATTGCTACTGGCGCATAACCAAGGAGTGATCCAATCGAGAATCCCCGGAACTTATGACCTCAGTCTACGATTATGTCTGACTGAATGCAACTAATGTGTGCACTCGAAATCGCAAGGACGCCCCCAAGTCTCACTTCCGGATGAAGGAGAAACACTGGTCGATATGCTGAGTTAATCCATATTAGAGAACCTCATTCGATCTCTGAAACATCATACTACCATACTCAATTGATCGGACTTACCTTAAGCGGGCTTACCTTTACGAGAAACAGCCTAACGTGCATCTGCTTGAGCTAGGACCTTGAATGGTCTCGAGCTTCCGTAGGAATTACAGGCGGTCCTGCAGAACCACTCACGAGGAATAATCTAGAACTGCGCGCAATAGCAACTGTTGAATCTGTACTGACCTAGAAACATTTGAGATCTTCTGTGTGATCTGGTCCCAATACCTGACAAAAAGAGTTACTGGTTGTATATCACTAAGCCAGCAATCCAGAACAAGAGTCGGACGACACAAATAAGGACATCTAACAATCTAAGAGCTCTACTGCAGACTGATGACATACTTCTTGGCTGACGCACCCTTCTTCACCTGATCGAGTCCCTTCTGGATCGATCCCAATCCCTTACCCACCACCTCGGCAGTCGGGGCAGACTTGAACTCACCCGCTGCCAACGCCTTGGGGAGGAAAGCCTCGAAGATGGCTGGTCCAGCCTCATTATCCTTGACAGCAGCTCCAAACACGAACTTGGACTCGATGCCTTCCGGCAATGCACCACTTGGGGGATTGGTCAAGGACACGAACTTGCGCGAGTTGACCTTGGAAAGGATCTCACAGCAAGGACCTGCCGCCTCCGTGCCGATGGCCAGCGCACCAACTCCGGGTTTGTCGTCATAGACCTTACTGATATCCTCGATGAGACTCGGGCTGCGGTAATCAAAGACGTGGCTAGCACCGAGAGATTTGACGTACTCAAAATTCTTCGCCGACGCAGTAGTGATGACCTCGTAGCCCGCCGCAGCAGCCAGCTGGATAGCATTGCTGCCGACACTTGACGAGCCGCTCCAAATCAGCACGAGCTGGCCGCTCGACGCAGCCCGCGGACTCGTGGGTAACCGCAGCGCCAGGTAATCCTTCTGAAACAATCCACAACTCGCCGTCGATATGCCCAGCGGAATGACGGAGGCGCTTTCGTACGACAGGTCCGCGGGGATCCGGGACGCCACCTGCGCCGGGATGACCGTGTAGTGTTGAAAAGCACCCTCGGCGGGATTGTTGTCCTTGATCTCGCTACCGAGTCCCAGCACTCGGTCGCCAGGTTTGAAGCGTGCCGCTGCGCCGGAGCCCACCTCGACAACCTCGCCGGCCACGTCGGTGCCCATGATGGTGGGATAGGTGGTCCAGGAGAACAGTGCGGCGCCCTGCTCCTGGCGGAGATAGTCGACGGGGTTCAGGCCGATGGCGCTATTCTTGATAACAATCTCATTTTCCTTGGGAGGAGTGTAGGCGGCGGGCCTGACCTCAAGAGGCTTGGCCTTTTCGGCAATCTGCCATGCGGCGGTATTCGTTGGGTGCATTCTGTGAGACGAGGAGAGCGGATAGAAGGAACGACAATTGTAACAGATAAGAGATCAGCGTCGGCCTGACTGAATGAATTTCAAGCCTGAAGTCCAGGAGCCTCGGAATCCGGAGCATGGGGCATGTCTGTCCCTTAAGTTCTGTGGGACGACCATCATTTCGGGAGATATTGCTCTCGTAGCCGATGACTGCAACTTGACAGGCAAAGGTTGTCAGCATGAGCTCACTGCGATGGTGACCATTTGGCGGTTGCAATACTCTGGGACTGACTAATAGGGATAGGACCGGGGTACACTGCCATTCCACGATCAGATAACTCATTTGATGGCTTCACTTCTCGTCTTCTCATTGTCCAACGATCTATCGAGCTTGGTGATCCTGGTGGTACTAGATCAATGTGGATCTCCGAAATCAGACTAAACAGAACAAGCCTTGCGAGACGCTACCCAGCAGACTCCAGTGAAGCTTGCTCTCACGTCACCGCATTAAACCAAGCAGAGTGCTCTGGCACCAGACACAACTGTCAGTTTCTCACGGCAATTGTGCATGATCTCTACGCACGGACTTGACATGCCTACGGAGAGCACTCGGCGAATCAATACTCTCACTATTGTTGCCAACACAATTTGGCGCTGCCCCAATGAGTCTATGACAAGATAGTTGACGGTGTAACGAATATCCTGCATGCTGCCTTGTCCATGAGCGGCACGCAATCAGTCATACAATAGAGTCACAGGTCCAGGTAGCAAGGGACCTCACCGCCTATACTCGCGCGACTGCTGGCCAGACAAAGCTGGTTCATCAGTCTATCTCTTCCGTCACCAGGTTGAGCTATTCTTCTTAGACCGTTAAGTTCAATGTCTCAGATGAGTGTAGTTCATCGATCTGCACTATCCAAGGGATAAAACGACTGCAAGGTTGTCTCTGAGGCGAAGCGGACGAGACGATGCACTTATCCAGAGACTCCCGCACGATGGCTGTGCCAGGAACAAATCCTAGCTATGTACCGAGGTCTTAACTTTACAGTCGGTGATGCTCTTCAACTTGACTGACACCTGCCCAGCTTGATGTCAACAAGCGGCACGGATGTTCCGTCCATTGAGGTTGACAACTGGCCTTCAGCTGGTCGAGTTCTAACAAAATACCTTGCTCATGTCCGTAGTATCGTAGTCATCAGAGTATCATCCTGGTGGACAATTCTTCACTGTCCGAACGAGCAATGCCATCCACTGTTAGCGGAGCCGGGTATACACCGAACCTACTCCGTATATCCACCTGGTTGTATGTACTTTATCTACGACATGCTACGCTCGCTCGGCAAGGATATTTCCGACAGCCCAATCGTTCCCATTCCGTTCACATCATGTTGTACTCCGACAAGATACTACTTCATAGGAGATCGCCACACACCAAGAAATCATAATCATAAATGATAGTAAATCCCTGCAAGCGAAAAGCCACCATCCCGACCGGATAGAAGCCGCCTGGGCTTGCGTCGTGGCTTCGGTCTAGTTTAGCCTGCATTGGCTAATATGTCGCCTGCCTTGCCATTGCCATTGCCACGTTGGAAGCAATACCCGGTTCATGATTTTGTCAAAGGCAAACCCTGCTCTGCTTGTGCACCTGCAGATATATCTACGGTCTAGAAAGTTCTTATTTCTATAATTTGTTTTTGTTCCTGACAGGTGATTCGGAGGCAGCCGAGTTATTTTTGTCACTCGTAGATAGATACCAACAATACTCCGTATTAGGATGATTCTCGGAGAAATTGGCTTGTTTTACCTTTTCCAGGTAACCTAACCTTAATTGAACAAAGTTCGCTGAACAGATACTCTCGTCAGAATGTCGTCAACGATGACCGCATGACTTCGATAATGCAAAGAACTAAGCAGACTCTAGAACTCTATTCATGACGCAAATTGAAGATGATGTCTATTTGCAAGCAAAGAAAAATCAATTGTAACCAGTTGTAGCGGTGGTCGACTTGCCGGACGGGACATCCAGACAAGCGCCGATGGATATCAGTAGTCCTAGCCCATAAAACCCAAAAGATGCAAAATCGTCTAGATCAACATGATGATAATGATGACCGTAAATCAAATGAACAGACAGTAAACCAGACGCCCAGAGTAATAAATAAAGTTCAACCCATTCTTCAGCCACCTTTTCCCTGTTTTCAAATCATTTGTCACGTAGCGAAGTTGTAGTGCAAAAGTCAATTGATTTATTCGACAGCGGAAGAGCCATCGCCGTGGGTGACAGGGTTGACCTTGGGGTTCCACTTGAACTTGAACTCCTGGCCAAGCTCCTTGCGGACGGCAGCCTTGACGGCCTCCAGCACGTTGGGGAAGACACCAAAGTTGGCGGGGTTGTGCTCGTCGTTCTCGCCGCCCTGGAAGACACCGGTGCGCACCAGACAGGTGTTCCAGCCGTACATGTTACCACCGACAATGTCCGACTGCGGGTTGTCACCGATCATGTAGATGTTCTTGGGCAGGCGGTTCTCGTTGTGGATCTGCTCCATCCAGGCCTTGAGCACCTCGTCGGCGTAGGTGTAGGTGGCACGCTCGGGCTTGCCGTAGACAACACGCTCCAGGTCGACACCGGTCAGAGCCTTGTACTGCGCCTCGATGGCGATACGGAAGCAACCCTGAGTCAACCGAGGAGGACCCTTGTGGTCGGTAGGCATAAGCAAGTCACCCTGGGAGAAGTAGATGGGGATGCGGGAGGAGACGGGGTCCTTGGCGCGGGTCAGCATCCTGCCGTCCTCGGCCAGCAGCAGATCGATGATCAGCTGCATGTCGGTAGCGTAGTCGCGAGAGTCGGCAAAGACCAGAATGGCATCGAACTTGATCTTGGAGAAGTCGCGGGGCTTGGCCTCGGCGCGGTCCTCGGCGGTGAATGTGCGCCAGGGAGAGACGGTAGGGTCCCAAGCAAGGATATCCTTGGGGTGAACAACGTTCTTGAAGCCGTAGTTCTCAGCGACCTCACGGATCTTCTGACCCTCACCACCAAGGACGAGAACAGTCTCGTAGTACTCGGACAATGCCTGCATTGGAGTATGAGACTGGATGAACTGGTCGGTCGAGATAGGCACCTCCAGGATCTCGGACAGCTGCTCGCAACGGGCGGCTTCAGTCTTGCCACCACCGTTGGTCAGGAGGATGTAGGGGATCTTGATTCCCAACTCGTTGTCGCCATTCAGCATCTTGAGGGCCTCCTTGGCTTCGGGGATG
Organism: Aspergillus fumigatiaffinis; assembly: GCA_012656285.1. Classification (NCBI taxonomy): domain Eukaryota; kingdom Fungi; phylum Ascomycota; class Eurotiomycetes; order Eurotiales; family Aspergillaceae; genus Aspergillus; species Aspergillus fumigatiaffinis. The sequence continues at coordinate 39,454 of JAAAPX010000191.1, read as the reverse complement.
GCGTGGTTGCCGTGAGCCAAGACACCGTCGATGTCGAAAGCGAAGGCCATGTTCTTAGCGGCAGCGACCTTCTCCTTGGACATGTCCTGTACCTGAGAGGCCAGGAGGTCACGAGAGACAGAGGAGGCGTCGGCCATGCGAACAGAAGATAGGCGAGACACACGAGGGGATCTGGGGATGGGGAGGGAAGTGCCGAAAGAGTTGCGAGAACCCCGACGATCCCGCATCGAGGGAGACAAGCTCAGGTTGTGCATGAACTGAGCGGCATCACTGATGGAGCTTCTGGTGGCAGGAATCTCGACAGTGTTGCCAGCCTCGTTGGGGATGGGGAGAGAGCCAGAAGCACTGCCACGGGCATCTCTGGGCGAACGAGCACCGGGAGGAGCGGGCTCGACGCCAAAGTCAGCATCATCGAAGCGAGGCATGGTGACAGTAGATGAGAGTTGAAAGAGTATGTAGACGTAGAGTACGGTAGAGTAATGTAGGAGGGAGATGAGTGGGTGATAAGAGAATGAAAGATGATATCACTCTTATATGGGAGGGCGGGCCGGATCAGTGTTGTTTGAAGGATTGACTAAACGGCTTCCCGAGGAGATAAGGAAAGATGGGACGAAGAGAACAGGTGAATGAAGAAAAAAGTCAAGATGATAATGAAGGAGATCAAGGTATTTATTAACTAGAACATGGTTTACCAGAACCAGTGGCGGTCAACCATCCCACTATCACTGTCTTTCCTCTCTATCCAACGCAGCAGCATAATGAGAAAATCAGGCTCCACCCAGGCGTATCATCATTCCTAGGAATTATCGTCATCATCGTTTTAGGTATCTGGGAAATGGGATGGTATCATGGTAGCAGCAATAATGATTGCGGGATGGACTACCTTACGCTGTAATTGTTTGCAATAATGGTCGGTACCAGGGAATTAGTGATACGCCCAGCGGGTACAGCGGAGCCGGCGTCGGGCTGGCTAAACCCTTTTCAGCCCCGACAGGCAGGATTGCCGTGGGTCTTGGTATTTGCCATGTACTGCGTATTCCGTAAGGGAGGTATTTCTGTTTCATTATACGGTAGCAGGAAAAGGTACCTTAGAAGTTAGACCCTGTTTGATACGGTCTGTAACATTTATCAAGAAATTATTCATTGGAGCATGGAAATAGGGCGGGGCGGGGACTGAGAGGCCGAAGGTGGCATCACTGACGTTCCCATTCACCCATTGGCTGATAAAGGCATAAGGTGGAAATTTCTTTACCAGACGAACCGCCCAAGAAATGATCCTCTCAGCCAGCATGAGGCCAATCTGCACGCTGAGTGGACAGGAACCCACCCATACTTACTAGCTATTGGCTGGTCAGGGTTTTCCACCCATGGAATATGCAAAGATCGATGGAGCCGATGACGATCGAGCGGGCGGCGGCGGGTCAAACGCTCGCGCCGTTTCGTCCTTTTGATTTGCTGGTTGCAGCTAGGCAGGTATGATGTCATTGCTGAGGGACTGTGTGTCGTGGTGGGGCATCACATCACTGAGGGAAGAAAAGGAAAGAGACGCAGCGTTACAGAGTAATAATGGTGAATTAACTTTGGAGAAAAGGGAAATAATTTGGGGGATTCAGAGTAGCTGCAGTATTTGTTAATTATCGTCAGCAATTGAGTGCAGAAAAAGAGAGGCAGTTGTAGTGAAGCAGATATGCAGTCAAGGATGTTTGTTGCTTATCTCCTTTAAGCTGCAGCAAACAGGAATTGAAACTCAGGATAGAAGATTCTGTAGAATAAAAAAAGAATCATAGGAAGCATAGGAGTCATAGGGGAAAGTCATCATCATCAGCGTCATCCCAGCTTGCCGCCTTCGCTCGTCTTCTGCAACCCCACCTAAGCTTCGTCTTGCTGCACTGCTACCCCTCCGCCTCAAAACCACCCAATAATTCCTCCCCTCTCCCACTTATCTGTCATCCATTCCAATACCCCTGAACATCTTGTTTCTTTTGATCAGTTTTCCATTCTTCATTATCGTCAAATTCTTCTACCTCAACTACCTCAGTTGCGCTCATACACTCTCTGCAAAATGTCGGCCGGTGTCACTTTCACTCTCAGCAACGGCGTTAAGATCCCCGCCGTTGGTTTTGGAACCTTCGCCAGCGAGGGTGCCAAAGGCGAGACCTACAACGCTGTCACATGTGCTCTCAAGACCGGATACAGACACTTGGATTGCGCCTGGTTCTACCAGAACGAGGACGAGGTCGGTGATGCCATCCAAGACTTCCTCAAGGAGAACCCCTCCGTCAAACGCGAGGATATCTTCATCTGCACCAAGGTCTGGAACCACCTGCACCGCTACGAGGATGTCATCTGGTCGCTTGAGAACTCCCTGAAGAAGCTCAAGGTCGACTACGTAGACCTTTTCCTGGTCCACTGGCCCATTGCTGCGGAGAAGGAGACACAGGAGAAGCCCAAGATCGGCCCTGATGGAAAGGTAATTTGACCCAGACTCTCAGTTTGGTCCGCTACTAACTAGCAAATAAATAGTATGTCATCCTGGAAGACCTCACCAAGAACCCCGAGCCCACATGGAGGGCAATGGAGAAGCTCTACGAGGACGGCAAGGCCAAGGCCATTGGTGTCTCGAACTGGACCATCGAAGGACTTGAGCAGCTGCTCAAGTTCGCCAAGGTCAAGCCTCACGTCAACCAGATCGAGATTCACCCCTTCCTGCCCAACGAGGAGCTCGTCCAGTACTGCTTTAAGCACGATATCCTGCCCGAGGCCTACTCGCCATTGGGCTCTCAGAACCAGGTTCCCACCACCGGCGAGCGCGTCAGCGAGAACCCGACCCTGAACGAGATCGCCAAGAAGGGCGGCAACACGCTGGCGCAGGTGCTGATTGCCTGGGGTCTGCGCCGTGGCTACGTTGTGCTGCCCAAGAGCTCGAACCCGGCTCGTATCGAGTCCAACTTCAAGAGCATTCAGCTGTCGGATGCCGACTATGAGGCGGTCAACAATGTCGCCAAGGGTCGTCATTTCCGATTCGTCAACATGAAGGATACCTTTGGTTACGATGTGTGGCCCGAGGAGACGGCCAAGCAGATGTCTGCTTAATCGGTTCGCTAGATGCGGGTCAGAAAAAATCATTTAATGTTGGGACGAATATCATGATCGTTGATACGGTACATAGCTACATCTGAAACAATCCAATAAGCTAGCTGGATTAGCTGGTTCATTCATTCGGTTGGGCTACTAGTAGTGTATGTATGCTTCTACCTCTTGCAGTACCCGTAGATAAATGAAACATAAAATGTGCCAAGACGTCACCAACCACCAATCGCACCTCCTGTCAAATCCATCCCGAAATTTGCTTGAAAACTCTTCAACTCAAAATGCAGCCGTAAATCCAATGAGATGCCGAGCTTCCTACAGGCTGCAGCGCCGATGTAACTGCACACAGTATCAAGAGGTCGGGCCGTTGTAAATGTAATACAATGACTGACTGACTCGGAGGACAGTCCTCCAAGCCAGCACTAGCCACGCAGTATGACGCATGTCTCCATTGTAACCTTCGCACCTCGCCGAATTTGGATATCCAAGAGAGCTCGTCAGGGGTTGAACCCAACTGCATTTACAGCCTTACTTACCTAAGATTTACTACTGTCAAATCTAATTGGAGTCCGACACTTTACGGAGTAGTCCAGGTATGCGAATGCGGTAATGCACCGCCTCGAGTAACGAGAATCGGGAAATCCCGGGACTCAGCCACGCCCGGTGGGCAAAAACGGAAAAGCCCTAAACACCGAGTTTCCCCAATGGGAAAGACCGAGTTTAACCCGTGGATCTTGACTTGAGACATACCTAAGTACGTAGCATTAAGTGCTGTAGCCCTACACTACTACCCCTTAGGAGTAAGTAGACTATAATAGGGTAACTGTCGAGGAATGACGGAAGTAGACCATGACGTCGGTACGAGGTTTATGGGCTAAGGATTGGGCCAAGTGGATCACTGAGCTCCTTACTGTGCCTATGGCGCTGTCATCTAACTTACTCCGTACACCTCCTTGAATGGTAAACACTGAATAGGCTATCCTACTATAGGCTCACGCTCAGGTTATCAACGGAATTGATATGGATATGGGTATGGGTATCATTTCCTCTAATGAACAGGAACATATGGATCCACATGGTACCCAGCAATGATTTGTCCTTCCTCGAATTGTTGATAATGAACCATACTTAGGTACTCGAGACAGAGGTACTCACAGGTTGCTGTAACTGGTTGATCCCATCCCTTGAGTGATTTTCTGTAGAGGTGGTCCTAGTATTCGTACGTCTATATTATCAAAATGAACGATGAGAGACCACTCCCCTTCCGGGCTGTGTAGATGCAGTATGGCTACTGCTAGTTTACCGTTGATGTTGATGTTGATACTCCCACTCGGCATAGGCAAGTACTGCAGGGCAGGCATCAGAAGAATGCAATCTGCAGTCTGCAGCGGGCAACCTTCCTCATAAGTAGCCTATTATCTAATTACCGAAAGTCAATTCCATTGCTGATACGGATATTAATGACAAGATTCAGCCAAGAGCATGGCTGTCACCTTGGTCTGACCGTATCTTTGCCCACTTACTGCCAACCTACCTTCTATATCTGACCTGATTGATCTCACAGTCCAGCGTACTCGTACTCCTGCTACAACTGCAACTCAGATCTACGGAGACAATCGTCGGTAATACTCGGCATATACGATAATGGTGATAGACATGATCCAACAAATGGCGATGCGACGCATCTCTTCTCCCCGCACTAAACAAACTATGCTGGACTATCGGAGGCTAAGCGAGATCTCCATGAACACAACCCCCCAGTTTCCCCAGTTGGTAGCTACGTAGTTGACTAATTCTTTAGTGGTATACAATACTGTAAGATCATCATCAAGTCATGACCAACAATTGATATGGTTGGCTGGAATTGACCTTTTACCACCTTCACAGAAACTGAACCGAAGTAATGGCGGTAATATTCACATGAAAGCAGGGTTGAAGATCAACAGATCAACAAATCAACAAAACCACTGCAGATGGACTCATACAAGGTGTGGCTCTTACACAGAACGCCTTACCCACCGACAAGTCAACAGAAATACAAAAACGCCAGTTCCAGTCCATGTGCCTCGCAAATCCCGTAATCAAATGATTGGCGGGTCAGATTATGTACAACCTCCAAAGGAGGATCAGTATTGAAAATAACGATAGAGTTGAAGTGCACAATCAAGGGCGGGAACGGATACGTCTCGGCATCGGTGTCGATCCAGCATGTGCCTTGAGAATGTTCTTGGATCTTATTCGCGGAGCGCTACCGCTGGTAGAGTCGGACGAGCTCCTATCGTCGGTGGTGCCGCAAGGGAGTATCTTGTTTGAAACGGGAGTACCCGTTGCAACAGCGCTGGGCCGCTTGGGGATCAGTTTCTTGCGCTTCTCAACATTGCTGCTAGTGCTGAGAGTCGGGAGAAGCGACGTCTTCTTCGTGTCTGTGGCCGCGACAGGACTGGAATTACTCTTTGACCCTCCTAACCGCCGCACACGCCGCGCCTTGGGAGCTGCAGTAGGAGGTGCAGTAGTTGATGTAGCCACTTCTTCATCATCACCGGTCTTAGCTGTCTGGGACCGGGTGCTGCGATTACTGGCTGCCTTCTGCTTATCGGTGCCCTTCACCGTCGGATTCAAAGCGACGTCATTGCGCTTCCGCTCCCCTCCCTTACTGTTATCCTCTCCTTGGTACTGCACCAGGCGCTCCTCGTTCCATGTCACATATTTCTTGGCCCCTGTGCGCTTCCGACCAGGGTCTGCAGTTTTGCCATCATCGGCATCGAGGTTGGTCTTCTGCGATTGTTCCGCCAAGGCCTGAAGCACGTATTTCGGCATGACCGCATCCCCTTTGTTGTGACGAGTGTTTCGACGCGTCGCCAGCGCAAGCTCCTGGGCTTCTGTGCGCTGCAGGAAGACGAACTCCGTCCCCTTCGCGCGACGAAGAGTCAGGGTACGAAGAGTGGGCGTAGTCGTCTGGGGTGGAACTTTGGCAGCACGGTGCCTCGAACTTCGACGAACGGGGCTGGCTGCTTGATTTTCGTCCTCTCGGGCATCAACGCTTTTCCGTGATTGATCATCCCGATCAGGACTATCTGCAGGATCAGACGCTTTCACTGGAGACAGCTGGGCTTTCGATGGCGAGGGCGAATTGGCGTCCAGCTCTTCCAGAGCCCGTCGAGCCTGTGGAGATGGTACGTCACTCACTTCCTGGCACGCTTGTTCTGTGTCCACATCCTGCACAGTCATAGCTGCGGCTTTGGCGGCGCGAGCTGCCTTGGCCTTGGATAGGAAGTTATTGAGCAACTCGGCATCCTCCCCACCCAGCGAGCTGCGTAGTGCCGAACGTACCAGAGTGGACTCTTGTTGCACACTTAGACCCTGCTCCGATGTGACTTCTGCTGCGGTTGTGGAGTGTGCGGTCTGGACTAACAGATCTTGTCGATCATCCGTCATATATGTATCCACGGCTGCATCTGGGGCAATATTGGTTACGGTATGAAGACTCGCTACACTGATGTCAAGTGCGGGGTCAGGTTGAGCGACATCGCCGGTGGCATTTATCTCGAAATCGTAGATGTATCCAGCGCAATCATCTGCACTGACGGACTTGCCATGTAGCGCGTGGAGATTCGCTGAGAAAAGAGCCGAGTCCGTGGGTGTGTCTGGGGTCGAGTCAAACGATGCGTCCGTGTCCTGTTCGGCGATTGACGTGGCCGCGTCCCGTGGCTCATCCTCGTCAGCCACGGCGTGACCTGCCTCCTCCTCTTCATCAGTATCCATCGCCTCCGTTTGAGGATCATTAAAATCGGCATGGTTCGTAGGTAGTTTCCCTGTAGTCCATCAGCGCGTGTCCCATAGTCGCCTGGCTACACCAGTTATCAAGCGAGCAAGCATACGTCTTTTCCCCGTCGCTTCCGACTCCCATTTCGTCTCAAGGAACGAACGACCTCGTAGAACCGCACTGCCCGATTGACTCTCATCCTCCAGCCCGAAGCACCGTCGCTTGACACCACGGACAAACCCCAGATTCCTGGACATGTTGATTTCGGCGAAGAGGTCTTCATCGACGTCCTCGTGCGAAGCAGACACGAGACGTTGTAACGCTTTCATGCTGTTAAAGGAGGAACGAAAGCGCTTCCAGACTTTCCGCGACTTCGAACGCCCAAGGAACGCGTTCGACGGTTTTCGGTCCCATAGACGAGGGGCGGCGGCGGCCTTGATGGGCGTGAAACTGAACTTTTCGTCCTGATTCTGAAGCTGGCTATGAAGATTCAACCCAGCGAAAGCGCGCGCAATCGGCGCACACAGTCGCGATCGTATCAGCGATCGTACCTTGGTCTCTGGGAGTAATGGCAAGGGAGGGAAAAGGGGCAGGGGGAATTCTTCGACGCTTCCCCGATCAAAGCACCCATCGTGATTACAAGGATGTCAATCGGGACAAAATAAGCAACTCACCATGCTCGCGACAAAGGGCCCGATTGAAGGGATGGATCATGACTGGTGGCCATGGCAGTTTGGAGCCCCGAGGAATGTTGACGCCGTGACGGAGCTCAACTGTATGTCGACGGGGAATGCAATGTAGAGGTTCAAGCTTCTAGAATACTGCAATAATAAGATACAAGCTTAATAATTGAAGCATAAATGCGACGCTGATAGAGAAGAAAACCGTCTATCCTAAGCAATACAAATACGCGTCAAGGTCGAGATGAAGAAATCATAATAATGTAACAATAATGCCAGGGCAAACTAAACCTGACCGACGTGTTGATTGGCGGTGGGCGGGCCGTTGCTGTGCCAACGCTTTTATCAGATAAACTACGAGATACATACGGCCAACTCACCTGAATACGCCGAGTTTCACTGGATATGGGGTAGATTATCTCTTTCTATTCCATACCGTGGGCGACTTAAATCATCCTGTACTTCGTGTGTAGCTGAAGAGGAAAAGGTGAACCCTCTTATGCCTTGATACACTGGGAGGACAAACAACAGGCCGGACAGCAGCACTGCACGGCGTCCTTCCAGCACCTTATCTTGTTGAGGACATGGATAATCAGCACGACTGTTATAATCCAAGATACTCAGCGCATCGTCTCATCTAGTTACTCTATGCTGCGACACCCTACCACTCGTCGTATGTATGATAGGAACAGGCTTGTCATTGTCCGAGGTGCTCGGCTTTCAACTTGCATAGTATGACTAGAGAGGTATCTATTCTGAAAAGCAACCAAGTCAAGGGGAGATGGCTTTTGCAATGCTTCAATGGAGCTATTGACTAGGAAACACTGCCTTATCTACCAGATCACATCCGAGCCTCAAACGCGCCTTTCCCGACAGCGTCAAGCCTGAGCTTAGGCACGTCCTCTTGAGCCACTGGCAGACGACAATTACTACCGGAGCGAAGAGCTACTTAAGATTTCGAGGTCAAATTAATGGAGTCGGTCTAACATGGCAATGGAAAGCTCTAAGAAGAGGCATAGAGAATACCATTCAATCCTGGCTTCGTGGTTAGCCATTATGGTCAAAGAGCAAAAGAGGCACTAGTTAGGCCATACCCGGTAAGCATAACTCATAAGGTCGTAAACTACTGTCTCTAAAGTTCCATTAAGCAAGAGACAGATAAATTGGCCCGCGTAGGTTCACCGCAAACCCTAGAATACCGGCTCCTCCATATCTCGGTCATCGAAAGGGTCACCAAATTCATCTAGGCATACCATTAGCTGTCGTCCTCAATGACTGTCCCAAAATAAACGGTGACAATAAGCAAGCAACGTTGGTTACTCAACCTACCCAGATTAAAGTCCTTATCAACGATATACTCCATCGCTCGCTGGTACTCCTCCTCCGCCCGTTTGTTCATCCACCGTGCCCCGGGTTGCCTTTGCTGCTGCTGCTGCTGCTGCTGTTGTTGTTGCTGCCGTCCAGCGACCTGTGTCGAGAAATCAGAAGGTCCGTTCTTCTCGAGTGCGGCCATCTCCGTGACTTCAGAGAAGTTCTGTGTCTGCGAGCCTGGCGGGGATAGTTCGGAAGCCCCAGCAAATCCTGACGCGGAGTCATTGAGACTGTTGTTGTTCGTAGGCGTGCGGGAGCCGGCCGGCGAGCCGACAGAAGATTCGGGGGATGAGGCCATTTGCGAGTCGCCGTCCAGATCTGTGCTTCGTTAGCAAGCGAGTCATGCAGCTATTGAGACCTGCTAGATGCGGAGGAGTAGGGTTGTGAAAGCGCTGGTGGGAAAGCATCGGAGCCTAGAACTTACCAGTCGGCATCGTAATCTATTTCCAGACACACGACAAATGAAGATGAGGCTGGCAAACTGTCGGTGATCGTTGGTATAGATGCAGCTGTCAGCGGACTAGAGACGCCTGGGCTCCGCCGCGGTTTAACTAATCAAGCAACAATGATTTTCCCGTCTTCGCTGGCTTTCCCCGCTGCTGCTCACTTCCTTTTTCTCACGCAACAACTGTCGAAACAAGACCGCTATCAATGGACATATTGGGCTGGATTTGAATTGGTGTCCCTCGCCTCATTTTTTGGTTCCATCTACACCACTAGACCTTGACTAGTCGCCTACATCCCTAGTGTGGTGGTCAATCCAAATCTAACTCCATTCCCGCCGTGCGAATATGACCGCAAAGCCTACTGCTGGCTCCCCCGATGCTTGGGAAGATGACTGGGAAAAACAGGCAGATGTATGTCTTCCATCTCCAATCGCAGTGTTATCTACCTGCATAACCATTCTACATATGGGTCCGCATTTAAGAACCATCTGACCGGAAAATTTCTCCTGCACAGAAATTAGCCGATGATCCAACCCCTCCTCCAGAGAAGAAGGTATCCTCGAAAGTCACCAAGGCGCAGCGCAGGGCGCAACAGGCTGAGTTCAACCGGCAACTATGGGCCGAAGCGTGCGTGCATACACTCTCTACGATCATCTCAATTGATTATTTATGTGTTGATTATGTGATAGTGAATCTCCGCAAACTTTCCACTACGTAGAGGCTCGTTCCGATGTCCCTTTGAAGCAGGATTTCAAACCAGCGGTGACTGTACTCAGCCGCACGCCTCAATTGATGACGCGCCAGTCATCGTCTAGCGGAGTTTCTTCAGCGACGGCGGGCATCAGTCGGCTCGGTTTGGCGACCAATGATAGCCTAGAGGATTCAGATGACGACCAGAAACGGCCAGAACCGACTCCAGAAGAGCGGCATGCCATTGCCCTGAAGAACCTGGAAGAAAAACAACGGAAATATGAGGAAGTGAGAGAGAGGCTGTTTGGAAGTCCGTCCGCAACCACCTCGGGTGCATCGTCACCACGAAGCGCGACTCCTCCCAGACAGTTTGAGGGCAGAGGGAAGGGGAAAAGCCGCGGCAATGGCAGAGACAACAACAGAGACAAGAGAGACTCTTCTGCATCCTCGACGAAGTCAAAACAGCTCTTTGACCCCGGATATTCCTCCAAACCCAATTCAGCCTACGTGCAGAAGAAGGAGAGACAGCAAGCTGGCGAGCGGGTATTGAATGACCAGCCACAATCTCCGCGGCAACCCATTCGCAGTCCTAGAGGCCCAGACGCCAGTGGACGAGGTGGTTTCAGAGCAGGCCAAAGAGGCGCAAAGGCCACTTGATCACAACACGTCGCGACGTCCGGGGCGCAGTCTTGCGTCATTCGCACCGGGATATGTCTTTAGTGACAGGACCACCCCTTGCTCGCTGAAGAATCATGGCAACCCCCTTCCGGAGTTGATTGCGTTTGCGACCTGCGACGTATTGGGTCGATTTTCTGGGGGACGTTAGTTCTGTGCCAGTCCCGGCATGATTATATACTCACGGGCATATCGCTCATAACTGTCGAGATACAGTTCGTCCGAGCTAGTTGTCGCCTTGACATGCTCATTGGCCTCAATCGCATTAACCCATGCGGCCCACCGGCTTCCGGGCTCGGGGTCTGGCCAGCCACGGTACGGGTTGAGCACCCGACTGAGTCGGAGGATCCAAGGGGCAATCTGGACATCCACAAAAGAGATGGTCGGTCCCAGGAAAAATGGACCTTCGGGATGGGCAGCTGTAATTAGGGTCTTGAGACCCTCTTGGAGCTCCTGCATATTTGCCGTCTGTTTCTGCTCCTCCTGTTCCTGGAGAACCCTATAGAAGCTGGGTACGATATGACGATTGATCTGCAGCCATTCAGCACCTAGCCTGGAATCGGACCGCACGATACTTACATGGTCGGTCCAGAGCCGACAGTGAGCTCGCAACTTCGCATCGCCAGGCGGCAGAAGGTGTGGACCAACGTCCAAGTCTTCGAGCTGCAGACCCTGGTTAGGAGATGACGGCCTCCCTCCAGAAAGGAATGTGTGGATTGGAACCTACATATTCGAGCAGAACCGAGCTTTCATACGATCCCCAGTCACCGTGCCGCAACGCTGGCACCAGGCCTCTGGGGTTCACCTCCAACAGAGATTGAGGTTTTTGATATGGATCTACTTCGATATATTGATATGGGATACCCTTGATTTCCAAGGCTATCCAAACGCGTTGTACAAAGGGGCTAGAATATGCTTCATTTAGCTGGGACTGTGCTGAAAGACTTGATGCTCAGACATACCAGAAGCAACTTCCGAACAGTTTGAGTTCTACTTCGTTGGAATGATTTATAGCGGTCAAGGCTGCCAAGCCAGTAGCTTTGGTGTGGTATGTTTTTTGCTGGGCTTCACTTTGGGAGGGCATCGTTCTAGTCTTAGAATTTTGGTTAGTCTCAAGATATATTTGAATCGGAATGAGTCTTTTAAGCGAACAGCCGTCTCGTGGACGAGTCTCAGTTGTGGCAGCTGGGACAAGCGGGGAAGCAGGAGGCCGCTTTTATGCGGCATCCAGCAGTGACGTAAATAGCGGAATCACATACGCCAATGTATGACAGTCACACAGCGCAAGTCTGACAACTAGTAAACAAAAGAACAGATCGCACACTTACTGTGACTGCCTTCTTCTTCTCCTTGGCCTCTTTCAGGAAGTAGCGCTGAACACTATTTTTCTTGACCCGGTCGCTCTCTTCCAATGAATGCCGATGTCCTCCGCCCACCCCGTCATTCTTCCCATTCGCACCATTGCCATTGACCCGCTGGATCGTGAAGAATCTCTCTCCATTCGCCCCGGGATGACCCTCAGGTAAGGTCGGATTCGGCGTGAGCACGCCGAACGGCTGACTGTCCCTCCTCTGTCCCAAGGCCGACGACTCATGGAACAACGAGTTCACGCTGGGCAGAAACTCCGAGGAAGGAAAGGAGGTCTCGGGGCCGTTGGTAGCAAAGTCCGATACTGCAGCCATACCGTACCCGGGGAAGTATTCGGTGATTTTGATCTTGACGTCGCAGAGGTCTCGTTGTCGGGCGGTGCGCTTCCGCTTCTTCTTGTTCGGGTCGTCGGATTTGGGAGTTCCGGGCGGGCGGCCTTTGAGTCTGCAGTCCCAGTAGTGGGAGACGAAGGGTTTGCGCTTGTAGCGTTGTGTGGAGCGGTGGGAGTAGACGTTGTCGACGTGGGGGAAGTAGGTTCGGAATCTAGTTGCAGGGCAAGCGGTTAGATACTCCGGTTTGGGATTCAATTCAATTAAAACTGCGTAGGACGTACTGGTCTTCAGTCAAGGTGATCGTCTCGTCCACATTGAATAGCTTCTCCCTCCAGTATTCAAGGTCCGGAGGATCAGGGACCAGTTTCATGTCTTTCAGACAACCATCCTGTTTCGAGAGCTCCGGGGCCACAGTGTAGCCATCACTGTGCGGCTGTAGCTGCAAATGATGCGGAAAGGATGGCGATACTTGCAGGCTGGTGTTGCCCATGTGCGCATCATCGTCGGCGCAATTACCATTACACTCCACAGCGGTATTCGCAAGATCTGAACGTACTTGCGATAGCACCTGATCGTGGTGTACTCCGTGATCACCGCCGTGAGATAAACAGGATTGCATCTGCTGGCCATCTGAGAGGTTACCCGGGAACGCCTGGTCTCGGGATGCCCGGTGGTAGGTATGTAGCTTCTCGTTAAACTGCTGAGGAGATATCAGCTCCGTATTAACCGACTCGCCAGGTCGCGACGGCCGCATAGAGGCCGGTATATTGAGCGGATGACCTGCATTTTGATGGTGCCGCTGCTCCTGCGGATGATGGAGGTGGAGGTCGGAGTGTTCGAGCGCAGACTGTAGAGGCTGGAGCGACTGCGCGTCCTGAGGATCTGCGAGCTCTTGTGTATGTGACTGGTGATGCTGTTGTTGGGTTGCAGCTAATGCAGACGCGTCGTCTGCCAGGGACGACAGCGATCGGGGCTGTTCATCAGAAGTGTGAGAGTCGACGCGGAATCGCTGGAGATCCGGGCCGTCCATGTCTTGAGCGGAACATCAAAGCACGAAGGCGGGATTAGCGAGTCTGGATCATGTCGAGTGCTGCTTTTGGAGGAGCGGAAGGGGAATTGGCGGGGAAGTTGAAGCGGCGTGTGGATGTGGAGAGCGGATATTAGGCTAGTGTGATGGAGAATTATATTGTTGCAAAGGTGCTCAAGACATCCCCCAGAAGGATGAATCTACATTTATACATGCCTCTCTCAGAAGCTGCGCAATGACTTTAATACACTTTGCATCTGTGGGACTCATACCGAATCAGTTGTCACGGTGAAATCAAACTGCTCGAAAAAAAAGGAAAAAGCAACTATCGGATATTGTGACAGGGAAACCGACCAGCAAACTAGTCAGGTCTACAATTGACAGTTCATATCAACAGAACAATTCCACGTCATTTGTCTCATGCCAAAAGAAAATCCCAATCGATCTTTGTTTGACCTATATCAGTCTCCTCCTGCCGCCTTGAGGTCCAGTGCTCGATTTTGCTGGATGGCGTCCAATAGCGATGCTCCTCAAGGCTCGACATGTCAATATCCATTCTCGTCAACAGTATACTGACGATACATGGTTAAACTCTGCTTGGCGAACGCGCTCCGGGCCCGAAGCTTCTCGCCGTATCGCGTGAACAAGGGCGGAACAATGCAGAAGATAGTTGCCATGGCCGCCAGCACGGTCACAGCAAGATTTGCGCCTAGAGCTGAGAACAGATGGGGCGAGACTAACGGAAAGGCAGCCGATAGGATCGATCGGAGGAAGCTGAGGGCTGAGAACCCACTCGATGCGTAGCTTAGATAGCTGTCAGTGAGATAGCCCCCAAGGACATAGTCTAACTCAGTCAGCGAGTATCCGACCAACAACAGTGCAATCACGGATACGCTCCAATGCAGGTCTTTCACGCCAGGAGGAATGGTCCAGGCGAAGACCCATAGCCCGCCCGCGAGGATAGGTGCACCCAGCCAGAGACCAAATAGCTTGTGCTCGGGAAGGAGGACGCGGCCCTGCTGCCGGCGCTGGTCGATGATGTACAGGTCAAGGCAGCGAGTCAGCAAGCCAAGACTAAGCCCAACACCGATAGCGATGAAGGGTAAACTGGCTTGTCGGGGGCTGAAACCAAAGGATTCATAGATGGGAGGCAATGCTTCCGTGAAAAGATAAACCAGTGCAATTGAGATTGCGCTTATCAAAGACACTATGAACACGATAGGTTCGGTGAAGAAAAGAAGTACAGGCCGAGATAGTGCAAGCCGCGCAAAGCTATGCAGATCCGGTGTATGATCTGGGTTCACTCCTTCCAGCGACTCAACCTTTGTCGCCTTGCGGAGCTGTGCAACTTCTCTTGCCAGCAACAGTGAGGGGCGGGATTCTCGGATGGCGAGAAGGAGGAAGGTAAGGAGACCTGTCACGATGGCCGCAATGTAAAATAGCCAACGCCTTTGAAACCAGTCCGTTAGCAGCACTCTCTCGGCCATCAATCGTCAGGCAACGCTTACCAGTCCAGATCTGCAACTATGTAGATGCTCATAATTGGCCCCACGATCAGACCCAAGTTGCCTGTTACGGCCCAGATACATATCATCCAAACCCGGTCGCGAGCGTTGAACATATCCTCTATACTGCCTATTACCACAGTGGTGGGAATCGCCGATAAAAACCCACTGATGAAGCGGCCCACAATCACACCAGAAAGTGAAGGAACGGCGGCTACGACGAGACAACTGATGCTGTACAACGCAGTGCTGATGATGTAGAGCTTCTTGCGTCCGAAAGCTTCAGAGTAGGGCGGGAAGAGGATACCACCGAATGCTTGCCCGAGGAGATACCTATTGCATGTCAATAATGACACCGCCAGCACATCCACTCTCACAAATGGCTTGGAATGACTCAGAAGGTGAGGAAGGTAACGAACAGTGATACGAATATGAAGATGGATTTGGTCTTCTCCATGCTATATTCTGCAGCTGCAGCTCCGGCGGCGGTTGACTAGGTAGACGATCGGGATAAGTCGATGGTCTGGTACATGAATTCATACGACATGAAGGAAACATACACCAGAAGTGCTAACAGCTGTTCTGATACGCTCTTCAAATTAGCACAGATAACATTGTCCGAGAAAAACAGGTACATACGTGAAAAATTCGAGGAAGAAGATGAGGCTGATATCGTAGACCTTCCGAGAAACATCCCAATTCCGAGGATGTCGACGGTTGCCTATTGCCCATTGGACATAAAGCTCATCGGAGGTCAGCTTCAGCCCATATTGGGAAAGATGGAACTGCAGCGAGTCCGGGTTGCTCAACGGGCTCAGCTTCTCGTCGGCGATTGCGATTGTGGTCTGCATCAGGAAGAGATCGAGTCATAGGAGTACCCCAATTCGAGACTCAGGTGCAAAAGATCTCGTGAACGAGATACATCCATGAGAGCTAGACGCATTTGAAAGGCTTCAGAGCACCGGAGCCAGGGATACGACGTACGAGCAGGATGTTGCTATCTTCAGAGCAGGCTTCTAGGGAGGTATGCGACGCCTTTCTCATGAGGTAAGCGCTCTCTCAATGCGCATTCCGGGGCCTATTGATATCGAGCTGTTCATTGGGCCCTGAGCAAGGATATCCGGTTCTGGTTGTGTGAGTGTGGGCCTTTAGCATGCTTGATTTGGAAGGTCGGAAGGTTCAGCACGATCAACATTCCTCGCGGATGAATATGCTCTTGCCATTTCCTTGGCATGCTCGTCACACTGCTCGTCATCGCCAATCTTGCGGTCGTGCTGTCCTCGAGCATAGTGTACGAGGATGTGAGCGTAGCGTCAGCTGGAGCGAAAGACGTTGTAGGCGGGTGGTGGTTAACTTTAGGCGACATAGTTGAAGTGTGATTTCCATCCGTCCCATCTCGTATTATAGATTTCTTTCGAATTGTAGGCAAGCCGAGCAAAAGATTGTCTGCTTACAGGGTCAAGCATCAAATCACGCAAATCATTCCATTGCTTCGTTATATAACTTAGGACTCATAGATTCATCAACCTGCCGAGAACATCCTCCGTGCCCGCCTACTCTCCCAATCATCCATCGGTTACGACTCCCCCTGCGCAGTCTCTGTCAACCATCGGCCCTTCGGCATAAGCTTAAGCATTGCCATTGTAAGCAAGCTTGTTGGGGCTGCCCTGAGTACCGGTGACAACACCATTGGTGGCCAGCTGCTTGATGCGAGAGGTCACGGCAGCAGGGCCAGAGAGGTTCTCGAGACCCATCAAGTAAACGGACAGGCCAACAATGTGGGGGGTGGCCATGGAAGTACCAGAGATGGTGTTGGTGGCAGTGGTGGAGCCAATCCAGGCAGAAAGAATATCCTGACCGGGAGCGAAGATGTCGACAACGGAGCCATAGTTGGAGAATGAGGCGCGGGCGTTGCTCCTGTTGATCGCAGCAACAGTCAAAGCGTTAGGAGCGGAAGCAGGGCTGGTATTCGAGGCATCAGTCTGGCACAACATGTTAGTCCGACTAAACTTGCAACGTTCATTTGTGAGTTTTCTAAGACGGGGGAATACATACGTTCTCGTTTCCAGCAGCGACGACAGAAAGGACACCTTCATCGAAAGCGTTCTCAACAGCGTTGTTGAAGGCATAAGAGTAACCACCGCCTGTCATTATCCATCAGCAGCCGTTACTTTCAATCCAGTCGAACGAGCAAGACGGTCCATCTTACCAAGACTCATGTTGATAGCAGCCTTCCTAGTACGACCCTTGCTCACAATGTCGTTGGCAGCCCAGTTGAAACCGTCAAGGATGATGGAAGTGCTAGAGGACTCGCCCTGGAAGACCTTGACGGACAGAAGGTTGGTCTTCTTGGCCACTCCGTAGGTCTTGCCTCCAATAGTACCAGCAACGTGCGTTCCGTGGCCGACGCTGTCAACATGGCTGCCACCAGCGGCGTTGTATGCCAGCGATGCGCGGCCCTCGAACTCGACGTGGTTGACATTGATGCCAGTGTCGACAACGTAGGCATAGGTGCCAGCGCCGGCGCTGGTGTCGTAGATGTAGTCGGTGCTTGCTTGTCCCTTGTGGGAAATGCTGCCCAGACCCCATGGGGCGCCCCTTTGAGTAGTCAAGGCGTCAATGTACCAGATTTGGTCCTCCTCGACATGGGCAACCTGTGCGCTTGTAAGTCACTGATCTCATGAAGTGCTGGAGTTCTGAAGAGTACTGACATCTGCGCTCTTGCGGATTTCCTCGATGGTAGTGTCATCGAAGGAGCCGGCGTAGGCGGCGAAATCCTTGATCTTGTAGTTCTTCTCGATACCAACGGGAGTATCACCGATGGTAGCATCACGACGCTCCAGGTTGCGTTTGTGGAGATCAGTGGCCCAAAGAGTGTGAGACTCGATGGTAGCTGCATCGGTGCCCGGCTTGAAGGTCACGATGTACTTGCCAGGAATCTTCTGAGCAGCACGACGAGTTTCCTGGACAGGCGCGCCAAACACGGCTGGAAGGACAGCTCCAAGGAGCAGCAAAGTGCGTTTGATAGAAAGCATGGCGAAGACACCGAGAAGACTTTGGATACCGGATCAGGCAGGGAGATGTTGGACTGAATGGTCTGATGAACACAGGTCTCCGGAGGACACGCAGGTCTTTATAACTTTTTCTCTCTTGGTGTTCCGTTCATATTCTTCAGCACTTGAGCCATTCTCATGCCTCTGCATCTCCCAGTCACCACCGCGAGACAGGGACGGAGACATTCCGGAAAGCGATCCGGAGAGTGCAGTGGGAACTAACAGGGTAACATTGCAACTCTGCATCGCACACCGTCGGAGAGCCAGATAGTGCATGCGGAGAGCGTGAGATGAGATGAACTATGCAGATGACGGATATGATCTTCATCAATTCGACATGACCGAGTCCGGGACAGGAAATCGATGGGTCATCAGAAAGAAGACGTTGACCAAGGAGAATAGTAATTGAGGCCGCTGATTCGTGCAAGAACGTCCCGAGCACAAGAGAATTCTCTCATTAGATGCGCAAATAGCGGCCATGGGTGCTATTGCGCCTGCATTTGCCTACGGAAGGTAATATGTCTTGTCTTGGCTTCCTCAGCGACTCCTCACGCCATTGTGCCGACTGAGGTCCGTCCCACGGGCAAACCTTCGGGGAGGAAGAGTCAAGCGATTTGCTGCAGAGACGGATGTGACCCTACCAGGGTACTTGGCAATCTCACGCGATTTCCTCCTTGGCATTTCTGCACGCATTCGAGATAAGGATATTGACTAGGTGGCTCAGTCTGGTAACGGCGAGCCAGGGTCCCCCTGGACGGACACATTCGCATGAGATTGGCAAGAGGGGGTAAAGCACCTGATGACATGCTTAATGGGCCTGCAGATCGTAATAACCTTTGCATTAGACTGGAGGCCCAGTAAACGCCAATCGAGCAGCCCAGTGGTGCTGCCTTGTAGCAGATAGCCTTAGTATTGAGCCCTGTACGACGCGTAGATACTGTTTCTCTGGAAATCTCGCCGGCTCGCTTTATGGACGATGGTAGTACACATATATCATACGTGCGCACATGTGGTCTTACTGATCTCCTGATGCAGTCATG
This sequence comes from Aspergillus fumigatiaffinis, assembly GCA_012656285.1. Lineage (NCBI taxonomy): Eukaryota > Fungi > Ascomycota > Eurotiomycetes > Eurotiales > Aspergillaceae > Aspergillus > Aspergillus fumigatiaffinis. The sequence goes on along the minus strand of JAAAPX010000191.1, from coordinate 20,414 downwards.
GTTCGAGGGCAACACACTCGAACCGCTTGAGGTGACTCTTGCACTGACTCGAGCACGCCAACCAGGGCTCGGGGTAACTGTCGAACGAGGGGACGGCCAACTTCCCCTCTCCACATGGTCTCGGCTAGTGATAAGGGCAGACTGGGAATTGGTGGACGTAAGCAGTCTCTTTGACCTTTGTGGCTAGCCTAGAGATCCCGGTATCATTATTCGCCGGCGGGCGTCCGAGGAGCGCTGGGCCTTGGCATTAAGGGACCATACCGTGAGATAGATTAAGAGCAACGTGACGATAATGATTCTTGATGATAGATACAGGGCCCGAACCCCAGAAATATAGAGTAAGTACCCTGTGAGACCTTGAGCGCCGAGGGAGTTCCTGTCTGGGCAAGCAGGATTCGCGCGCGCCTTCTCCGGGCTTGGCCAATAGCTTAGCATGTCTGGTGATTTCGTCAAGTTGCATTTGACCTCGTGATCTCGATAAGGGCGCTGTCCAGTCGGCCATGTCCGATTGCAGTGTGGGATCATGGGGAGTGATTGTGCCTTGTGGGCGAAAGGCCAAGAGTTCTCAGTGCAGCATGCCGACTTGGCACGTTCTGTTCCACCGGGAATCCGTTGGGGCTTATTGTTATTATCCCTTTTATATGTTGCAATATGCATGTATGCTTGTGAAGATGACGACATGCATGTATACTTAAATAATATGTCTCAAAGATAAGGCCTCTACTACAGTTGAACCCTTGCATTTGTTATTTCCGCGAATGATGAAGAAACACTAGGTAATAACGTTGGCGGCAAAAGCGCCGGCCTCCCTGCGGGACAAGACCTATTGTAATGTACAAGGGTGAATGTTGCTAAATCAAGGACAAAGATAGTGTGAAGAGACCTCGGAGAGAGATGACACCATTGCCCTGGTCAAGTACAATGAGCAATATCCAGTCGGAACCATCCTCCGAGGCTGACCATATCACCAAATTCGATAAATATCTCGTCGTCTCAGTACTATGTCAGATCCTTATTCACTCTTCTCTACATGCTTCCTCTCTGCCACTCTGTTGTCAAACGGGTACCCCGTAGTCCTCTTGTCAGCTCCCGTCTTGCGACTGATCTTCCCATGGCTGCTTGCAAAAAGCGTACACCACAACCCAAGGGACCCGACGGCAAAGTATCCCACCATGGCCACCGCGAAGACCACTTGGTCGGTGGTCGTATACCAGGTGTACGCATAAAAGGCCGAAATGGCGTGGTAGACGGACGTTACTACCAACGTAGGAACGGCATACGGAGCCTTAGGGTCGGAGTCCTCGGTTGAGACTGCTTCTGAAACCGCTGAGCTGAGAGGGATGGAACCAGTCAGCATGATGGTCAAGGCGGCGATCGTGAGCAGACTGAAGCCAAGGCAACGAGCGAAGTAGATCTCAATTTCTGCGACAGTTAGCACCGCTTCCTGCTGAATGTCTTTTTCTGACGATAGTGCTTACGCGACGGCTGCCTGGCTTCTTCTAGCATGATTCGTGCGATCATCTGCGGCATCCCAATCAAGGGTATGGCTTGTAGCGAGAGCCATCCCGCCGTTGAGTATGTGTAAGAGTAGAATACCTGGAGTATAGGACAAGATATTAGCCACCAGAATTGCTTTAGCAGTATCGCGCATCCCTAACACATACGTCCATGACACGCGAATGATCTCTGTGTGTTTGGTGTACGGATCCTGTTATGTTGTTGTGGTTCCTGACAGTTCAGTATTCCAAGTTCAACAAAAGAGTCAATTGTAGATAGACACAAAGTCTTAGCAAAGGAATATTATTCCAAAGTGCAGTATAAGTACCTCGAGAAAGCGATCTGAAGCAATTCGGTGATACGTCAGTTTGATACGGCATGGAAGCCGTGTGACATCATCCACATGGCATCATAGAATGCTTGGAATGCACGCCTTTTGTCATGTTTGCATTGGAGGCATTACCCTGTTTTCCTTTTCTGTCTGGATCCAAGATTCAGAATATCCATAAAGCTATAAAGTTGTAGATCCGTATGTTATACAATCTTATTGTTCCTTCGTGCCTGCGGAAGCCGATAACGCTGGATAAGAATGATAAGTACGATAACGCCGTACCAAACCCGAGGATGAGATCAGCACGGAAGTTCGAAAGAGAAATAAAAGACATTAATCATAAAATTTTGATTGAGAAGTCTATCGGTTGATATTACTAGAGCGTAGGTACCGTGCAAAACTCAAGTCTTCGTCGTTCGGACAGCCTTGAGACTCTGAAAGAGCTTCTTTGTATCGCTGGGACAGCCCCGCCTCGTCACCAGCTGGAGGAACACCTTCCTCGTCATCGTCGCTATCATCATCGTTCTCCGAAAACTCCAGATCTCCCTTGCTTGCAGCAGCAGCGGCTGCTTCTTCCTCCTCCTCTGCTTCGCTGACGGTCTCCGCTTCGTTCGCGGCACGCGGCTTCCGCGAAGATCCGGACACGCTCATATCCTTCATCAACTTGCCCAGCTCCAACTCGCGCTGAGCTGCCTGGGTTTCCTCGCGCTCCTTCTTCTTGCGTTCCAGTTCTGGCTTGTAGTCCCGTTCAAACTCCTGGCGCTTCTCTTCAACTGCTTCGAAGAATTCGTCAATGCCGTCGCCTGTCATGGAACTTACGCCCACGACGCTCAGGTGGCGATAGAACTCTTCCAGCATTAGACTCATACTATTGAGAAGCGAGCCCATGTATCCGCTGCCTGCCCCGAAGCCCGCGGCGCTGCCCTCCCCTCCGAAAGCACCAGACTCCTCCTCCTCTCGCAATGCCTGCTGGAATGCATCGAAGTCGGTCATCCATTCTTTCGCAAACTCTGCATCCTGAACGTCTGTCTTGTTGAACACAAGGATCATTGGCAGTTTTGTTTTGTATAGGATACTGCAAGCGTAAAGCATGTTGCTCATAAAGGTACTTGTGGATGTCGTACGCGGGGTATCAATGACATAAGCGATGACAGTAGGAAACGAAGAGGCCAGTGTCTCAAGTAAGATGCTACCAGATGCACTCCAGACGAAAACTTCGATTTGTCCGGGCGTGTCGACCAAAATGTGCTCGATGGGCTTGGCTGATGGATTCTCGGGATTGGGTGCGGTACGCTTTTCCAGTAGTGATATAATCTGATCAACCTTTGTCGCGAACAGATTCAATGATGTCAAGATACCGCCGTTAGGTCCGAGGTTGTACTGCTTCATAACTTCTTTGTAATTGATCGAGTCACGGATGTCGATATTGCTCTCAAAGGGGACCGAGTATACAGCGGGGTCGAGGTTGAGCACGTAGGGGATCTTCTTCTTCGAATGGAGGTACGAGTTGATTCTCTGCATGAAGGTCGTCTTCCCGGAGCCTAAAGTAAAGTGGCATCAGCAATTATCGCTCATTCCTAGCAGGCCTTCGAGCTAGGACGCCCTGTTGAATGATATACCTGCCATGCCGACGCAGACCACCGACACGGGAGTCGTCGCCATGATGAGGGATGGATAAATATATGATTGAGTCCTGAGTACAGTCTTAATTTCTCAATAATAAAGACTATTTCTCTTCAAATTAAGAAAAGAAAAAAAAAGCTAGCTTGATGGAGACGTGAACATGTAAGTGAATAATGTGGTTCGAAGCAGAAATTCTTTTGTCGCGGGGATTCGAGGAGATCTGCTTGCGGGTGGAGCCCATAGTCTGGACCGCCCAGACGTCATCCTGGTGTTTTTCGTGCTGCGGCCGCTCCCTTTCCACACGGAAGCTCTATGCAATCGTCTTGACAGTAATCAACATGACTCTAGACGATTTTGAGAAGTCTCTGGCGGAAGATCAAGAGCGACGGCGCGAACGGAGCGACAGAGAGAAACATCGACACAGAGATCGGGACCGAGATCGCAGCAAAGAACGGTCAAGGCATCATCGTCATCATCACCATCATCGGCGCCATTCGTCGAGGTCGAGAGAACGAGAGTCGGATCGCCCTCGAGAGTCGCGTGACAGTGAGGAAAATGGTCATCGACACAAGCGATCTCGCCATTCCACCGACCATTCCGATGATCGGGATCATGCCCACAAGCGACGACATAGGAGGGAGAGTAAAGATAATGAATCAGAATCTACAGCTCCGGTGAAGGAGATAGTTCAGGAGGAGCCGAAGCAGTTGAGGCGGGATGCTTGGATGGAAGCGCCATCCGCCCTCGACGTTGATTATGTTCACCGGCGTGCCTCTACACGGTTGGAGGAAGAACCGAAAGCCAAGATGCTCCAAGCGGACTTTGAGCTGAAGATACACGACCGAGAGCTGAACCAGCATCTCCGTGATCTGAAAGATGAGAAAGAACTGGCTGAAGTAGAGGAAAAGCCAGCGCAGCATGAGGTGGATTACACTATCGGGGATGCTGGCTCCCAGTGGAGAATGACAAAGCTCCGAGGCGTGTACCGGGAGGCAGAGGAGAGTGGGAAACCTGTGGAGGAAGTTGCAATTGAGCGCTTTGGGGATCTGCGCTCGTTTGATGATGCGCGTGAGGAAGAGGCGGAGTTGGACCGCCGCGCACGGTATGGCGAGGGTTACGTGGGCAAAGAAAAACCATCAGGAGACCTCTTCCAGGAGAGAAAGCTTGAACAAGGGGTTCATAGGGAACCTCTTGAACACCATCGAGACCCTGAACAGGAGCTTGCAGCTCGTGGTCAAGGTCAGAAGATCGACACGGTTCCTCCTTCCGGCGCTACCCAGCACCTTGATCTGACAGCTCTCAACCGACTCAAAGCGCAGATGATGAAGGCAAAGCTTAAGGGATCGGCTGAAGCAGCAGAGCTTGAGGAGCGCTACAATGCGGCCGCCGCGGCGATGGCCAATCGCAAGGAGTCCGATGTTGTAGTGCTCGGAGTTATGGAGAACCGAATGCTTGCAGGACAAAGAAATGAAGCCAAGCCCGTCGAAACTAGGAGAGGCCGGGAGCGGGGACAGCTGGAGGAAAATGAGGATATGACTATTGAAGACATGGTCCGAGAAGAGCGGCGGACGCGCGATCAATTTGGCGGAGATGGGAGACGACTGGCGGAAAGGATTGCCAGAGATTCGAAATTCGAGGTCAGTTCATCACCTAACTCATTCATCTATGACTTGTTACTGATTTTATTTGACTGAGTTAGAATGATTTGGAATACATGGACGATAATGCCGCCAAGCTCGCCAAAAGGGTGCATCGGTCTGACATCAACCTCAAGAATGCTACCATCAGCGAATTTCAAAAGATGAATCGGATCTTGGACAACTGCCCGCTCTGTCATCATGAAGATACCAACACGCCCCCAATCGCTCCTGTGATATCCTTGGCGACCCGAACCTATCTCACTCTTCCCACCGAACCCGAGCTCAGCGAGGGATGCGCTACCATAGTTCCTATCCAGCATCGCACCAACCTGATGGAATGTGATGACGATGAGTGGGAAGAGATCCGGAATTTCATGAAGAGTCTGACTCGCATGTACCACGATCAAGGCCGCGATGTCATTTTCTACGAGAACGCAGCTCAGCCACATCGGAAGAGACATGCTGCGATGGAAGCCGTTCCACTGCCGTACAGTCTCGGAGAAACCTCGCCCGCTTTCTTCAGGGAAGCGATTCTTGCAGCAGACTCCGAATGGACGCAGCACCGAAAGCTGATCGACACCCTTGCGAAGGCGAAGCAGGGATTAGGTCGGAATGCGTTCCGTCGAACTCTGGTCAAAGAGATGCCCTACTTCCATGTTTGGTTTGAGTTGGACGGAGGACTGGGCCACGTAGTGGAGGATGAGCACCGCTGGCCACGCGGCGATCTGTTTGCCCGCGAGGTTATTGGAGGCATGCTCGATCTTGGCCCAGAGGTCATTAAACGACAGGGCCGCTGGAACCGAGGAGGCGATCGCAGGGTGGAAGGGTTTAAGAAGCGATGGCGGAAGTTCGATTGGACCCGAGTGCTTGTGGAGGGATAGGTCGGGAAAGCTTCAATTACATGTTATCCAAGCTAAGCAGCTGGTATTATGAATATACATCATATGACTGTCAACTCTCTACCCCAAACCAGATCAAACAATGGGGAAGATAGGGGTGACCGACCTCTATCCCCGTACCAGGTTTGTGATAATGCGACAGGCAGAGCATTGACTTTCCCGGAAAAATATTGACTGCCAAATAGCAGCTGGTCTCACCAGTTCAAGGCCATTCCATGTCCAGATTGATGTCCTTCTGCCTCGCAATTAGCTCCGATGCTCGTAGATCTCCCCGCATGACCCCCACGCCGCGTTCACAGATCGCAGGCAAGCCTGTGGTGACTTTTCTCACTCGGGAAGTCCAGAACTTACCAGAGCGAATCCCACCGACATCGGTAATCGCCTCATCTAGACATTTTTTGTGTCATCGTCAATCCTTGGAGCTCTTGACTGGTCAGTTGGGACTGGGAACTCCATAGATAGATAGTGGATAGTGCGGGGGAGAAATACTGAGAAGGCGCTGCGACGATAACATCAGGTGGGGCATTGCAATCCTTCACGGCCGAGTGAAGGCAACATACTCTCTCCTCCTTGGACTTTTTCTTTATTACTTCTCATCTCTGACGACCCCTGTTGATTGTGTGGATATTCTTCTCGTAGACTCTGCTCTGTTGCTTTCAATTGTGCTCATAGATATCGACGCAGCTGGCAGGCTGATATACTCTCGGACATAGCTTGTCCGCCGATAGTCACGCTCGGCATAATCGCAGGTGCGACACTTTTCGCTAATAAGTGAGTCAAACTCGGGCTTATCTATCTTCAATTCCCCTTTAGAAAGATCCCTAGATTGACTTGAAGTCACACAGAAACCTCACAATGGGTTCCACCGGTACCAAACCCAAGGTCCTCCTACTTGGATCCATCGTCCAGTACGCACTAGCCTCTGTCACTGTCTCTATAGATCACTCTTCTGACCCAGCCTCTTCCCATCCAGCGCACACAAGGCATGGCAATCGCTATCCGAGATCGCAGAACTAGTCACTCCCACCGCCACAAACCGCGCAGAGTTCCTGCAGGAATGTCGCTCCGGCAAGCTGGACGGCGTCGTCGCCGCATACAGAACCTTCGACTCCGTGACCATCACCGGCTTCATCGATGAGGAGCTCGTCAACGCCCTCCCCAGCTCAGTAACATTCCTAGCGCACTGCGGTAAGCTCTCCTTGCACTCCTCCATAAACGTAACACAGTGATCTGAAACCCCTCCAGGCGCAGGATACGACCAAGTCGACGTCCACGCCTGCAGCGCCCGCAATCCCCCCCTGCGCGTCTCCAACGTCCCTACAGCCGTGGATGACGCCACAGCCGACGTGAACATGTTTCTGATCGTCGGGGCGCTGCGCAACTTCAACGCGGGCATGCAGGCCCTCCGCGAAGGGAAATGGCGCGGCCAACCCCTCCCTGCACTTGGCCATGACCCCGAGGGCAAGGTCCTCGGGATCCTGGGCATGGGGGGAATCGGGCGCAACCTCAAGAAGAAGGCCGAGGCGTTCGGCATGCGGGTCATCTACCACAATCGCCGGCAGTTGAGCGAAGAGCTGGCCGCCGGAGCGGAGTATGTGACGTTTGATGAGCTGCTGGCCAAGAGCGACGTGATCAGTTTGAACTTGCCCCTGAATGTAAGTTTCCTATCCTGCTTTTGGCACTTCTGCGGTCATCCTAACAGTAGAGAAGAAACACACCCGCCACATCATAAGCAAAGCCGAGTTCGAGAAGATGAAGGACGGTGTCGTCATTGTCAACACGGCGCGAGGCGCAGTCATGGACGAAGAGGCCCTCGTCCAGGCCCTCGATAGCGGCAAGGTCTACTCTGCCGGCTTGGATGTCTTCGAGGAGGAGCCCAAGGTTCACCCGGGCCTTATCCGGAACCCCAATGTTCTTCTCGTTCCGCACATGGGCACATGGACCGTCGAGGTGAGACTCAGCCTACAGCAGTGAAGTCAACATGGCAGACATATACTAATCCGGTTGATTTCTGATAGACTCAAACGGCTATGGAAGAGTGGGCTATCGAAAATGTGCGGCTTGCAATCGAAACAGGGAAGCTGAAGAGTCCCGTTCCCGAGCAAGCCGACCTTTGAATGGGAATATCACGAGAATTTTGCACTATGCCAACCATAATTTGGCGAAATGTACTTATTTCTCATTATTGATATGTACATGATTTTTGATGATAGAGTAGATGATTGGATACACTTGTCACTGTGTGTTAAAAATGCACACATCAAATCGATCGCTGTCTCTTCGATAAACGGACGTGTATCCCTCGAGGTTCTAGTCGTCCATATGTAGGACACCCCGAAGCAAAGCATGCCAGAGCCAAACCCTCAACCAAGTCTTGATTCGAAATGATAAGCAGCCATAACGCCGTGATGCTGCCGTTCCCTAGCTGCAGAGAGAATTGAGAACCGAGAAAAACTCCTATGCCATGAAAGCTTTCGCTGAGCCGATTGGACAAGGTGCGTGAAAATACCGAAGAGGAATGTAAGCCCGTACATGTAGGGAAAGAAGAAAGAAAAGAAAAAGAAGTCAATGGCCAGATATCACCAACCGTAAGGAGATGTCACCAATGCCGCAATGCCAGCAAGTGAATGCAGAGTCGCTTACTCCCGGGAAACGTACCAGGACCGCACAACCATGCCGCAAATGCGCTTGACAACCTGTGTGGTTCCCTTGCCGCTGGCTTCCTGCTCAAGGAATTTCTGCGCTACATATAGTTTGGCTCCCGCATCCTTTTCGTTGGTGGTGACATGCTGAGGGAGGCTGTGCGGGAAGTCTGCCCAGCGCTGTCCAATGTGGCGGGCAATGGCAATGGAATAAATCACATCGCGATTCTCATAGGTGTCCAATAGCGTTCTGCAACGAGCCAGAGTATCATCAATTTCTTTCGCAGAGCTAGCTTCGTTGTCGTGGAGAGTCAAGAAGTGACCAATCGAACTCCAAAAATCCAATGCTCTTCGCATCAGTTGATCAGGAAGAGTGGGTGGATCAGCTGCCGGTTCTGGAACGGGCCATTGGGCCAGTGGGTTTCTCTCCAAATGCTCGCCAGTTATCAGAGACTCAATCACATCCAGCCTGGACGCAGTAGCCAACAGCTCGAAATCCTTTCCATGGCTGCCGTTCGACACATTCATCACATGACGGCACAATGTCATGGTACTCCAAACGACGGATGCCTCAAAGCTCTCCAGCTGTGCGACGACGTTGGGATCGCTGAGGTTCCGATCGTTAAATGCATCAATAAGAGCAGAGTACTCGGCCATCAGCTGCGCATTCGCCAACAAGTGACCGAGAGCTTTCTCCGAGAACCAGCGAGTCTCAAAAAATCTATCAATGGCGGGAGCGTATGTAGCGAGGAACACGGCCTTGATTTCTTCGAGACGGTTCGGGGGGAGAGATGTGATAGGATGAGGGGGGGGAGGAGGAATGCCTCTCAGTGCCAGTAGATCGCTAATCTGAACTCGTTTCACTGCTTCTGGGTGAGTATGTACTAGAATGTAATATCAAGGGATGCATACCGCACGAGAAGGACGTACCTTTGTAGCTGGAAATTTCCGACGGAGTGACCGCGGCATTTGTCGCATTGAGGGTCGGCTGCAATCCTCCCTGAGTGACATTCTGGGTGCTGGCCATATTGGTAGAGTTGTTGCCCCCCAATGAAGGGTCAGCGGAAGAAGCGCCGTAGTCGTATTGTTGGTCGGTGGATGTAGACGGCGATTCTGAATGAAGAGAGGGAGCGAAAGGCTGGGATGCCGCAGGCACGTAACCAGGGGGCGCCGAGGGATAGGAAGGCGTTGGATCCTGTGGATTGACGACGAGTGAAGGAGCAGGATTGGGAGCAGGTTGAATTGCAGAGGGTGTCGACGCCTGCGGTCTAAAGACAGGGTCGTAACCTAAACATTCACGCTTGCTCTTGACGCAATTTCTGCAAACAGGGTGTCCTTCGTCACACTAAAGAGTGACACCAATGCTCCGTCAGCCACTTCTAACCAATATCAAATAACCAAATAAGCGATTGAAAACACGAGAAAAAATTGTGGCTGTTGAGGCGGAAGAAAAACAGTGGGCGATAGGAGAGCGGGGTTCTTTGAAGGTGGGCAGCACAAGCGAAGCGATAACTTTGCTTGCCCGCCCGCGATCCCCGCACACGATGATCGCCCTCGCTTCGGAATGTACCCAAAACAACATGGGCTGGAGGTCCACGCCGTTGAGATTTCTCATGTTCACAGTTTACATACCTTAATTCTGCGCTTTCGGCACGTTAGGCATCCGGTCTTCGTTCTCCGCTTAACTTCCTTCTTATGCCTTCCGCCAGATAGCATTTTGTTCGGGTCGCCAGGGAGCTGGTAGCGCATCTGCGCGTTCGAATTCATACCCATTTGTGATACGTTGGAGGGATATCCTGTCATATACTGGCCTACAGAAGCCATTGGGGGCATGTTCGAGGGCATGGGTGACCCAATGGGAGCCTGAGGAATATGGGATGGCTGTGGCGGAGCGTTCATCTGCGATGATGCGAGTTGATGATTCTGGTACACATCATGATTCTGTTGCTGGTATTGCTGATGTGTTGGCTGAGAATGCTGCGGCTGCGGCTGCGCATACTGTTGCGACGACTGATGCTGCTGCTGATAGTGCAAATCTTGTTGTTGTTGCGGTGGCGACGCCTGATGCGGCTGTTGAGCGGGTTGCGATTGATATGTCCCATTTGAATAATGATAAGGTACCGTTTCAGCGGAAGCGTGGCCTGACTGGTGGGATGTGGGATGCTCAGATGCCCCGGATACTGTGCCAGTCGACTCTGCTGCAGCAGGTTCCGGGTTGGATGCTCGTGTACCTGAAAGCAGGAAATTGGCCTCTGCAGCAGGCAAAGTCGTGTCAAGCGGTGGAAGAGATGTATCGATTGGAGGCAAAGATGGCACGTTCGAGTCGAATGGTGGCAGTGTAGAATCCAGGGTAGGTAAAGACGTATCTATTGGGGGCAGAGTCGTGTCGACGGCCGGCATGGACTTGTCAATTGGAGGAAGCGACGTGTCGAAGGATGGTAGTGCTGGTACCGGAGCAGAGCTGCTGGTCTCGGTAGGCTGTTCGGCCGCCGCTTGAGGAGCTTGTTCGGGCATTGGCTGAGGTGCGGTCTCAGGGCCATTCCCTGAAGTAGGCCTGGGTGTCTGATCCGGAACCGTCTCAGCAGCGGTCTGCTCGGTCGATAAAGCTGCTTGTTTGGGCGATTCCCCAGGCGCGTTCGCCGATTCTGCTGATTCCGCCATGGGTGCTGGCGAGGATAGGGTTCTGCGCCGATCGGGGCTTTCGGAAGGCAAAAGCGTGCGAATTCGATGCCACGGGTGATATACGACGTCGCAGCTTAGCAGACACGCCTATCCGCGGTTCTGTGACTTCGTACAGTGGCCTGAATGTTTGGTGCCGGCTTGCATCTATTCCTGCGGTCTTTCGGCCAATGCGATGTTAGTATTGAGAACTCTGAAAATAGGCTAGAATACAAAGAATCGCGCGTTTAGAAATCACAGTAGTGCTCTTCTTAACGGGGATGATTGGAACAAAAAATGAGGGTTTTGGCTGGTCAATCTTGTTGGCGCATTCTCTGATTGCCATGGGCTGTTATCTCAAAAGGCCCGCTTGCGCAATGCAAAAGCGCATTTGTGGCTGAATGACAGAAATATTTCCCACAATAGATCTGGACACTTGTGCAGTACTCGAGACTCGCCGAGTACGGGACCTCGAGGTGACAAGGCATGGGTTGGGAATGTTGCCGGGCGAGGCTGTCATGATCTTCTCCGCTCCGACAAAGCGTAAAGCGGCCGCAAAACAAGTTCCAGAATACCGTAGCAACATCGCAACGAGTTTCAACAAGCAAATGTTGCTTCTTGACATAACGAGTACAAAGCTTCGATAGCTCATGAAGCTAAAGAAATAAAAGACATATCGCAAGCTAGCAGATTGCGCCCGGAAAAGAAACAGAGAGGTCCCGTCTGGGTTACTTACCAAGTACTACTACTGGTCCAGATAAGCGAAAAGAAGCGAGAGTAGCCAGCCGAGTCAATAATATTCCACCAGATCTCTCGATTTGATCATGAAAACCTCCGCATTAAGTGTGGGGAGAATGGTTTGCAATGAGGTCGTTGCGCGTCAAGAAGATCTTCTGGTGTGAGCTCCGGAACAACACTAGAAGAAGCCCCGGACTTTGACTACGAGAGGAAAAGAAAAAAAAAAAAGGGAGGGAAAAAAAGATGGCAGTGGCGAGGATCACTCAACACCGCAGATACGGCAGAAGTATCTAATCTTCACTGATAAAATGGCTTCACGCCTGCCATTAACTTCCTCTGTGAATAACAGTTTCTTATCCAAAAATACCTCCAAATTTCATATCACTCTATATTTTCAATGCTAGCACCATGCCTTTATTCCTCTCGTTTTAAGTAGGCATACTTATACACTTATACACTTATTATGGCTTGACCATTCACGTCAATACAATCTTAGGTGGTATTAACCATCTAGTAGGATCATAGACTATCATCTGACAATCAAAGCTTGACCTGGCTTAGTATATTACTCTTCTCGCCGTGGGTCTCCTTTTCAACGAGATTCGTTTCGTATGCATGCTATCGTAGTTGCACGCCAAAGAAAGACGTCGATGTCACCAACGGGTCGCATAGCATATGGGACTCTTTTGGTGAGCTGCATGTGATGTATACATTCGTAAGAACGGATCCCTCTTCGTCTGCCGTATGGGCTCCAACGTCTCCCTGCCGATGTAAGGCCAAATATTATCTGAGAACCCGCAAAGCTCGAATCCGTACACTCGATCTGGGATGTAGGCGAACGCAAGACCAGACGAGGTTTTTCGGCAAGCGAATCAAAAAGCCAGATCTTATGAGCTGCGTTGTTTCAGCAACGGACGACTGGAGGCCAGAGGCATCATGCCTGGTTCGCCGACACTGTAGTTCACTGAGATGGGAGCCATGATCGCTTCATTGTAGCACCAGCAGGAGAGGTAATATTGGACCATGTGCAACAATAACGCATCGTTGGTACATTTATGCGCATGGTAGATGATAGATATCCCGTAGCTGCACAATTCGACTATTTCCTCAGAACCTTCGGCTTGCGCTTCTTGAAAACAACTCCTGTAGGTGCCGCCTCCTCTTCCTGCTTCACTGCTGGAGTATCTGTTGTAGCAAGCTGTGCCGCTTCTTTATCCTCAGACTTGACCGATGGCAGTTCTGACTCCGGTGCCGCAGCCTGTTCCGTATCGTCGCTTGGTGTAGCACCCTCTTTGCTAGCCTTCCCTTTCGACTGTTCATCCGGCGTCGACAATTTGACCTTCTTTACATCCTTGGTAGAATCAAGAAGGGCATCCAGATCTGCATCGCTCTGCGCACCAGGATACTGTCGAGTCCTCGAGCCCCAACCCTGACTCACGAATCTCTCAGCCTCCTGTCGTGCCTCCTGCTCCTCCTCATCGCCTTCCATCTTGCGCTTGCGAACCCCGATAGAGCTACCAGGCTTTCTTTCCTCTGCATCGTCATCAGTTCGGATCACCCGTTCGGATACCGTCTGCCATTCGCCAGCGAGCGCCAGTTCACCACGGTATTCATCCGGGACCGCGATTCCCATCTCTGCCAGTTGTGCAATCTGCTTCTTTCTCTCTTCCAGGGATACAGGTCTTTCCGCCGGTGGGGGGGCAGCCGGGGCGCGTTTCCATGGTGCCGCGCCGCTGTCCTTTGCGCCTGGTTTTCCTGCGACAGTTTGCCTTAATCGCTCGACTTCGTCCTTCGCCTTCTGAGTCTCTCGTTGCTTCCGCTCATTTTCCCGGTGAATATCGCGCAGAAAGCGCTTAAGGTTGCCCTGGTGTTTGGCACTCGCTTCATGCTGGGTTTTCTCGAAGGGTGTATCACGAATGAATATCTTGCATTGTTTGCACCAGAATCGGGGCTAGATTATTGCTGTCAGTTGATGCTGGACTTCCCTCACGTAAAGATTACCTCGAGGAAATCTCCGAAACAGAATGAAGGGCACTTACAGCTGATTTCCAGTATTCTGCCATGAGGATATTTAAGTGTTAAATGTGTTATGTGAATGGGAAATGATATCACCGTTATCGCAAAACAGTTGCGGTGATAATCTGCCACTCAAAATCAACCTAGTCCTAAAACAGCAGTCAGTGTTGCTCTGCAGCTTGAATGTACACCACATATATCATGTTGTTTAGGAATAATCAAGAGGCTCTAAATCGAATAACAGAAGCTACAGGCGGTTGTGGAAGAGATCTGGTTTTCTTGTCGTTTTTGACCTCGTTGTATCCTTACTGCATGATGAACTGCAGTCAACTATATATATATTTTCCCCACCAGAACATTGTAAGTTAAGATACTCCTTCACAACTTTTATTTCAAAATTGTTGTCAGTCCTATGTTGCAACTTCTACTCTGATCCTTGCCTCAACGATATCGGGTTGGAACCAAAAGCCTATGTCTCGCGTTGAATCCAGAAGCTCGACCTCTCTTCTGACGAACTCTGCATCCTCAGTAGTAGGTACGGACTTGGTGATCTCTCCTAAAGCTTCATCCTCATCACTATCCCAATCGGCTTCATCGTCCTTTTTCTCCTTATTGACAGGGTCCAACTCGTCGGTCTCCCAAACTAGTCGGCACTGGTAAGGCGGCAAATTGAACAGGCGGGAGGCGATAACCTTGACTTGATATGTATCAAACGACCTCGGGATCTTCTGAACTCGAAACAGGTCTTGGTTTCCATCGGAACCAATCGATGAGTGCAAGCGAAAAGCCAAACTCACTAACCGGGCGGCAACAGAGCGCGGATTCACGGCAGCGCCTGCCAACTCGGCTCTCCTGATCGTGGGCGGGCCATATTTCTCACAAAGCTCCTGATAGCGGGGATGTGTAGCGAGAATCTCGCGCTCTGCGCTTTCGGGATACGCGGATAGTTCCTTGCCAATGAGGGAAAGGTAATAGAGTTCCCCATTACTTCGGTCTTGAGCGGTTATCTTGCTGTAGTTGAGGGTATGGATGGAAGCGAGTCGGGAGAGCGTTAGCATGTAGGCCTCGTCCACTGTCATTGGCTTCTCCGGCAGGTTTGTGACGTTCGACGGGGCAACGGGCTTGTCGTAAAGAGGGTTCCCTGATACCCGCAAAGATTGGAGCCCGGGAAATACGGATCGAAGTTCATTCACAATTAACCATGAATCGATGCTGTTTCTGGATAGGTCCAGCGATTTGAGATTCTCGGAAAATTGAATAGAGCTTCCTTCCACGCCAGGCGCATATACTTTCTCGATGCGGTTCTCTCTCAGCGAAAGATGCTCGAGCTTGCTCAAAGAGGTCAGACATGCTAATGACGATAGCGAAGAGATGCCATTGTTTTCCAGGGTCAAAGTTGTGATGGTACCCGTGATAGGTGTCGAGATGTGGTTAATCTGATTTGCGGAGGCTGACAGAGCAGAAAGTGATGGGAATTGATATGTCAAAGCTGAAATCTGAAGGGTATCAAGAGTCAGTCAGCTCGCTGGTTACCAAGCGGTAGCTTTGCGCAGCATACCTCGTCCCATTCGAGCAGAGTCTCATCCAGGTGTAGTGTCGTGATACCTTCGAATATCAGACCTTCCTGGCGAGAACCCAGACGATTTCCGCTGCCAACCGTCAGCATACTTCTCATAGACGTACAGAATGACCAACATCAGCTTTAATGTCTTCAAGCGCTTCAGCTGTCGACATATGTTCGCAATGTCAACCCAGTTTTCTAGTAAGTTGTAACTCAGATCGAGCTCAGTGATCTTAGGACATGTCTGTTCCATCTCCTTGCAGGCCTCTGCAAGCTCATGTGGACTCGCTGCATGAGCCAGAACTCCTGCAACACATAGGCGATCCAGGAGAACGATTTTCAGTTCCTGGAGCTCTGCAAGCTTCTTCCGGATCTTGTCGAAGCCGACCTCTTCCACTACTTTGTTACTAAATTTGATTATGTCCCGCGCAGCAGAGACTTCGCCTGACTGTTGTCTTGCGAGTTCTTCTTGAAACTCAGAAGCATACTTGTGGCGTACTGCCTCAAGGAAGCCTCGAGGTTTGTCGGGTCGTCGTGAAGGACGCACAAACGACCCGGCTGTGGGGTGCTTTCTTCTACCTTCCGTGCGAGTCAGTCAATCCGCTCTATCCAGTCTTGAAATACTTTCATACATGCAAAATATCTTACTCCGTTGTGTTCTCCAGAATGCTTTCCCCGCGTGGGGTCATCCCATTCCACTCCGAGCCATTCACCGGTGGTGCCTTGAACTTTACCCACGTAACGAACTGTGCATAGATCGCCATTGAAGGACCGCCGTTGATTCACATAACATTCGACGTCCATCATCGAAGACAAATAATCAACATGATCCCCGGAGTTGCTCAAGAAGCTCTGGGTGGTTGTTGATAGCTTCCCAAGCCCAATGAGAAGCCCGCGCCGGTGCTTACATAACCCGAATACATCGCGATCTCCGAATTTCCAGTCGAAGCTTATCGCTGCGCATCACCCGTTTTTGTCCACTCCCTCAGTTCTCTGATTTCGGTGGACGTGATTCACGATGGATTACCAGGTAAGCATGAGTAGCATGAATACCCACTTCTTTTGCATGATCTGATCTCTCTTTCAGAACCGTGCAGGATCCAAGTTCGGTGGCGGTGGTGTTGCATCACACTCCGCATCGAACGCAGACCGTCGCGAGCGTCTTCGCAAGCTCGCTCTCGAGACAATCGACCTCGACAAGGACCCCTACTTCTTCAAAAACCATGTCGGAAGCTTCGAATGCCGTCTTTGCTTGACGGTCCACCAGAACGATGGCTCATATCTGGCCCATACCCAGGGCCGCAAGCACCAGACGAACCTGGCCAGACGTGCCGCGCGGGAGCAGCGCGAAGGTAAAAACCAGGATCCGGCGATGTTGCCCGGTGCGATGGGTGTGCAGGTCAAGAAACAGACTATCAAGATCGGACGGCCCGGTTACAAGATTACCAAGATCAGAGATCCCTTGACGAGGCAGCTCGGTTTGCTGTTCCAGTTACAGTATCAGGAGATTACGCCTGGGGTCAAGCCCCGAGTACGGTTTATGTCTGCATTCGAGCAGAAGGTTGAGGAGCCGCCTGACAAGAACTTCCAGTATCTGGTTGTTGCTGCCGAGCCATATCAGACCTGTGGTTTCAAATTGCAAGCCAGGGAGATCGACCGCAGAGAGGGCCGCTATTGGACCTGGTTTGATGAAGACAGCAAGGAGTTTTGGATCCAGATCATGTTCAAAACCGAGCGAGAAGAGAGATTTAGCGGTGTTCCGGGTCTGGCACCAATGGGACCCAAGACTTAATAAAGGGGGTGTTGAGGGAGTACGGGTGCTTTTCTGAGCAAATCTAACGGCATGTACTATTCAACTGGGTCTTTCTTTCGGGCGTTATTGTTGGATTTTCCTCGCATTGTGAATGAATTTTAGTTCTAGGAATGGGCGACTTTTCCCGCAAATAAATTTTTTAGAAACCATTCTCTTTCATTGGGCTACTTTCTATGTGGCATAGCTTATCTACTTTCTGTTCTACAAGATTGTGCTATTTCACAGATGCGTGGCTCTTCGAGGTTTCACTTTCATTGAGGATACATTGAGGCGCGGTGAGCGCCATATGTACGACCTAGCTAAAAGACAAAACAGCCAGTCAAACCATGGTCTGTACGCTTCAGTGTATCAAAGAATTTTGATGACCAACAAACAATGCACTCGTATGTAGTTCTCTGCTGCTAGATACACTCTATATCCAGCAGTTGTCGTCTTGCGACAGAAAATGCATATGAAACCAAATATGCTCAGGTCATTATCACAAGGCGAAATCAAATGCGCTATATGCTCATGATGAAGACCAATGGAACGAGTAAACCGTCTAAAATTGAACATCCACCGCTGCCAGGGTTTTCCGCGCAAGCCAGCCCGCTCTGAGAATCCCCGGTTCGGTTCATGCACAATCCACCCACTTGAAGGCCAGCTTTAAATTCAGTTCGCCTGGAAAGCATTGAACGCTTTGTATGTGTATCCAATGAATGGGAGGCTCATCTCAGCCTCCTGCTCCTCTGGCATGGCACGGGCCTGAGCACGGTGGATAGCGCTGGTATCTTCCTGCGGAATCTCGTCGATGGGGAAGTACGAAACGTCGATGTTCGAGCTGAGCTTCGGCTCGAAGGGAGCGCGGATATTACGAAGTTGTTCCCACACTACTCCACGGAAGAATGGGTGGTTCTTGATTTGTGTGGCACCACCGAATTGGCCGCCTTCATTGCCGATACGGTGTTCCGCGTCGCATAGGAAACTGCACAGTATGATGAGCTTTCAAGTCAACAAAGATGAAAACGGTAACTGGAACATACCTCCGTATCAACGATTCCGAATCGCGGGACAGCGTAAGTTCCTCGGGGAAATACAAGCATTCTCTCCAGTTGACGATCTTACGGTAGGTATCCGTGGTATCCTCGGCACAGAACGGGGGCCACCCCACAAGACATTCGAACATGATAGCACCAACAGACCACCAATCACAAAGATAGGTATATCCCTGACCATTGAAGATTTCGGGTGCGATATAATCAGGTGTGCCGACTGTCGAATAAGCCATGGCCCGGCGGGATTTTCTCCAGGTGTTGATCTGCCCACGGTTCGAGACTGTCAGGTTTATCGCATCGTTGAAGTATCCAGAGTTGCGATTCTTATCCTTCGAAGTTGAGTTCTTCAAAAGATTCTGATAGTATGAGTTGTCGTGTGTTTTCTTGCCTCCGGTTGAGAGACCGAAATCAGTAAGCTTGACGTGACCACCTCGGTCAAGCAGAATGTTGTCAGGTTTGATGTCACTAACGCGGCCTAGTTAGTATTTGTATAACCATCATAGCTGGAGAATGCCCCCTGGCATAGAAGATGACTAGAAACCATAGTTTGGGTTGATTGTGGGAATAACTCACCGATGGAGGAAGCCAAGCTTGTGGACGGCCTCGATGGCCATTACGATTTCTGCCATATAGAATCGCGTGATATCCTCGGAGAAGATTTCATACTTGATGAGCATGGTCATCAGATCACCTCCGGGTAAGAACTCCATGAGCAGATAGAGATAGGCGCTGTCTTGAAAAGAGGCATGCAGCTTCACGAGCCACGGGTTGTCCTTGGAGTCCGCCAGAATGTCACGCTCAGCACGAACGTGAGCCAGCTGATCCTTCTTGAACATTTCCGTCTTGATCAAAGATTTGAGGGCATAGATTTTGCCGTCGGTCTTCCGTTGCACGAGTTTGACTTCACCAAAGGCACCCTTTCCGATAATCTTGATGGTCTGGAAGTTGGCAGGTGTCTCCTTGGTCCGGAGGAATCGTAGGAAGGTTGACTCCTTTCTGGCAGCAATCTCGGCATCCTGGCGCTTCTTTTCCTTGGGGATACTAGGGTCACGGATCATCTTATCGAGCTCAGCAGAACTGTCCGAATGGAACGAAAGACATTAGCGATTTCTCCCTAGTGATGTTAAAGGTCTACATCACATACCGCATGTTGCGATCGCGTGCCCGCTCAATGTTCTCATGGAAGAACACATTCACCAACTCCTTCGCCGCCTTGCCACGCTTATGAACGTTCTCAGAGTAGCGTTCGGGATACCGTTGAAGTTCTTCGTTCTCAGCCGGGGTTCGGGGACTCCGAGGCATAGGGGGGACCAGATGGCCCGGTTGCTGTTGTCCGGGGGCAGAAGAACCAGCAGTGCGAGGTCTCTGAGCAGGAGAGGCAGAACGGCCAAAGAAACCCGTGCGCGTCGAGTTCAGATCCTGGTTAGAGAACTGCTGGATAAGTCCATTTGTCCCATCGTTGGCATTGTAGGCCATCCGTGACTGGTAGGTGGGCTGAGGGGACGCCAGATTGTGCTGTTGCTGTTGCTGCTGCTGTTGTTGCTGCTGCTGGCCGTAAGGCGCCTGAGAATACTGGGGAGGATAAGGGTTGGCCATAAAGTATCCTCCCTGATTGTAAGCACCATTTTGAGCATCGACATAATCCTGAGGGCCCTGATTTTGGTATATCGGCTGAGGAAAAGCAGAGGGGGTTGTTGGGTATGCGCGGTTGTTGGCCGCTGCAGCATTGTATCCATTGCGATCGTTGAACCCGAAATTCAGGTGGAGACGATTATTGTTAGGATCCATTTTGAGACTCTTTCCTCGACTCAACTACCTCGACGTGACAGACGTTGGGGGAGTGGGATCGGAGGGTTGTCGATGTGAAGACAAAAAAGTTGACGACCCAAGGGGGAGGGGAAGGGCACGGGTCAATATTCAAAGGAGCGGTGGCTCAGGAGTAGTACGAGGAGCCCTTTTGGG
>JAAAPX010000190.1:0-52874 GCA_012656285.1 Aspergillus fumigatiaffinis | reverse complement strand
AGAGGACTCTTGGGCTTGGGGGGTGCTGGGGGAGGTGGGGGAGGCGCCTCTCCATTCTTTGGGGCATTTTTGCCTCCGTTGACGACATCCTCAAACATCTCAACGCCTTTCTGGGCTCGAGCGACCGGGTTAAGGTTGGAGGTATATGCAGTAATTGCCTGGCCTAATGCAGTTGTCAAGGTGTCGGCAAGCTCGCCCACAATTTGCTGGCCGAGAATATCCCAGCTTTCAAGCGTGTCAGTAAGATCGATGAATCAGTGGGTTACTGTGGTTGCATCACTTACCCGGAAGGGAAACTATCGGAAGCCTTTTTGTAGGCTTCGGAAGCGACATCTAGCTGCTTTCCTAGCTTCTGCGATATCTTCTTCGCTTCATCGACCGTGTTCTTCTGAGAGTCGAACTGCCTTTGGGCTACAGACATGTTGACTTCTGTGGCCAAGCGTCTTTCTTCATTACTGGACTGCTCTTGGACACAGTTCGAATGAAGATCAGCCGCGAACCACAGCCACTCTTCGAACTTCTTGTCCATCTGCAGAGCACGGGTGTGACATTCGTCGGCGGCCTTTTTCACACTGCGCAGCTGCGGCACGAGCATTTTTTGGACATCTGCTGGATCAGGGCTCCCAATGATTTTTATAATCTCGGCAATCTTCCGTTATAGCTCGTTAGCGCTATCCTTCTGTCGCGTGTACACCTGGCGTTATCGGTTATATTGACCGACAACCACGTACCTTGTCGTAGATGATATGGGAGATATTATTTATCCTTAACATGCCATCCTCGGCATCCAGGAAGGCAAAGCGCCCCCTGTTGCTGCAATCGACCAGGTTCGCCCTTAAGGAGGTGAACCTGTATTGTCCATCAACACCAGCCATTCTGACAACCTTGAGCTTGCCAGGAACTTACTGCAAGAACTTGAAGCCGCCCTTCGGAGGGGTGAACTCGATCGTCGTGGCTGTCTCCGATGAGGAGGCCACAAGAGCCGCACCGAGTGCATTGATTGAAATCGGAGCTGACTTGAGAAGGTCTTCCCAGTTCACCTGAAAGATAGCTGAGCTTTTGATCTCAGCGACTGCCTCCTTGGTGATACCAGGCCGATTGTCTCGCTTATGTTGGACTTCTAGAGCAGCCAGCAATTCCTTCTGGTCCACCATTTTCACGTCTTTTGATCCTTGAGTACTGATGAAAGCAACTGAAGGTAAGAGAAGTGTAAATGCTTCGTCTGATGGTTGCAATGTTCATACTACAACGCAAGTGCTGGAGCCAAAGGGGTTCTTATATCTTTGCGTTCGAACTGTCTCCGCCATCAAAATCCGTGTTCTCAGCTCCCCTCTTTCCGATATCTGCAGGTCGCAGCAGGCAACCTTAATCCCTCTTTCCTGTATTTGCAAGTCGCAGGAGGCAACTCTTGGGAATCTGAAAACGAGTAAGAAAAATGCCGCATATTCTTCCTGACATTGCGGTGACGCATCGTTCAACATGGGATGGGTATTGGCCGTTCTCCAGGCCCATCAAGCGAGAGCGCATCACCAGTGGTGTCAGAGTATGTATGTCTTGGAATGGTTCAGATCATTCAGGAGCTCGAGACCAGCAACCTCGATGAACCCCGCTGTGGGCCACCTATCGTAGTCCAAGAATGAGTTCCAATTTGCTCTGCTACTGCAACAATGGCTTCAGCTTCTGCAGGGATTCAGCTGCAGGTCGTTGATCCATCACTCTACAGCCAATACCTCTTATACGCCATTGAACTCTATCTGCGCTCCAGAGACTGTGTGATTCAGCTCATGTGTATCTAATGCAATACAGCGTCATATTGAGTTCATCTAGGATTCTACTGCGGCGATGTGGCTGGCTGATTATGGATCATTTGCTGTCTTGCTCCTCAGATGGCACTTCCTTCGCGGCAGTATACGGTTATACCGCAAGCCCTGTAGCCGAAGGCAATTACCCCTCCCATTTATTCTGGCTATCTTGCTGTATCCAACGCGTCAAGATGTATGAACGGAGAGGCAAGCGATCGCTCGAGCCTTACATAGTTTCGCTCGTGCCCTTCCCCAGATCCAGATTATATTTAAGCCCAAGTGTCCCGTGGCTTTCAGTATATCGTATATCCACGCCGTCATTCCGTAACTTCCTTGAAATCACGCGCACAAATTTACACTACTAAAGATGGTTGACGTCGATGCCATGAACTCGGAACTGGATCAGATCTCTGACCAGTACCAGTCTCTGTTTCGTCGCTTGAATAGCGAATCCCCACGGGACGTGCAAACCGTTGCTTTGTCTCTGAGTATTGCATTGTCCCAGCTATACCAGCTGGCAATTTTCGTGAGAGGAGACTATAACCAGAGAGCATTCGATGTGTCGCCCGAAAGAGATTCACTGGTGGCTAAAGTCAAGGAGGCGTTCGAGCAGTTGGCTCACGCTTCAATGACAGCCCTGGAGCATGTGTCAACGCTTCAATCAGAGGTATGGCTACGCCCAAGGGGCTATAAAAACAGATTCACTGACAAAATGGACCTAGAATGTCGACCTCTTGTCCTCAAAGATGCACGTATTTCAACAACGCGTCAAAGCAGCGCATGGGGAGACGATTGCAAAGGTTGCTGGTTACAAGGATGCGGTAAGTGAGGCAAGTAAGGCAGTGCAGAAGGAGGGAAATGCAGTCAGGGAAGCCAGGAGTAGTCTGGAAACTCTGCTGGACAAGCTCGACGACGCTCGGAAAACTGGCGATGTGGTTGACGGTGTGGTCAGTATACTTTCTGTGTGACAGGCCCAGTTCTTTTGACCAGGAATTAATATCTTGACCAGGTTAGCGCGATAATCCCCATCTGGGGGATAATTGGGCTCATCGACCATACAAAGTCTCCCGGCAGCGTCATTCTGGAAGGCCAGATTGGCGCCGCAAGGCAAGCGGTCGATAGCGCTGAACATACCCTTGATTCTGCGCACCGAAACGCCCAGAAATCCCTAGATCTCCTGAACGGAGAGCAGCTCAAATTAGATCAGCAAAGTGCCATCCTTGAGAGACTGGGACCCCTCCAAAGCGCTATCCAGTCCGCCATTACGAAAGCGCAGGAACTAGAGAAAGGTTTAATTCAGATGAAGGACAGTGCTACCGAGATGGTCCGTCGAATGAACAAGCTTAGCGGCCGAGCAGAGAATGGCGCGGAGCTCTCACTCACGAAGGAGGAGTTTGTGAGCGGCATTTTGGATGTTGTGGAGTTCGCCATCGTGGAGCCCAATACAGCCAAACAGATTAAAATGATTCTGGCTGAATTGCGGAATTCGTGGGGCCCTTCTCCAATGCCTCCAGTGATCCAGTCCCGGCTTGATGAACTCGATGGCAAGGCGGCGAAGATTGCTGGTTGACATTTGGTTTCTTCTCTGTAGCCCAAGCAAGGCGCATTCTTGTCTCCCATCAGGATGTTTGGTAGTTTGTAATCACCAGTGTGGCATCCAAGCGAACAGTACCTTTTCGTCCAATTAGCTTCTTTATTTTGTTTCTAACTGTCTAGGTTTTTCTCAAGGTCATAGTTCCATTGTCCATTCTTTCTAACATATATCATTCCTACGGAATTCCTAGCATTACTAGATCTGATGTATCCTCGTTTCAGGGTCTTTTAAGCGTATTACAAGAGTTGTTATTCTCATGTCACTAATAACCATAGACATGTCAAAAGCCGCTTTGCTTTGGAGACAAGCAGCATACTTTACATCGCTTTTTTAAGACCAGGCATTATTTTCGCGTGCTACACATCAGCAGAAGGACAACCTCAGTAATTATATCTAATATAAAGAAGCAGCGAAGCTACAATTCCACAAGTGCAAAAGAAACAGCCCCATGCGGCACGATATATTGGCACAATTGGCCGATGAAGACCAGTACGCACCTATTTACTCAAACTGGACCAAGCTATTAACGCCATGAGGTGGCATGAGAGCACACGAGCCGCTCAAGTTAAGCGAGGTCTCGAGAAACATGTTAGAGAAACACTCACTTCAGTATCGACACGTACAGCTATTCCGAACTGGTCGAGGAAGCGAAAAGAATTGATGCAAAACTGGTTCCTGTTCGCCAACCGGTGGGTAATCGACCAAAAACCGGATTCGAAGGAAAATACAACTTGTTCGACAATTGGTTACACAGCGTGAGATTGCAGTAACATCAGAATGGGACTATACTTCTCTCCAGGTTGGCTAAATCAATGTAGAGAACCGTGCTTTGGCTTTCCCGGATTGATGAGTTCTGGCAGGATGTCACGCCGCCTCGGTCTTGCAGACTCCAGTGGCAATCACAGCCGCCACACTGATGTTTTGTTTTGCTTGGTACACTTTGTATTGCAGCATTGATGCATAGGTCAGCCCAGTCCTGTTACACAACATCTGAACAGCATCAACCAATCCATCTCCAGGAGAGAACAGAAAGTGGATAGGTTCCATCAGTCAAATCATAGAGTACGTGGGTCGTTTTAACTTTGGGCTGTGGACCAACAAAACTAGCTAGCACCCATACTGTCTATGACGTCCTGCTCTGGATTATCCAATTGCAACCACTTGTAACGCGCTGTACTCCAAATATCCCTGACCCCGTTCATGTTTATCACTTTAAGATGGGTCATTTCTGATTGCCCCACGTGCGGGGTTAGGCGACCAGCTCAACAAGCCTTTTCGTACTTCTCGTAGCTCTTAGCTTCTCGGACCGTTCCGTCATTCCCGCACCTGAAATTTACCCAAGTAGCGTTCCAGTCTTCTGCATACATGAGGCAGTAATACCAAACAAACTGTCTGTGTTGTTAGTTTTGCCATGAATGGAATCAAGAGAGAACACAAAGGAAGCAAAGCTTGACAGGCCGTATATCCTGAAGTAAAGAGAAAATATAAGCACCCATTGTGTATTGGAACCTCGGATATCATGGCTGGGGATTATCAGTATGTAACTTTTGATTTAAGTCTATAGCAAAGTGTCATAAAAAACATACTTCTTGAGTATATCACTGCCATATTGGTGGATGCGATCAGCGGAGAAGTGTGCCTAAATATTGTAGATACTACATAGCAGATAGACTGCAGGAGGCGTAGTAGTTTGCTTAGACAACCTCAGCGCACCATGTGAGCTCGAACCCACTGCCAATCTCCTCAATATCAAGTTCTCGTGAGCCCTTCATCGCTACTAGAATAGGCTGGTCATTCCCTTTCGGGCTAGTCCTACACATAAACCGAAATATCCCTACCTTGCAACCTCTCTGAACAATCTTTTGCTACTATATCAGCCATTCAGAATTGTCAGGAACAGATCGACAAAGTGGGGGCTTGGAATACGAAGACCTAGTTGCTTTTTTCTAGAAGTACACTATGCCTGAGTTCGCCATAATTTCACTAATACAAACACGCAGAGCGCCAATAGCAGGTAATAGTCTCATATCTCTCGCCTCTGCTTGCCAGGTCAGTGTCATTGCAGAATATACATGCACATTGACGTAACTGTCCGCCAATCATATCATTTAGCAGAATACAGACTTTTGAGTCTTGGTGTGGATCAAGTAGCTTGCATATTTAGTAGCTGCTGTGGCTGCCTGAGCAGTCAAACACCCCATGTGTGGGCGTATGGGGTGGCTAACAGACAGACTTGGGCGACCAGTGGGGACAGTCTCTGAAACTGGTAGTAGTGATTGATAGCATCGTGCTGTTGTCGGGTCAAGCTATTCCCATGCCATACCTACCTTAAACCCTATTAAATTGAGTTATATATTGCGTGGTGACTGCAGTTGTTCCCCTGCAGGGGAGATAGGGAGTGGGGTGGATCGCATTATTCCGGGTATAATAGGACAATAGATCAAGTTCCAGCTTTGGTTTTTAGCTCAGCGGCACCCCATGTTGATTCGAAAAACTTAATGATGCGCCTTAATTGGCTATACAGAAAGGGATTGACAGTACGATTATCAGGTAGCATATTGACTTTTCAGCTTGTGGTGCTTGCATTGCTGATCCTCTGATAGTAGAGTTTAGCTTCTTTAGCTTCATCAGCTGAAGACGAAGTGGATATGAATACGTCATGGTCTGATGGCAGAGTATTTCAGCTGAATATAGTGGGAGTTTCTTATTGCTTCATACCATTATATTCGGTTACGTATAAACGATTTGTAATGCTAGAATAAATAGATTTTAAGCATTGCAAGTAGAAATCTATAACATATCACAATATATTCATAGAATCACATCCATTTGGTGGGTCCTTGATGTTTGCGCGAGAATACGCAGCTGTTTCATCGCAAAGCAAACATCTCAGCTGCATCATCCCAGGAAACAGCGAGTCGCTGGCTGCTCGGACAGGCGATGGAATAATCGTGTGTGCAAGACTGGCCGAGAATCTTGACGCTATTTGGGGACAGGAACAGACAAGGGGGCTGTTCACCGAGAATACAGCAGCCAGCAGCCAGCTATTCCGTGCAGTTTTGCCTCCCATACTAAGCCTTGAGCTGAGCATGATTGCTCATCTCCAGAGTACCCTAATTCGGACTGACCCAGTCACACGGGCGATCAAAGGTTTGTTATTTCGAGACCACTCCTCACTGTTCATCGGTCTAACTAGCAAAACTACAGCCAAAAATGAAAACTTATCTGTACTGAGTCAGTTGGTATCGAATAGTTGAGTTTGTGTTTTTTCCAGTGCAGCAGCAACCACATTGACAATCCGTGCGCTATCCTCCAGCCCAACACTGAGTCGAATAATATGCTGTGGCACGCCGTATTTCGGAACCTTGTCCCGCTGCCAGTAATTTGCTAATTGCACGTAAGGGATAGCCAGGGTAAAGTTTGTGCCAAAGCTCGAGCCCTTGCACACATCCAGAACATTGTAAAAGTATTCTGCTCGTGTGGGATCGTGGAAGATGATACTAAGAACATTCCCATAACCGCCATCTTTGCGCATCAAGCTTTTATACAGTGCCGCCGTGGGCCCAATGGACGGGTGGTTGACTTGGGCAACCAAAGGGTGCTGCTGCAGCAAATCGACAATGGGGAGAGTGTTTTCATTGCACCGAGCCACCCTCCAAGCAATATTTCTGCAATTTACAAGGAGCGTATCGATATCCGGAGGGAAATAAGTGCTTTCATAGGCAGCAGACACAGCGGCGTGGATCTTGTCGTGATGAACGGAGCTAGGGTTTAATACAAGACTAGAAACGTTATACATATTGTTCAATTTGTGGTAATAGGAAATGGATAAATACCTTCCACCTGTGACATTGGAATAGCCACTGAAGGTCTTTGTAAGACTGGACATCATTACATCCACATACGGAATCGCATCGATATTGACATAGCCGGCAACAGTGTCATCGCAGGCCACAATAAAGTCATATCTATCCGCAAGGGCGCGAATGCGAGCTAGATTTGGCGAGGACAGTTTGATGTTACTGGGTAGCTCGGTGAATAGAGCATGGAGTTTCAGCCCGGATTCCAATTCTCGCTCAAGATGATCCAGTTCGTCGTTGGTGCCATTTTTATAGAAGAGGCGCGTGGCCCAGGGACTTCGCCGGAGGACTTCTATTGTTTCGGGATATATCCATCTTGAAGAGACAGTTGTCAGAGCTGATTATTCGTTTTTTCTTTTTTCCCTGGCTGGGATATCTTTATTTCTTACCCATATGCGGCAACATTGGACTCCGTTGCAAGAGAGGCCAAAGACTCCGAAAGTGCGTATATGGCATTCATCCCATTGGGATATAAAAACACATCGTCTGGGCTCACTGCTAGCTGCCCAGTAGCAAGTCCTGCGATGACCGACTTCACCTCTCCGGCTGCGGCAGAGGGAATCTCAGCTAGAAGGCTTGGGCTTTTCCGGGTAGCTACAGTGCAGAATGCCTTGGTCGTCGCTGAGTCAGAAACTAGATAGTCAAACTGAGAGAGACAGAACTCTGCGTGTCGTGTGGATATTCCGGTTCCAGTATCGCGCCAGAAGCCCATTGCTTGTTTGAGCAGATCGAGCGGGAATAAAACCGCACTGAAACTAGCCCAGTTAGGAGCCACATCTGATTCTGGATGCATGGAAAACCGGATGACATCAACGATATACGGACTACCAACGGGGTGGGTTTCGAGTATTTTAGATAGTTGCAGTGCAGCACGAGGCGAGGGGAAAATCATGCAGCCGATGTTCCCGTCGGCGATGCGTAGTCGTTGCAAGACGGCATTGCAGAGGTTTTTGACTGGCTTATTGATATAGAACCTTTATACGTCAGTAATCCCCCTTCCTGGATATCAATTGATACACAGATTGGCCACACCGTGGGTAGCTCCATTCCAGAGTATCCATTACCCAAGTCTCTTTCCGAGACAGTCCAATAACCGCGTCCCATGTCGGCAAAGAGACGCTGACGGCCTAAAAATGGTCATTAGCAGGTCATTTTGTCTAGATTGATGTCCTCACATGCGGATCGCCAGCAGGGAAGATGTTGGCCTGTCCTAAAGGGAGTGCCCGAGGCACTTTGGGAGGCATCCAGTTCTGGGAACCCGCGTCACCCATGGCTATTAACTTCCGGTTTGCACGGAGTGTCGGCTTTAGAAGATTTGAAGCCCAATTCAAGAGATCTCAGAAGATTTCAGTAAGACACCGCAGACATGTAGACTGCCAAGTATTTATCCAATTCAAAAAGCAAACAATAAATACACGAATTCTTGGAATTCATTTTTTCTTTTTGCTTTTTCTAGGTTGCATGAGAATGAATCATCAGACTTGTATTGAAGATGTACACGTCTGGCTAGAGTTTTGTACAAAATCTGACGGATCTTATTATTGATAGATGTAGCATACGAGTACTACTCCGTAATCATTTGTAAATTAATAGACATTAAAATAATTGTAGCTAACTAATAAAAACTTTAATCGAGATCTTTGAAAGATCTACCTTGGATTCACTCGAATCACTCGAATCACTCGAACAGAAACTTCAGACGTGTCCTGAGTCCTGACAATGAACTGCAGCGTCTGCCCCACGGTTCCCAGCCCACATGTGGTTCCTGGAAATTGATGCACAGATCATAAGCAGCCACATCATACCTGTGGTTTAAGATTGATTGAAAGCACCCTTTGGGATAAACTTGATACTAGAATTGCTACGTTAATAACTACCACGTCTAAAATACCAATCCCTAAAGGACACCTGCTAATATCGACTGATTCAGTGTCTTGTAGAGCACCCTCGACTGTACAGATATGCTTTTTAATGAAAACATGGCGTGTTTTATTTACGTAATGGATCTATATGTATATGCATGTTTGCTGCGGCCTAGGGAGATCCTCAGCCAGCCTTCCAGGCAAACATAAACGCGTGCATTCGTATGGTTGGAATCTAATAGCTGAAAGTGGATTTCTGTCGATCAGTCCACTGTGCGGAGACGCAACTCCAACTCATGAATGATGTTCCTGTTCTTCCAAATCAACGTGAGCGATACTCAAGACGATAATTGGCGAGACTTGTTACTGTATTACCTGCTGTCAGGGACTTGGCAGGCGTCATAAAGGGTTAAATAGGCTAGAAGTACTCCGTACTCCGTAGGCTGTATCCTGCATCTAGATCCATAAAGGCGCCCTTGCGAAAGCTGTCATAGCTATCCCAAAACTTGTAAACTTGTTATTATATGCAGTCACTGCTTCAAGGCACAACTAGCGGTGAAGAAGATATGAGTGAAGTTCAGCTGATCGGTCGTGTTTAAGATTCGAAGAGTCCACTAAACATGTTACTTGCAGGTGCAACAATAAGAACCATACCTGCGTGCGTGCATACCTTTTTAATACAATAATACATAGGAAGAGAATACTTAGATTACACCTGGAGCAGCCAATACCGATTCCGATACAGCATGAACTAGCATACCTATTGTCTAAGAAGCAAGGTAGATTAAATCAGATGTTAGTTTTCTGTGTTCTTCTTAAACCAACTACACTCACTCTACACCATATCTTACGCCTCCATGTCCATGCGGAGAGCCATGGCAAGTTACAGAGCTCAGGCCAGGGCTGAGACAACAAAACGCCTTCTCGCACAACTAGTTAACGAAGGACTGGTCGACACAGAATTTTCCATATGGTCTATATCTGCTGAAAAATCACATCTTCGCATTACAAATAGAGGCGACGCTGCGCGGTCGATACAAGTCACTGTGATCGACCGTTTCGAGTCTCGGTCCCAGTGGAGGCCGAATGACTTCGAAGTTCCTGTAGTCCTCAAACACTGTACAAATGAGACGGAGGAAGATGATCCAGGTTCTGTCTGGGAATTTATTCAGTCCTGGCTCGATTGCGATGGCGCAACGAGCAAAGAAATCGCAGGCGAGCTGCGCAACTCGGCGGCCATGTTAGGTATGTATACCTTCTATTTAGGAGAAGCGACGTAAACCAACTCTGAACACTTGAAAAAACCAGAAAAATGGATGGAAATCGCGGCCACACAGCCAGTGCTGGACCTGAAAGCCGGCTTTCTTTCTTGGGAGAGGTCTCTTATTTCCGGCCACCCAACTCATCCGGCATGTGTCCTGTCGCAGCATGTCACGAGCATACTTGCTAACTACACGGAAATTTACTAAATATTTAGTTTCACCGCACATGTTTTGCTCATGAGATTTTGAGTCCCGTTGGACCCGACGAACTGCCGGCGATGCTCAACCCGGGCATCTCGTTTGTGGCCTTGCCCCGGTCTTCCGTCTGCGTGTTTAGAGCCTTTGAAAAACTGACCCAGCCTCTGCAGCAGTTATTCGGTGGAATCGAAATTAGTGCTTCAGATGGAAAAGAAAAGATAATAGTACCGTGTCTTTTACAACAGCTCCCCGCAGTGACAAAATTCTTCCCAGACGCCGACGTCCTCAAATCCATTCCAAACTGTGGCCAGGCCCAGGCGGCGATACGCACAATCACAGTGCCAGGCTTCCAATTTGACATCAAGTTCTCACTCGCCTGCCTGCTAACATCGGCAATTCGGGCCCTTCCATGCTGGGCTGCAGCTGTCGCGCCCGACGTAACAGATATCTTGAAAAAGGTTTTCCCCGAGGATCTATGGGTATTTGGAGAAGTTGCCGCCGTGACAGGGAACAAAGAGAAGATTGTCGAGGCCCGTCATTTGACCTGTATTCTCCGGGAGAATCTCGAGCCTAGAGCGGAAGAAAATAACGAAACGCTGATCCTGGCGTCGGCCTTGATGGAGAGACCGCTCGGCGGCCACCGCACATATGCAGAGGTTCTTTTTGATTTGGAGACAGAAGAGGACAAAATCAAGTGGTTTACTAGGTAAGACTGTTACTTTTACAGTTTCTTGATTCTGGATACTAAACATTGATATACATTGTAGTTATATTCAACCCCTTCTACGCCTTGCGTTAGATCCATTGCAACGCTTCGGAATCGCCTGCGAATTCCACGCCCAAAACACAGTAGCCCGGATTTGCCGCAAGACAAAAGCAGTCAAAGGCTTTGCTGTGCGCGATTTGGCGGGCATTAAAATCCACAAACCGACGCTCGAACGCCAAGGAGGCTTCGACTTGAGCAATATCGGTCCTCTGTGCTCTGATGATCTCCACAAAGTTTGGGACAGGGTACACCATGCCCTTATTCAGAACAATATAGGGTATATGCTGTATGCTTTGGGCTTGGAGAAAACAGACAAGGTGTGGGCGATTGTCCGGTCTGTGCTGTATAATATACTTTCAGACGGAGATCACATGGCACAGGACATGTATCGTTATTTTGTCCAAGACACAATGCCATTCAAATGTTTTCTAAACATGAGAATGAGCGTCTCGTTTGGAAGTGTAAGTCTGCGCCCCCCGCGTATTAATGATCTTGGCTTCTCATATACGACTAGTCGATCGCATTACGTGAGAAGAACGTGCCAAACGTTCTATCCAAAAGGCCTCGCTGGCTCACTCAGTTATCTCTGGCTGCTACCAAGGGCACTGCAAACATAATGATGCCACAAGACGTCAACCGCGAGATTCGAGCCGTAGATAAAGAGGCAGTCACAGCAAACCTCGCCGATTGTGTCCGTCCGTACGGAACTATCCCTGACACCTCGCGAACGCTCAACCCGTATCCGGCCCTACTTCCTCAGCAATTCATCACAGACCTAGAAAGATTCAACGAGGTACTAGCTCTCGCTTATAATAATATTATTCCGCGGTGGTGGAAAGACACCGAGGCGAAATTTTCCAGCCGAATGCCACTGGACCCTCGGGCTGAGGCTTTGCTCCGGGTAAGTTTTACATTCCCGAAACATTATAGCTGGCTGACCCTTATGATCACAGTGGGTAGAAAAGATGTCTAACGAAGGGACCATGCGGTCCTTTGTGGGCAATCAGGGGAATCTGAGACCTGATATATTGATCCCAATCAGTGCCGCCGGGAATGAGACCCCCGGGTTTCGAGTGTGTGAGATCAATGCGCGCTTCCCAATAAACTTCCTCCACTGGGTGGCGACTGCATACGAAGCATTAGCAGGGTGTGCAAGACACAGTACATCCGTCAAACCAGCATCAAATCACACTCGATTATTGGATAGTTTACTGGAGCTGTTTAACCCCAAGCTTCCCATCCACTTTGTTCGAGATAAAGCAGGCATGTCCCAAGACGGGTCTCTCTTTGGCTGGCTGGAGTCTCGGACCGGAATAAGGCCGAGGATAGTGAGCCCTAGCGATCTCCGACTTGTGCCAGACGCCACCACGAAGACCGGCTTCATGCTCTGCTGCGTCTGGGGCGCCGATCCCGTAGTCGGAAAAGCAGTTGAAACAGGCAAACCCGCACCAAAGCTGACACAAGTGAACGGAGAACTCGTCGAGCAAGTGCATCAAATTGGCCTACAACTTTTCGACTACGAACTCTTCGCGCTCCCCACGGAGATGGCGCAGCACATAGCCCTCTGCTGCCGCAACGACCTCCGCAGCGTCTTTATCGCGCACGACAAGCGAATCCTCGGCATAATCCTGCAAGAGCTGGATGCCCTCGTGCATACACACCGCGTGCTCAGCTCAGCACAGGCTCAGCTGCTTCGAGAAGGTATTGTCCCGACAATCCTGCCGGGCTCGCCCGAGTTCCAGGAGCTCGCCAGCCAGGCGCGCCGGGACCCCGAGATGAAGAACCGGTATATCCTCAAGCCAATCCGCGAGGCGCGCGGAACGGGGATTCTGCTGGGCAGGGATATTTCCGCGACTCACTGGGAGGCGATTCTAAAATCCATGGAGAGCAGCTCTAGCGGAATTTATTCTGCTGGCGAAACAACGTATATGCTACAGCCGCTGATCAAGCAGCAGTCCTTTGACTGCTTCTGGGACGAGGAGCGCAGGGTCCGCAAGAGCCGTACGGTTGGCACGTACTACTCAGTGAATGGGCGGTTTGTGGGTTTTGGAATGTGGAGGACGGGGTCTGTGGCTGAGAATGTGGTATCTGCGTCGACCAAGGATGTTACTACTGTGTTATCGGCTGTGTTGGGTTGACATAGAATAGATATATCAGTTGACGTTGGAGAGTTATTTAATCTAAATAACATTTAGTACTCGAAGCATTGTTAATAATCGTAACCAAGATGCGTCTTCGAAGCCAAACTACTCTAAAAGTCTAGGGTTATGATCCAGGTCTTAGTCCAAGCCTCTGGGACCAGCCTACGGATGCTCTATGGACCAAACCACCTTAAGATACTAGACGCAGCCAGTCTCATGGTAGATGCCTTCAACCAGGTCCACTGAGTGCAGAACAGAGGAGACACCACATGGTCGCCAACTCTCCTTACAGGATAGAGGGAATATGAGGGCTGACAGCAGCCTGTGTGCGGTCACGTAGAGAATACACGTGATCAGGATAGAGATTGAATACATCGTCAAAATCGTGATGGAGATGGACGAGGGGACGGAGAGAGGCATATCCAAGAATTGATGGAAGACTGCAAGAGATGAGATGGCTATCTTACGTGGTCACAGTTGCCCCAAACTGACGATTTACTGGAACCAGACAATTTCACCTTCAATGGATTATGCTCCTTCCCTTCCTTCTTTCTTCCCCTCAAAATTAACGTTTATAAAGTTCCTCGCATAGTAGTGTCCTGCTTTTGAATATAGACCTTTCCATCTGCAACCCGAACTACTAGGTCTGAATCTGCACAGCCCACCACTGGCAGTATGTAGTCTCTCTAAGGTCCAGTAATGTTTGTCAGTTGGTCGAGCCTAGCACTACCTACCCCGCTGGAAATTGGAGATCTTGGTAGATCCCACTATGAGGAGACAACCCTGTCTATTTGGGGTTGACACATGTTTCGGTTGGGTTATGCGGAACACCTGCCGAGGTCTAGGTATTAGTCAGGCTACTTTGTTAATATAACCATGCGATCGTGAGGTCCGACTGATAGTGAACGTAGATACAAGCACGTCGAATCCCTCGTATAAGAACTACCATAACGGGTGTGATCATACAGGAACGGCCGCCTGGAATTGGGGATGCAACATTAATATAAAGATGGTAGTATTCTATTCGACCTATTGTGTCTATAATATAGTTATCTAGTTCAACTTTGTAAAAGGGTCCGATCTCCTATACTACACATATTTCGCCTACCTATATTTTTGTAGAATCTCGGTTGAGCTACTGAAAGATCGCCACACTGATGATTTCTGGATATGTTGAATGACACATATAATCTTCCAAATGCACATAATTTATATCAACAGATGCTTTCATCTCTTCTCTCCTCAAGCGGCGTATGAATTAATCATTACCTAATTAGCTTGCTGAGCCCAGCCGCCTCGTCTCCATCGCCGAATCTTAGTTCTGCAGCAGTTTTGCGGGGCATGTTACAACCAGTTATTCAGGCAATTAAGCGAGAATGGGGGAGGAGATGTATTCCTACTTTACGTAGAGGGGGGCAATGGGCATTTATATCTCGCTGTGGTCCCTTAATTCTTACTATTATCTGAAGTTCTGAACACTCATTCCCTCCGTCTCCTCTCTAATTTCTGTTTATTCTTCCCGAAATTGGCTTCGCCTTTTATTGAGATGCTGTTCACTCCCATTGCTGCTGCATCACTGCTAGCTGTGCTTGGCACACAGCCAGTAGGTGTGCTAGCACAGGATGCCGATGGCTGGTACAAGGCTCATCCAGGCATGGCGCGTATCAGCCAGGTGAACCAAGACACACATCAAATTGTTGATGAATTCGGCCGTACGCGGTTTTTCCACGGAACTAATGTTGTGATGAAGGAGCCACCGTGGTATCGGCCGTTGGAGTGGGTGCCTGGTGTCTCATCATTTGGCGAGCAAGATGTCCAAAATCTGCATGACTTAGGAGTGAACATTGTGCGGTTAGGCCATAGCTGGGCCGGTGCAGAACCTGTGCGTGGGCAGTACAACCAGACATTTCTAGATATCATGAAGAAGCAGACCAAGGTGGCTGAGGACCACGGCCTCTATGTTTTGGTGGACGTGCACCAAGACGTCCTGGCGCGGCAGCTTTGTGGTCACGGCGTACCTGACGTAAGTAGATGCATGGCCATGTTGGCACAGCTGATACTGACACGGCTGCATAGTGGTTTATTAAGAAGGACTGGGTACCAGGCTGGAAGATGTATCCTTTTCCTCTCAAGCTAACGCCGTTCCCTGTGGACAATAACGGGTTCCCATCGCCGCAGTCGCTTTGCGGCACCGTCGACTGGTCTCTGAGCTACACGTCAGTGGCGGTGTGTAATGCATTTGGGCGACTATACAACAACTACGACGGGCTGGGCGATGCGTTCGCGGCGTACTGGAAAAAGCTGGCGTCCGAGTATGTCGAGACGACCAACGTGGTCGGGTATAACCTGCTGAATGAGCCGTGGGTGGGCGACTCGGTGGCCGACCCGACCCTGCTAGTGCCAGGTGTTGCCGACCACAAGGTCCTGGAAGGCCTCTGGAACCGCGCCGCCAAGCAGATCCGTACCGTTGACAATGACACGCTCATCTGGTTCGAAGGTGCCACCATTGACATCTTGTCGGGTTTCAACAACGTCCCTCTTGGAGACGGCTCGAAGTCAGTGCACTCATTCCACTACTACAGCCCGCCGCAGCTGTCGTCTATTTCTACCACGCTCGATAACCGCCGCAAGGACAACGAGCGTCTTAGGACCGCCGGTGTGCTGACTGAGCTCACCTTCTGGATGGGTGATGATAAGCAGATGCAGGGCCTAGCAGACGCCATGTCGGCGACTGACGCAAATATGGTTTCCTGGATCGGCTGGGCGTACGAGAATCTGTACAACGGCACATCTGGTCAGCCTTACCCTGAACTGGCAAAGCACTACAGCCGTGCATACCCTGCTGCCGTCGCCGGCACTCCCAACAGCTTCAGCTTTGATGAGAGCTCGGGCACCTTCAAGCTGCAGTTCACGTCTGATCCAAATATTAAAGCGCCCACTGAAATTATCCTGCCCCCATCCACATTCCCCAACGGCTATAATGTCCAGGTCTCGCCTGACGGCAGCTTGCTACAGTATGTACTCAACAAGCGTACTCTGGCCTTGTTCACATCTACTAGCATCAAGAACACCATCAACATCTCTGTCACAGTCTCTCCTAAATAATCACATCTACAGCTTACATCTAAAATTACAATATGTCTGTAGTAGTTGAGCTACTCTGCTATACTCTACTCTAGTCAAGATGCTGATCATGAATCATATTGGCCCTATCAAATATGTCAACTAGCTCACATCCTTTATTCTCTTTTTGCTTCCTAGATGCAACTAATGATTATATCATTCATATTTTACCATCTAATCAGATCATTCTAAACCCTTGTTAACAAAGTCTATGGCCTATCAAAGTTAAACCCGTCACACCTAACAGCATCCGCCGTCCTAATTGACTTGGTCAGTACATAAAAACTCTAGGGTCCTGACTAGAATGGTCCACATCCGAAAACAGTAAGCAGTCACGCATCACACACACACACAATGGTGGGGTCTTGCTTTGCCTTGGCGAATGTTGCCTCGGCGGCGCTTTAGACTTACTCCGTAGAGGGCGGTGATGGAGGATGAGTATACGATTCAGCCGCTATGGTATGTGGTGGGATGGAAGGTGGTTTGGGGTGGTTGGGCAGTTTGGGTGTTGTTGAGGGCGTTGTGAGTGAAAATTGATGAATAATAAACACTCCACTTTCTCAAATTTCCACGGCAGCAAGAAACTGCACCTGAAGCCGCAAGGGATAGATAACTTGATGGAGAGGGATACGAGCTTCGTGTTCTACGGCAGTATCACCAACCGGCCCGAGGTGACATCGCTCCACACTTAGACCTCATAAACAGTGAAATGGGAGCTAATATGTACTTGGCGGCCAAGAGCGCTTAACTCCTCCTGGATTGATTTCACGACGTGCCTCGCCATTGGAGGATCTAAGCGACATATCCAAGATTCCGCGGTCATAGTTCTATATATATCCCGCCGATCTTCGTGTTTCTCGTATCGCCTTTTGCCCGAGTACCTGTTGATGTGCAGACCACGCTGTACCTGAGAAGGAGATGTGTCCCCGAGAGGTCTATTTAATACCACGACTATCCAACCTCGAAGCTCTTATGTATACCTCCTAACCTTCCCTTCGGCCCTTGCCCCCAACCAGAGCCCGTCCAATCCTCCAGTCACCATGCGAGCCACAATCTTTGCTCTCATCACAGCCCTAACAAGCGTGATTGCTGCCCAAATCCCCAACTCCCCCCGATTCGACCTCACAAAACCCTCGTATGACCTCTGGCGGAACAAGAGAACCGCCGCCATAACCGTCCAACAATCATTCACCTTTGACAACGTCAACCGCCGCCTCTTCATCGTAAACCGTCGCGATGGCTCTGCCCTCGACTCAGGAGACTTAACTATCAGCCAACTCGACTTCTCAGGAAAAGTCCTCGGCTCAATGGACCTGCTCGGCTGCGGGCACGGTGTGAATATCGCCGCGGAACCAGTCGGAAGCGATACGTATATCTGGAGTGAAACCGACGCCGCAGCAAGCGGGTACGGGCGCGCATTGTGGAAGTTCAAGTTTCAGAATGGGAAGACGTTGAATAGCGCCACGGATAAGCGGAAGCGGATTGTGCCACTGCCGGAGTTTGATAGGGGGACTGCAACAATTGACCCCGTTTATAAGCGGTTAATCGTGCGATACCAGACTGGATCCGTGCAGAATATCGCCGCCTTTGACCTTGCCCAGGCAAGCGCAGGCAATTTTTCGAATCCGCTGGCGAACTGGAAGATTCCGGATCTCGTTAACGAGCTCGGGGCAAAGGTTAATGTGTTTCAGGGCTATGCAGCTTACGGGCGGTATATCTATTTCCTGACTGGGGAATCTTATGACGCTAGTGGCGGTAAGTTGAATTCTGAGCTTATGGCTCTGGATTTGGAGACTGGGAAGCTTGTGCAGGGGCCTGTCATTACAAAGGCTGGGTCGACGTTGAAGTTTCGTGAGCCGGAGGGGATGGCGATCTATAAGACAGTCAGTGGTGAAGTGAGGCTCTTCTTGGGGTTTTCGTCGGGGGTTGCAGGAGACCGGAGGAGTAATCTGTTTTATAAGAACCAGTTGATATAAGGGTTGTTGATGTTGTGAGGAGCTTGAGGGAGTGAGGAATTATATATCATGTCTGGGGGATATTATGTGCATTACCAAAAAATACCCGCCGATCGGGTAATATATGTAAGTCTACATTATGATGCTACCAAATACTTTTCAACCTGATAAACATGCTTAGTATGACATCTTCAGTACTACTCCGTAGGATATCCTATTACCCTATACTAAACATTAACTATCGAAATACCAAATTGTAAAATATACAAGCAACCAGATTCTATGTCTGCAGGTAACTGATTTTTATCAGCTACTTATTCTCTGCTCACAATGTTTGATTCTCGCCTTGAAGAACGCCATGATTCCTTCGCCGGTAGAGCTGAAGGACATACTTTTCTGTATCAGTGTCTATTTCCTCTTCGCTTTTGCATTGTCACGCTACCCTGTAGACAGTGGCGCATTGGTGGTTGTCCGACTAGCGTCACCGTTGGGTAGGCTCTCACCAAGTCGA
The DNA here is from genome assembly GCA_012656285.1 of Aspergillus fumigatiaffinis. NCBI lineage: Eukaryota > Fungi > Ascomycota > Eurotiomycetes > Eurotiales > Aspergillaceae > Aspergillus > Aspergillus fumigatiaffinis. The sequence continues at coordinate 33,800 of JAAAPX010000190.1, read as the reverse complement.
TACGCCTCCAAGTCGTAGTTATCCGAACTTCTCTCTTTCGCAGCTTGCCCTGAGGCTCGGGTTGACATCCTCTCAAGTACAGATTGTTGGCTCTGCGCAGTGGTGTATTGAGTGAACTTATCGCCTGTGGGCCTTGCACGCTGTGCCTCAACCTCAGCCATCAAGCACCTCCTTCGGACGGACCAAGCACTGCTGAAGTGGACGACAAGCCACCAAGCGAACAGAATAGGTAGAGTTTTATCGAGGCTCGAACGGCAGCCGGACCAAATTTCGACAAGCAAGAGCCAGATGTCGTGCGCGGGTAAGGCCCAGCTCCAGTGGTAAAAGCCTGGTGTGAGGTCGAACGGGTAGACGGTCGAAGCGATGTTCACGATGACCCATGTGAGGACGAAGAAAGACAAGAACTGCATAGGAATGACGGTGCCCATGACGGTATCAAGAAGAAGATAGTTGATGTCCATGTACAACCAGATGCACATCCATGTCTCGAAGAATTGGCCGAATGTCACACTCCAACCCTCGCGGAACGCCCAGAAATAACCAGTCGTTACTAGAGCAGAGATGAAGGTGTAGATCTTGCCCGAACCTAGTCGGAAGACGTATATGTCGCGCTTGGACTGGGTCTCTAGTACTTTCGCGTTGCCCATAATGCCGTTCATGGCCATTTGAAAAAAGAACTGCATGAGTATCGGCATCACCATTGACACGGTGTTCAGGAGAACTCGAGTTCCTTGGTTGGTTGGCATGATATCCCAAGCGGTTCCTTCGAAAGGATTGAGCAGAGCGCCTGCGGACATCGGGTTGGTCATGTTGACGGCTTTCACGGCATCTGGAGACGCGAGAGGGTAAAGTTTGGAGGCGACGCTGAGGAGAGTTTGCAGGCTGCCCTTGAGGGATGAGGCAACGGCAGGATAATGGGCGCCATTGAAGATATAGGTGACGGCATCGCTAGGATTGTAGGCCGCGGTGTTATCGCCTTCGATCGCAGTGAGGAGCCGTTCGGATGCGCCAGAATGGGTATAGATGGCGCCCCAATAGCCACGATCGCAGACAGCCACGCGGACTGACTCCGGCGTTCGGTACTCTAACGATGAGCCAAATTCGAGGCTCGGAAACTCGTCAGATTTCAAGTTGCTGTAGGCGCTTGATATGGCCTTTCCGATGTCACCGCCGTCAAAGTCGATGGCCAGGATCTTGAGATTGTGCATGCGGGTGGTTGACTTGAACAGGGCGCCGAAGAGATATGACATGTTGCCGAGGAAGAGCAGCTGGAGTAAGAAGCCAGCCATTATCATGGGCATGATGTAGGCCTTCCATTTCCCAGCCCGGAACGTGGAGTGAGCGGTCTGACTGTTGGTTGATTGAGGAGGTAATAGCGACATGCTGCCTGCTTCTGTCTGTCTTGGTGACTTGGAGAGATCGAGGCTTGACCATCTTGGAGGCGCGATACTGGGGTTATATGTAGAGATCTGAAAGTTCACCTCGGAGATTCGCCCTCTTTGCACCCGGTGTATCTATTATCTGTCCAGTTGAGCTCGGCGATGCCCGAGGACTGCAAAGAGTCTGTTAAACAGTGATGGAATAGTTAGTTAGATATGACGAATTAGCGATTGACTCAGCGGCAGTTTCGGCTGTGGGAGGTGGCCCGAAGCCAGACATCCCGCTGAAGAAGTTCCACCAGAACCCAGAAAATTTAAGACTACCCGTCCAAGGGCAGCCTTTTCGGTAGGCTCCTTTTCTTTGGGTGCCTTTCGAGCACGGATGTTGGTTTCGGAGTCGCCAGCCGTGACTACCGATCCAAGGATTGGGCGGCGCGGGAGCCTGACTCCTGAGTCCCTGTCCCTGACGTCCTGACCTGACGATTAAGTTTTATGGTACCTCAATAGTTTGGCAAAACCAGCTGAGTCAGCGGAACCAAGACCGCCGGCCGGAACTTGCTGCCATGGGCCGATAGCTCATCCGAGCGGATGTACTGTTTTGATCGATAAACCATGATGTGGATGTATTAAGTTAACTGTTTCCAAAATCCAGAAATATCTGGTTTAACCAAAGATCTCCAGTTGAGAGCCATGACGTTAAATTGTTCCACGAAGAAAGTATAATGTTGCATCTTACCCGGGAACACGAGCTCAAGTTGGTATCCGGTCACCTTATCTTTCAGCGTTCCGGTGATGGCGCCCCCGTAGGTCTTGGTCACCAAGGCGTAGTCGTCAACCTCTGAAGGCTCCGTGAGAGTACTGCGGAAAACTGGGAGCCCATCTTTGAAAAGCAGGACTGACTGTCGCATCTCACCTGGGTTGATGTTTGAGGTGAAACTGAAGCTGGTCAGGACGTAGGGGCCTAACATGGCCCGGACGGCGCTTAGATGGGTGAGACAGGTAAACCAGCTAATTGGTTTAGCCTCAAAGCTCGAAGAAAAGGAATATACGTAAAATCGGATATCGTACCTGAAAGCAGACCAGAATCGCTCATGCCCACCCATCCCCCGAAATACCAACGGTTTGTCCTTGATAACCACATCCACGTCGACGTCGCCTGCCGGAATGGGTTCGGACCAGTGATAGAAGGGGACTCCCTCTGTGGAGGCGTTCTGCGCCGGCCAAACATGGCCATCTGCGGTCAACGGACGCGAGCGGGACTTGATGGTCACAGATCCCTTGACGGTAGGTGAATCGAGGAATACAACAGCCTCACTCATATCCGCGTTGACTTGGAACGAGAAGCTGTACCCCTCAGCATCGTCCACCCATTTCCCCCTGGTGCCCACTGAGCAGTGCTCCACCACGCATCGAGACGGATAGTACACCTCGTAGAAGCGCGTGCGGTTGGCAAAGGCAAATTCGATTGACAGCCGGAAGTTGCCCGTCCCCAGAATGGCATAATTGGCATCGCGATAGAAGCCGAAAACAAAAGACTGCATCCCGTCTTCGGAGACACCGTCAAACTCCCACTGTTCCCCGGCGGTGGAGTTGAGTGGCGTGACTTTAGGTGCCTCGAAAGACTCCATTGCGTTCGTGGTGAAGTCGACCATTCGGCGTCCCTTGGCCATTTCAAAGGCCGTCAGGTTGCTAATTTGGCATTGTTCTGTGAACAAAGGGATTTGGCCATCCAAAGGAGAAGCGCGGTCGTCCAGCCAGTGCGCCGGCCATGGCTGCCAGCTTTTGACTAGGGCAACCAGCGTCAAGTAGCACAGTAGAATAGAGGTGTGCATGATGATACTCTGAATGCTCTTCAATAATTGTCAATCTAGTCAATTAAAAGAAACGGCACAGCAAGGGCTCTCAACTGCGTTTTGTTCTGGGCATAATCAGCTATACTTGTGTGATTCACTTGGAGCCCTACGAGGGTCTCCGAATATGTCGGTCAGAGAATTTTTTGTAATTTTATTTTTTATTTGTTTTTTTTACCCTCTTCCCTTCCGACTCCGAAAGGAATTGCCTGAGATAAGTGGATCTTTGGTCTGAAGATTCAATAGTTAGATAGAGTGCTTTATCTGACCTTACCTCTTCGTATCTTGCGCGTAACCAGCTAACTAGGCTAATAACTAACTCCTACCACCAAACAATGACCATATCAAGCACACCCAACCAGCCTCCAAAACAGACTGTCATTCTGGAAGGAGATGATCTGCGGCTCCGGATTGACGACGATGCTCCCCTTCCCGTCTTTCGACCGGACGAGGTGCTCGTCCGCACAATGGCGGTTGCCCTAAATCCCTGCGATTACAAGATGCACGAAAGATTCCCCTCCCCCGGTGCCATTGATGGATGTGACTTTTCCGGTATCATCCTAGTCATTGGATCCGCCGTACCCAGCTTGGGGGTGTCTTTCGAAATAGGCGATCGAGTATTCGGTGCGGTGCATGGCTCAAACCCCATCCGACATGAATCAGGCTCGTTTGCTGAGCACATAGCCTCAGAGGCTCAATTTACCCTGAAAATTCCAGACTCGATGTCCTTTGAGGAAGCCGCGGCACTGGGGGGAACAGGACTGGCGACGCTGGGCATGGCGCTCTTTCGTACGCTAGAATTACCAGGGACGCCCGAGGAACCAGCCCAGAAGCCGCAAACCGTACTGGTTCACGGAGGAAGCTCCTCGGTTGGGACGATGGCGATGCAATTACTGCGCTTGTAGGAAACCAAGGATCTATGACCGTGACTGGCGAATGGAGTTGACTAAACTACAGGGTTGGTCACGTTCCCATCACAACATGCTCCCCACGAAACTGGGCCCTCGCCAAAGAATACGGAGCAGAGGAAGTGTTCGACTACCACGAGCCTGAATGCGCGCAGAAGATCAAAGCCTACACCCGCAACACTCTTCGCTACGTGCTTGATCCGTTCACCGACGCTAAAAGTATTTCACTCTGTTGCGGGGCCATGGGCCGCGCGGGCGGACGATATGCCTGCCTAGAGATGCATCCGGAGTATCTGTTGGAGAAACGCACAGTCAAGGTTGGTTTTGTGATGGGTCCGGCATTACTTGGGCATCGGTTGGAGTTGGACTACGGGTATGAGCGAGAAGCAGACCTTGATATGCGTCAATTTGGAGTCCGCTGGTATCGGAGCATCCAATGGCTGTTGGACCACGGTCGATTGCGGCCACATCCCCTGAGGGTGCTTCCGGGGAGGTTTGATGCCATCCTTCAGGGGATCGAGATGCTGAAGAGCAAGAGCGTGTCAGGCGAGAAGTTAGTCGTTGTCATTGGCAAGTAGGTCCGTAGCGTGCAATTGAGATTTCAACATGTTCAATTATGCGTATTTTGGTAGGATGATGAAATCCCGACGCGGGGAGAAGATCGGAGTCGGATTTGTTGTTCGGAGGTTCGGCAACTTTCTGGTCTCATAGCCAATCGGACACGATAATGCAAGTCAGATCACCGTCCTGAGAATGCTGTTTCGGAGGTTGGATAATTACCTACTCTGCTTGTTCACAGGTAGGTCACATTATGTGAGATCCGTCCTTTACTCCCCAGGTGCTGTATCGCATTCGCTTGAACCCAGTATCTGATATCCCACATGATGATCATTCTACTCAGTCTTGCTACGATCGCTGTAGCGTCCATTATCTGGCGGCTCCTTTCTATACAGCCCCCCGTAAACAAAGACGCTCTTGCTCATATTCCAGAAGTTCGTTTCGATGAGAATGATACACCTGAGCGGTATACCCAGGACTCGCGGTCTCTCTTGTTTAAATGCTATGACAAGGTATGGTATTTTCCTCTTACAATGCTGCATTAATAATATACCAATGATAACAGTACCTGCGCAATGGGATCCCCGTCCAAATGCGAAACCCCATTGGGGAGCTAGGCCCTCAGGTCCTGCTGCCTATGAAGTATCTAGATGAAGTTAAATATGCATCGACTCGTCTTTTCAGCTTTCCTCTATTCTCAGAGAAGGTGTGTGGCTTGTCTCAAGCATCTTGGAAACGTAGTTGAGCCAAAGCAGGTGTTTCTTCTCAATTACAGCGATGCGCCGCAACAGACGGATGCAGCAGCGCATGTAGTTCGCGTGGAGTTGACAAAGAATCTCGGTTAGCATTTTCATGCCAAAATGTCAATTGCGACGTTCTTTTGCTGATTATCATCAGGTATGCTAGCAAACGGCATGTACCAGGAGGCGGTAGAAGGATTGCAGGCAAATCTACCTGATTCCAAGGGTTGTTCCCTCTGCCGTATCTGTTTATTTCAAACGTCACTGACGTCTGTAGAATGGAACACCGTCCCGGCTTATAGCCTCCTGGCCAATGTGACAGCCCGAGTAACCGCGCTGGCGCTAGTGGGACCCGAGCTCTGCCGGAATCGCGAATGGATTGATATCTCGCTCTAAACCACCTTTGCCATATTCAACGCCGCATTTACCATCCGCGCCAAGTACTCCCCTGGTTGGAGATGGCTGGCTCGCTGGCAGAGCGATGCTCCAAGGAAGATGCGGGCGATGCGGGCCAGAGCAGTCGAGTTGCTTACTCCTTGTTATGAAGAACGATTAACAGCCATGAAAGGACACAGTTCCCGGAAGTACATTGATTGTCTGCACTGGCTGCTTAATACGAAGACAGGCGACAAGTCACTTGGTCAAATCGCGGACGAACAGTTGTTTCTGACTGTTGCATCTATGCATACCACCTCTTCAAGTGTGACATCGGTCCTGTATGATCTGCTCATTCGCCTAGAGTATTGTGCTGAGATTACTCAGGAGGTGCAGGACACTTTGGCAGAGTGTGGTGGAAACTGGACCTTACAGCAGGTGGCCAAGATGAAGAAGTTGGATAGTTTCATGAAGGAGAGTCAGCGGGTGCATCCCATCGGCTTCAGTGAGCTCGACTACCCTTACTAAGCTTGAATCAGCTGACATCTGGAAGTCACAGCTCAACGTGCCACAGTCCGTTCACATACCTTCAAAGACGGCCTCCATCTCCCAGCGGGTGTGATATTCCAATTTCCCGCCGACGCGGTGCACCACGATCCAGAAATCTACCCCGATCCGAACCGATTTGATGGCTATCGTTTTCTTCGTCTCCGGGAGACGGTTGATCCTAATCGCTTTCATTTTGCGTCGGTCTCCGATACAATGCTGGGGTTTGGAGCTGGCTCCCACGCTTGTCCGGGGAGATTCTTTACTGCGCTGGCCGTCAAGCTGATCCTGGTGGTGCTTTTGACCCAGTATGAAGTCAAACTGGCGGACTCCAAGGATGGATGTCGGCCGCCAAGCACATTTCATGACTTTAACATGGGTCCCAGCCAAGAGGCCCAGATCATGCTGCGGAATAAGTTTGACGGTTGAGTTTGGGATTGTACAAACTATGTATGCTGGAATTATTTTCCCTCTTTTAACCTTTTATGAGTAACACGGGACCTTTGTGAAGGCCCCCTCATGTAACGAGCGGCTCCCTGGAGGTCACTTTCTAGTACCGGCTCTGGGATTTGGTCATAGTCAAATGCAATATCTCTCTCTCTGTGTACATCAGCTCCAGTGCACTAATTAGTCTGATTTACAACTGTATTCTAGTAGGTACACGCATCTAGATTAAGTCGTTCTTCTACTTTGTCCAATTCGAATTTGTGACTTTGATAGCTAGGTATCAGTGACCGAGGATGCTGTAATTTCAAGGGGAAGTGAAATCTGATCCACTGATCTGAGTGTCCGTAAAATGATTTGTTCGGCTGCCCGACTCCGAAGGGTCGATCCTGGAAAAGGAACCAGGCCATTCCATTCTAGGTTTAACGTTTTGGGCATCGAAGACCTATTTTGGGATGGCTTTGATTAGCTCTCCCACGCTGCCCAATGCATCATTCGCTAACAGTTGACACTACCTCTTCGCTCTACCATCTCTCAACTCCTAACTGTCAAACCTCCACTTGATAATCTTGGTTTTAATCAACCCTATCATGACAGTAATCGAGATTGAAGTAGTCTTTGACTTTGTTTGTGCGGTAGGCGTTTCAGGCCTTTCGCAGCTCTTAATACATTGTGACAGCGGAACTGACGCTTTGTAGTGGTGCTATATCGGCAAGCGCAAACTCGACCGAGCCATCGCACTATATCAGAAAACATACCCAGGTGGTCGATCCGACATCTTCTCTATCAAATGGAGCCCCTACTACCTCAACTACAACCCACACCCCCACAGCGTGCCTAAAAGCGACTTGATTGATGAGCGAATGGGAGACATGACTCCAGAGCAGCGAGCCACATTGTTCAACCGCATGAACCAAATTGGACGCGCTGTTGGCATTATTTTCAAGCCCGGCGGCCTCATCGGAAGTACGCGTGACGCGCACCGTCTAGTGCATCTCAGCCAGACCAAGTCTCCTGAGATCCAAAATGCCTTGGTGAACAGTATTTTACAAGCCCATCACGAGATGGAAAAGGACATTTCATCCAAGGAGGTGCTATCAGAGCTCGCCGTGAACGCTGGATTGGAGGAGGCCGAGGTGGCTGAGTGGCTCGATACCGATCTGGCGGGAGATATTGTAGATAATGAGGCTCGAAACAACAAGGAGGAGCCAGGCAATACCGGTGTCCCACGATATATCATTCAGCGGGCGCATCGTCTGGACGGAGCGGAAGATCCATCTGCATTCATCGAGGTGTTCGCCAAGATCAAGGAGGACAAAACGGAAGCATGAGGAGGAATCGGTGTCTCTCAGATGACATCGGAGAATAAGGATACATTCTATAAACAAATACCAGCTGTTGCACTCAGAATTTGAGTCTAAGTTTCGAATGATACAAAATTATAGTATGACTAATCCCCAGCATCAGAACTAACTAACGTAATCGGTAAGCGAGCCGCCACTGCAACCGAGCCGCCACCAAGATTGGACGGATATGAAATTGAAGCTATTTTCAACCCCTAAAATATGATCATATTACTAAATCTAATTATTCTTGCGCTGTGGACATTGCAATCACTTATGGCCTAGAATATGGCAGTCACTGCAGCGCGGGGGGGCCTGTTGAGGGCATTGTTCTGCATCTACTACCTGCTCTGTAGGGATAGATGGGATAGCTTCAGCAGCCTGATTCCTGTGCTAAATAAACTCCTGCCCTTCCTGAATAGAGAATCCCTCTGCAGCTTCTATCTGCCTCCTTGATCACTTCCTATTTTGAAGCTGCTTCTCATGTGCAGCATGTAGATCCTAATTTTCCTTTATAAGAAGGATAGTGTTATTCATTGCCATCTCACACCCCTTAATAAGCTGATCTAGCGCAGCCTTACTAGGGGTAGGAGGGCTGTATGTACACTCCCTAAGTAGCTTCTTAAGCGTACTTTCCTGCTTCTTCAACTGCTTGAGATTATAAGGTGTTTTTAGGATGGAATCTGTTGATTGGCTGCCTGGTGGTGTAGGGGTCTTAAGCTAGATATTAAGCTGACTGAGTACTTGATCTGGATTCAGTGGTATTAATCTAGTTGCTGAGAAGCCACTCTTAATATTATCTAATGAAAAGATTGCTGTATGGGCTTGTGGATAAGCCTTAAGGAAGTTAAGCTTATTAATATGGTTAAAACTAAGTTACATCTTCTCCTCAATTAAGCAACCATACGCACGCTTTAGAGGAGAGAAATAGCTAACATCTAGAGGTTAAAGAAGATGTAATAAATATAGAGGCATGCAGAGTGGAATAATATTATTCTTACTATAGATATAATTAAATTAAGGTGTTAGATAGCATCTATGGCTATTAAGAATCAAGAGTTGATATCTACCAGTTGTCTAACTAGTAGCAGGAATAAAGACTTTTTGAAGCCATTATAATCTAATCTAATTAGTCATCTATCCATCCTCACTAACCTCAATCCGCCAGTCTACTGGTAAGGCTGGATCTTGATACCAGCCCTTAATATGGTCCTTTCCTTTGAAGATAATGCATGGTGGAAGCACCCATCCAGTAGAGTTAATACACTCTATAGATATAACCTATTCACAGTTCCCTAGCTAGATAAGAAATAGCTAACTAAGCATCTCAGCTCTTATCACTACCTTAGTAGTAGCTACTAAGCCCATTACAAAGCTAGTTTCATCAAAGTTATAGATATCTTTAAGTGCAATCCCATACTACATTATTGTAATCTAGACATAATTAAACCATTCTTGGATGATCTTTAGGTCTTCATATTTAGCATGCTGGTGATTATAGCGCCTAGAGAATCAGGTTTTAATCTTATTATGCTAATTAATAAAGTTATATACTCATTTCTCTCCAACAGTCTGGGTAGGAGTTGAACCACGCTGCGCCAGCAGAATATTTACCATTTCTTATATATAGGATGGTTGGGGAGCTGCTCTACATTAATCCATGGATAGGATCTATCTACTAAGTGATTCCTCTTCATTCTGAGTCATTTTATGGCCATTTATGCGTGCTTCATTGCGGTATTTGCTGCCCTTTAACTAATCACGTAGAGTTGAACGAGGGACATTGAATATCTGCGCAGCTTTGCTGATTGCTAAGATTTCCTTCTTTTCTAGAGCTAAGATTGCAAGTAGGATCCTGCCTTCCTACTCCACTGAATTCCTTGCAATTATATGTGTTTTTGGTGGCATAGTAGCTGTTTGAATAGCTTTGAATTCAAACGCGTTGGAATCAGATGGGAAAGTGGCGGCTCGGTTGCAGTGGCGGCTCGCTTACCGATTACATTATGTCTACTAACTAACTGAGTAATCAACTACACTTACTCAACCAATCTACAAGACTAAGTTGTGTGTGTTGGAACATTCTACTCAATATTTATAGGTCCCCGGATGTGCTTTTTGACATGCAATGGAGCTTCAGCGCTCACACATGGAAAGTCGCTGTCATGCAAGTCTAATTATGTGGCCTGGTGAACCATCTTTGCTGACAGTAATTGTAGATCTGGAACATCCTCAAGAACAAACATTTGCTTAATGCTCTCGATGAGGAAGGGGATTACTCTCCCCACCATCATGTTGCTGAGATGGTAGCGCACCCCAACGGCCGCCGCTTCACTTCCTCCAGCGCCGCGAAGAAACGCGCAATGTCGGTGACGAGGATGGTCAATCTCAGTCTACCTACGAGAATATGAAGCTAATACTCCTCTAGGTAACTCGTTAGGTCCCGGCGGCGTCTCTATACCATCTTTTTCCTTGCAGTCGGAAGAGAACCTCAAGTAGCAACACAATGAGCATTTTCCCCAATTGCACAACATAATCGGGCAAAATAAGTTAAGTAGGTGTAGTCTATAAGCAACCTGGCTAGCTCAACTGCACTGGGACTAATTTTGAAAAAAAAAAAAAAAAATATTGATTTTGCATAAATACACTATCGATTGGAGGGGCTGCAGTCGACGCAGAGCGGTAAATGGGCAAGGGTTGCCCTCGAATGATCGTATCATGAACTTCTATCCGGCTATCGGGGCACATTGGGAAAAAGGATAAGATGGAAAACCAGAAAGGATGTATCCGCTTCCTCTGCACACTATTTGACAGGGTAAGAATATCACATAGTATCTACAACAATAAATCACCCACGAATCCCGGTCCTCCTTGGCGTAGACCTTTATTACCTTTGTGAAATATAGTCAGTAGACTAAGAAAACAATATGTGTCCGCGTCCTTGAGTCACGTAGTCCACGTGATTCTGGACCTCTTCAAAAGTTGTAGAACCACACGGCTCACTTTCAAGGTAGTTAAACAGCGCCGCTAGAGACTTATACTAACTGACCCTTCCACCTAATTTCCAGGGTCGCCCGGTAGGGCGACCATACCTAGAGTTGCATAACCGAAGCGCTAAAATCAAATCTGGCCCTCACCGAACTCGCAGTGGTGAGGGTTCGGTTCCTAGCCTAAGGAATCGCACTGGTTTTGGTTCCCTTAGGGTGAAACCAATTCGAGTTCAGATAAAACTGTTGGTTAAGGTTTTGGGGGTTTTATCTGCCTAGAGGCTAGGTTAACCAACCCTCCCTATTCTGCTTAATAATCACCAATTTCTAGGATTTCTCTAGAAATATAAATATCGCTAGATAGCCTAGCATCTAATCTATCTAATCATAAAATATTAATTCAAAATATATAGTGGTTATTAAGATATAAGCAAATAGCCATTTCTGTCATGGGTTGGTATGGAAGTGGTGGTGGTTTATATAATGTAATTCCCGGGTCAGCCGCCATCCCGGGTCAGCCGCCACCCCCCCCATTCAAATTCAACGCGTTCGAATTCAATGCGTTTGAATTTGAAGCTATCCAAATAGCTACCATGCCACCAAAACCATGTTAAACCACTAGAAATTTAGTGGAACAAGAGGGAAGGATCTAATTAGCAATATCTGCTTTGAGAAAGAAGGAAATTTCTAGTGTTCAACGCGCTGCAGAGATATTTAATGTGCCTAGATCAATACTCTATAGCTAACTCAATGGATGCTAATATCAAATTAAAAAACATAACTATAATCACTAACTATCTCCTACGTAGGAAGATTCATTAGTAGAATAGATACTATCTAGGGATTAACATGGAGTACCCCCTAGGCCATCCCATGTGTAAGAAATAGCTAATATCCTTCTTTAGGCAGATAATCCCTCTGGATTTAAACCTATTAGCAAGAACTAGGTGTCTATCTTTATTAACCAGCATGATGAGATCAAAACTCAATATACTTAATAATATAATTATAGTTGAGCTTAATATAAGGATCTAAAGATTATTAAGGGGTGGTTTAACTACCTATAATAGATCTAAATATAATATAGCATCTCCTATAAAGATATCTATAATTTTAATAAAATAGGCTTTACAATGGGCTTAATTATGACTACTAAGGTAGTAATAAGAGCTAATATACCTAGGAAGCCTCATCTTATTTAGCTAGGTAATTAGGAATAGGTTATAATAATTAAATATATCAATACCACTAGCTAAGTGCTTCCTTCTTATATAACCTTTAAAGGAAAGGTTTATATTAAGGGATGGTATTAAGATTAAGCCTTACCACCTGATTAGAGAACTAAAGTTAGTTAAAATAGATGGATAATAGATAAGATAGGCCTTTAATAGCTTTAAAAGGTCTTTATCCCTGTAATAACTAGCTATATAGTTAGAAGATATTATCTACTTATCTTAGATAGCTACAGAAGCTATCTAACACCTGGTTTTAATAAAGCCTACAAGGATAATGATATTATTACTATCTATATGCCTCCTTATTCTTCTTATCTTCTATAACTACTAGATATTGGTTGTTTTAGCCTATTAAAGCATGCTTACAGAGGCCTTGTTAAGCAAAGGATGCGCTTAGGATATAACTATATTAATAAGTTTAACTTCCTTAAAGTATATCCAGTAGCTTATCTAGAGGTCTTTACACCTCTAAATATCTAGAATAGCTTTGCAGCAGCTGGAATCCACCCTTTAAAGCTAGAGAGGGTGCTTGAGAAGCTAAATATCTATATCTTAACCCCTACCCCCCCTCTAAGCCATGTAAGTTAATTAACTAGTTTATCTTAGCTTAGAATACCTTATATACTTCAGTAATTACAAAAGTAAGCATCCTTAGTTAAGAAGCTCCTAAGATAGCAATCTTAAAGTCCTTCATAAATAGCTATACAGCAACTTATTAAGGGCTATAAGATGGTAATATATAGTGTGGCCCTTCTAGCAAAGGAAAATCATGATCTATATGCAGCTAATAAGAAAGAGAAGGAGAAAAGGAAGTAATCTAGATGCTAGATAACTCCTAATAAAGGACTCTGTATTTAGGAAGCTAGGGATCTTATCCAGGCAAGAAATGAGCAAGGGAATGAGATTAAGGGGTTATCTGTTGATTCCACGCCTTTACCTTTAGAACCCCTAAAACACGCGCCACCAAGGTGTTCTAATTGCTTTATTATAGGGCATACTAGAACTAGATGCCCTACACGCCATACTAGCTAGATCTAATGAAAATATTATGTTTTGGTTGATTTGGATAGCTTTGAATTCGAACGCGTTGAATTCGAATGGGGGGGGTGGCGGCTGACCTGGGATGGCGGCTGACCCGGGAATTACGTTACATCTATCAAGCTTCAACAATCATCATAGTCTAAGAATAATTTTTAACCACCACCCATTCAACCCCATAGAATATAGATATTGAATTAATATTTTAGATATAGATTGAAATAATGATAATTACTATATATTTTATATAAAAATAATAATTTGTATCAACTAACAAAGTCTTTTATAATGTAGTTTAACAAGCATACTTCTCCTTATAAAAATTAATTCTCCATAATAACATAGTAAAATTATATCTACCTCTCTGGTTTCTGATATGCCAACCATAGCTGTAATGAACCTTATGTTCCCAACCTCCCATACAATATAATATCAGTTGCTTCCGTGAATGGATATAGCATGCCACACTCCATGATGTGTGCTAGAACCAGAGACTCTGTGAGGATTCTGGATCTTCAAGAAGCTGGAATAATCCATACTCACGGCACCATCAATTGTCGCCTGGGACTTTCAATGACGTATGCTTATAGGTATATAACCATAAAATAAATCATAGGCCCCTATTGCCTTGCAATAACTACTCTCCACTAAAAAAGTTTACTCCTTGCATAGTATCAGAACCCTGGTTCCTGGCAATTGAACTTGGGTTTCCCGCTCTATTAAGAATTGAAAGGGGGACTGTTTTCACAGAAGTTGCAGCGATGCCTACCTTGACTAATTGGAATGATGAGATTCAGCATACTGTACCCAATAATCGGTGCAAGGCACCAACATAAATTTCTGAAGTTCAGCACATCGTCCAGGAAGCATTTTAAACATGATCTATGAGTCACATTTATTGGTGCCATGCATTCAACAATTAAATGCACAATTGGCACCGGCATTATTATCTCATTAGAAAAGATGGCTCGCATAATACCAGTCAATCAGGAACAGCTTGCAGCCACTGTTGAGGGAGGTGTATAGCCTCGCAAGCTATGTGCACACTTAAAAGAGTCTGGCCTCCACCCCCCTGTTATCCTTGAGTTAGGTAATTTCATATTAGTGCCATCAGTGGTACACATGCCAATGATACCTCAGTGAATCAATCTGCGCAGTTCTTATCATTTGTTATTGGTGTGAAGCTGATCACACCAACCGGTGAGATTCTAGAAATATCAGAATCACAGAACGCAGAGTACCTGCCCGCTGTTCGCTCCCATTTCAGCATGCTTGGGGTTGTCTGGGAGGTCACCCTGCGTATCTTCAAGAGCCAGCCACTCCATATGAGTTTCCAGGTTTCGGAGATCAGTGAATTCCTTGGCAACTTTGATGGAGAACACCAAGCTCTGAAGGCGGGATATGACCAGGTGTTCAGGATGTTGTTCCCGACCTCTGCGAGAGTAAGCTGCTCTTCCAACGTCGTAAGTTCGTCGACTCAGCAAACCCGAATCCGGATTCCTCGGGGACCCAGATTGAAAACAAAAATATCATTGCTCTGTTTGGGGACCTGTTTCTTCCTCTGGTAAAAATGAAAATACATTTTTTTTTATTCTTATGAAGTAGATATAGCCTTAAAGAATGTAAATTCATTTCTTAAATTTCTAAGTGATTTGTGCTATGAACATGTTACATACAGTGCTAGTTAATATAAACCAGAACAGGTATAAAATACAGCGTATTATTCTGATGACTGAGCAGCTTTATGATCAAAGTTATGCAAAAGTTCCGTCAAGTTGGGTCTTAATAGGTTTTATTAGGGCCCCAGCGTTGGGTCCGGGTTAGGGTCCAGGTAGGCAGGGTTGGGTTTTGGGTTGAGACCTTCGACCCAAGTTGGGTTATGTTAGGCGCAGCAAGCCAGTATGTAGCGAACCACAGGTGTCACGTGCTATACACGTGACCCACTGAGATATCATCGCCCGCCCGCTGAGGTGTGAGATGCTTGCACCTCAGTGATTAGTTCAACTACGAAGGCATTGCTACTATCACGCTAACTACCACCTAATAGAGAGCATTCCCTTAGTGCTCTCACAGGTTATGCAGAAGTATACTGTCAACCCTAGGATTTGTATGATCAACCCCCAACCCCCACTGTAGTGTTAGGCGTCCTGATGTTACAACATTTCAACCGAAGTCTGAGCGTAACGTGAGCGCCTAGTTCACAACACAAAAAACTGCAGGAAGAAGGCCAAAGAATTCCCCACATCATGTATATGGCAGAAATTGGCTAATACATACTAGATACCACGCGCATCAAAGCTGACCACATGACTTCAACATTGCTGAGGTGTTGGTGGTTCGGCATCTGTCTGCCCGTCATATCTTTGACTCTCGCCTTTGAGGCCCTCCACGAGCTAGCCGCTGGTGACTTTCAGCGAATGTGTTGGTAGCAGCAGCAGCACTGGTACTTATATCCAGCGCAAGAGCAAATGATGCAATGGTTCCAGCGAGTCTTTTCTTTGTGCCGGGCCCAGCGCAGTTCATCATTTTGAGTGCCTCGCGCTGGCAGTCATATGAAGTACCCCCACCAATAACTCCAACAGGCATAGTTGGGAAATACAGACAAAGCTGCAGCTCCTTGGTCTTGTGGTCATACTCAGAGGTCAATTGGCTCCACGAGGCTTCCGTTACACTAGCGGGGTCTTGTCCAGCAGCAATAAACATAGCTGTGACCACATTGGCAGCGTTGACGTTGCAACCAAACTCTCCATTGCGAATGCCTGCATTTTGTATGTCCATATGGAATTGGTAGAGTGTCTCAGTACTGCAGCCCAGCACGTCCTGACAAACCGAGTTGGAAAGGGTTCCCCAAGCGAGGACCTCTACTCCTCGAGGCTCTGTCACATGCCCCCATGACGGTTTCTTGTCTGATGACATTTTTCCTTCAACCAGAACTTCCTCGACAAGGAATTCCTTAGCAAGTGGGGAAGTAGAAAATGAGTCACAGGCTTTCTGGGTGGCAATCGTGGCCATATTCTGCCCAGCAGCGTCTCCACAATGGTATATGAAGCGGACATGAACAGAGGATCCAATGACATGTGATGTCAAGTTCATCAGGCGAAGGTGGCGACTAGTTGATTCTGCTTCCGCAGTGAAGTATGTTCGAAGTTCCGGCAGTCGACGAGCGAAGTTCACTGCCTGGAGCGGAGAAGGAAACCTGAAGAGTGGCGACCGAGACATGCCTTCCCTTAAAATCTCAGCTTGGACACCGCCGCACAAGTTCAAGGCATTGCAACCCCGAGAGCAACTTGCGACAAGAGCTGCTTCTGTGGTTGCTAGCGTCCCAAAAATCCCTTCGCCAGTCATTTCAGGACCCTTGATCTGCAACGGGCCCGCAAGGCCGACTGGCACTGGGACAAATCCAATGAAATTTTCGATCATGACTTTTGAAGACTTATCTTTGTGCTCAGTGATGTGTGGGAACTCTGATAGATCCAAAGATCGAAATCTATTTCCGGACAATCGGAAAGAACTCATGTCGAAACAAGTCAGAGAAAGAAAGGAGAACTTGTTTGGTGTAAGAAATCTAGAAGAGGAGTTTAGGTTGTAAGCCGAAGAAGCTGAAGTGCGGGTCACTTATAATGTGGGCGACATGGAGGAATCCAGCGAGAAGAGGGCCAGTTGGAGGAAGATTATAGGGGTTTTTCTTTCTTTTTTCCTCTAATCAGCTATGATCTGCCTGAAGAGTATGATATTCTACATTAGATCTTCATGGATTGGCAAAAAAATTACTGTTTCAGTATGAGGAAGATTTTAAGGTTTTTTTTTCTTCCTTTAATCAGCTATGATCTGCCTGCAGAGTATGATCCTCTACATTAGATCTTCACAGATTGGCAAAATTATCACTGTTTCAGTATACATCTACAATGAATTGGTCCTGCTCCGGTATGACGTATGATGCTACTACTGAGGTCGTTAATGCACAAAAAAACATCACACTGTAAGGCTCAGTGACGGTAAACCACATGTGGCAATATATAGTACCCTCCCGCAACACCAAGACAATGGTATATTGTAAAGATAAAATCTACTTGCGGTAGAGGGCCTGTCAGTCAGGTAAGGATGAAGGTAACAAGTCTGATTGTGGCAAGACTGTTTCTTGAGGAACCCTTAAGGACCTCTATTTAACATGATCCTCTACATGGTCTACTCGGAGATCCTCCGAGTCCCGAGTACCCTGCCTTGACGTCAAAGTGAGGGGCATGCATGAGAAGGATTCGGCTGAATGCGAGAGTAGGTTCAGCTGACGTGTTATCTGAGGGGGACGTGCAGTTGGTATAACAAAGGAAAGGCCTCGATGTCGATCTCGCCCCACCGCCGATTGCCCTGTGGTAAGGTGTCCCGAGGAATGCTGTCAGTTGGGAATAGCATCATGGAAGAAAACCTCGTAACATTGAAGGACCGCTGAGAGCCTGGTAACACACTCTCTTTGCGGACGTATTCTATGGCCCTTTATTGGGAATGTCATACAAACCTTATCTCTTTCACTCTTTGGTTCTCCCCCCAGATCCTGGCAAGAAGCTTCCTAGCGCTTCAAGGGTCTTGTGTCAAGCGTGTTACATAACTTAAGTTCCTTGAGGATAGAAGACTCGCAGATGAGGGATCTTGTCTGATCCTCAAGAATTAGTTGATGGCTGAATACAACTTGAAAGCCACCTCTTTAACTACGATTCGTAATCATAACATAGCCCTTATATAATCCTCTTTCCTTGACCAAGATAATTCAGTGTTACATCAGTCTCTTTGCCTGACTGAAGGGCTACTCCATCCAAGGCTAGTTGGAAGGAGGTCCTATCTCCCTCACAGATTTTTAGTAGTTGTAGCTTAGAATTATCCCTATCCTGCTCTTCCTCTTGCTCTATATCCTGTTCCTTAGTGATACTAATTTTATTAAGCTTTATATACTCTAATTTCTTATTTTTCTCTTCTCACCGCCCTCTAATCTATGTGACAAATGTGATGAATGTGCTGTTCCGGGACTGAGAATGGCCTCAGTTGTCTGTTTGTTTTGTGAGGAAGGTTTGTAACTTTTGCTTGGTTGGGAAAGTTTGCTCATTTACTATGTACTTAAGTTCTCTCTTCCCTGCTAGTCTCCTTCCTCTTCCCCCCTCCTCAGCTTAATACTCTTGTTGAATGCACAGTCAGTTTTATCAAGCTGATAAGTGGTATTTTACCACTAACAGCTAGCAGATTTAGCGACTACCTAGTCCTCTATATGTTTTAGTATGGTAAACTGGGTCAGCTCAGAATACCTGTGTTGTAACACGCCATACTAGCCCCTGTGGCTAGAAGACGCCTTCAATAGTGTTCCCCTAGTTAGTTTTTTAATCAACTCATTCAATTGGTTCCTCAGTACTAGCATGTATGGAAATTCTGTGGCTTAATCAACACAGGGTGGTGTAAGTATATGGTTGGGTCCGTTGGGAAGTACTGGAGTATTAATATGGTGATGTAATGGCAGGATAGGTCACTGCTAGAGAGGAAAATCATAGTAAGTATCAACACCTAAACTAGTAATATAGAAGAATTTTCTGTTCTCTAATAATAGTATAGAGCTTAAGATTTCTGGAACTTCTTTCCTTTTATTTTTTATCTATTTTTATTAATTTTATATTACAATTATAAAGTTAGGATGTCACGTGGCGAACCGCCAGTGAGCCTCAGGGCCGATAGATATGTGTAAGTAACCAGGCACAGGTTTTCTAGCAGAGATATAAACCTCTTGTCTATACCTACTCCCTAGCATTAGTGTACTATACTGTCTATACAGAACTTAAAACTACGCGCAGAATTACTTACTAGTAATTAGAGTTGCATAACTGAACCACTAAAATTGAATCCAACCCTCACCAAAACCGCAGCAGTGAGGTTCGGTTCCTAGATTGCAAACCCATAGCGGATTCAGTGCGGGTCAGGGTCAGATCCAGGGGGTCACTGATTAAACTACTAGAAACTGTTTTGCTTAGTAATCCCTAATTTCTAGGATTTCTATAGAAATATTAATATCACTAGATAGCCTAGCACCTAAGCTATCTATATATAAAATATCAATTTAAAATATCTAGTGGTTGAGGAGATATAAAGGAATAATCATTTCTGTCGTAGGTTGGTATGAAAGTAGTGGGAGTATATATATATATATATAACCAACCTTCAATAATCACTATAATCTAAGAATGATTTTTAACCACCACCCATTCAACCCTATAGATATTAAATTAATATTCTAGATATAGGTTAGTATGATGATATTACTATATATTTTATATAAAAATATTAATTTTATATAAGCATGTTTGATAGGCCCTAGGTATAGGCCTAAGGTAGGAGAAATTAAATTCTGAAAACATTTGAAATTTTTGATATTGCCTAGACCTACCGCCCACCTAGAAAGGCTAATAACTACCTATCTAGGCCTAGGGGCGGATTTTATAGTTAAACTTACACCAAATCAGAATGGATTAGGGTTGGTTCTGATTTCTTAAATTTGAACTCAAAATCGCAGTGGTTCGGTGCCAACTGGTTTTGGACTCACCTGAACTCAGACCAAATGCAGCTCTACTAGTAATAGACTGAGCCTTTAGCCTACATGTGTCCATTAGATATTTCATCCATTTTTCTTCATGCTAAATGCCATATTTATAAATATAGCATGCTTGGGCAATATTTAGAAGCAGTAACTGTTGAAAATAGGTGACATGAGAGTTATAGTTTGCGGCATACTTGGATGAAAAGATTTCACTCTCTCCATTGGAACGCTGAGGACACCGCCACAGGGTAATCTATGCAATCAACTATTTGGTCCACTTATTTTGAGGCGCTAAGCAAGCCTTAAAAGGTGTTGGGCACCCTTTTCTGGTTAAGTTGAAATTTAGCCAACCAGGAAGTGACTAGAGTGAACTAATTATTAACTGTAATTAACTATAATCAACCGTCTGGCCTACTTAGGTTGAGGTACTATGCAAGCCTCTGGTAAACCTCTTTCTATTACTGGGCTAGCTGTATCTAGCTAGATGAAATGTGGTTATGAGTGTAAGTGTCCCGCAGGAGAGAAGTGCAGGCTGTTTATTATGAGGGGAGTGGTAAAAATATAATCAAATGCTTGGCATAATTGGGGGGAGTTGTCCTCGAACCATTATCAGCAGCTAATACTATCAACTAACACATGTGATCATCATAGTGTTAATGAAATTAACCACCACAGCCTGTGCTTCATAGATAAGTGAATCTGGATTTAGAGAAAGTTACTCCCCTGCCGGTCCTGTATGAAGTAAATTAAAATATCATTACAAAATTTAGTATCTAACGCTGGATGCCCAAGTTAGATCACTTGTAGGCTTTCAAACGCCCATGAGTGGTCTGTTTCCTCATAACAGCAACTAGCTGGTTCGCCCAGTGTTCCCTAATCGATCTATCGCACAGGGCTGTGGGAATACGAGAAGTCTCCAATTAGGCTACACTGGCCCCACTAATAATGATATACACCCTGCCTACTCTTTGCTTTACCTCAAATCCTAAGTGTGTATCTAACAGCTTATATAGAGGATCTTAAATCCTATAAATATCTAAAATAGCTTGAGAGTAGCTGGAATCCACCTTTTTAAACAATACAGGGTGCTTAAAGGGTTAAATATCTGCATATTAACCCTACCCCCTCTCTAAGCTATTTAAGTTAATTAACTAATTCATCATGGCTTACCACGCCTTATACCCTTTAGTAATTACAAAAGCAAGCATCCTCAGTTAAGAAACAAAGCCCTCTAACTCCCAATGACGCCTTACAAGATTCGTTGGCTCTCCGGCTCCCAGGTGAATCTTAATACTGTTACCTCAGCCATGATGCAGACGCTGCTCCGTTTTTGTATCGAGAGTTCACTTGCCAAAGATTCAGCGTCCGCAAACAAGGACAGATGAAGTCTCCCTCGCAAGTTTTATATCTCTTCAACGGTAAGCAATTCGATGCTGCATTGTATACTCCTCGACCCAGCAATGTGCTCGATCCCAATTCCTTCACGGAGCTCTTGAGAATAGTATGTGCATCCTCTGACATGAAAAAGTTTCTAATGGAAATGAGACGATCTGGCCAACTTCGTATGCTGAGGTACTTCTATAATAAGTAGGTGGAGCATATCGACAACATGTCTTCTATGTTTAAAAAACGATTTGTGTCTCCACTAATGTCCTGGAAAGAGTTGCGAGTCTGCCTAGGAGCATTGGACGATCTAAACACTTCCGTACAGAATCGAGCTGGCACATTGCCCTTCGAAATCGCTATTTCCGGTTGAGTTATCATTGGCATATGAAAGTTGGTCGGCCGAAGTTGATCGAATAATATCAGCTGCCGGGGCGAGAGATGCTAGCAAGTGCCTGCAGGCAACAATGGAAGTTATCCATCCAAGGATGGAAGACTCGATCCTGTTCTAACCTGCTAGGGAATGCCAAATGGAATTCTAGATGCTCGTCCATGACCAAGCAGTTGATCTCAAATAACCCCGAGCGTTCGATGTTGCCAGGTCCGTTAAACAATTCCAACTTGGAAATCGGCTCTACCCGAAACAAGGAGCCTTGCTGCTCAAGCTGCTGAAACCTTCCAGCATAATTGAACGTGATTTCAAATGGTGGCAGCTTTTCAGCTAGCTTCTCTCCCCGAGTGTTGTGGTAAACCGAGGTGAAGTAGGACCATCCATGATCCGGGTGCTGGCGACGAGTATCTCTAACAATTTGCACTATTGTCTCAAGGTCGCTGGATCGGTCAACCCGAGCCTCCACGGGCCACATCGTATTGACCCATCCAACTGTCCTAGTCAGATCAATGGATCGATCCCAGGGCTGACGGCCGTGGCCTTTACCCCAGATGATAGGGACAGGACGATCAGGAAATGTTTGAATGAACGAGAAAAGTATGGCTGAATGGAGCAGCTCCTCCGGCGTTGTGCCGAATGGGCCATTGGAGGGCCCCACGAGTGCCGTGGTTGTTTTCTCGTCGATTGTTATGATCATCCCAAGTGATTCAGCAACTGTACTTTTCCCGCCCTCGCCAACGCCCCAGAATGTTTGAAGATCCTGGCTCAAACCTAATTTTCTCGGGATCATCAGGCTAGGCGGCGGTTGAAGTTTCTCCTCGCCGTACCTGCACTGAAGTTCGCACCACCTCTGAAACGAGGTCGAATTTCCACCGTCGGACAGAGTACCACGGATTGAGGCATCCAAGTCGGCTAAAATAACCCGCCATGACACCAAATCGAGAACAAGATGATGGCCAACTAGGCTTATTGACTGATAGGGTCCCACCTCGAACATTTGTACGCAGAAAACCGGCCCGTGTGTGATACTAATTCGGCTGTGAATTGATGTATTATGGGCCTGCCGCTCTTTGCGGGATGTGATCTGATGGAGCATGCAAGAGAATGAGTCCTCCACGTTCCTTGTGATATATTGTCCCCAGATCCCGTCATTTTGTTGAACAAAGCGCGCACGCAGCATTGCGTGACGCCTCACCAGATTGACCACTGCCTTCTTGATGTCAGCAAACAACACCCTTTCCTGAAGGTGGACCATTATATTTTGATTGAAGTGATTTGGGACTCCTGAACATCGATACTTGTCAAAGAAGTACTGCTGATTTGGTGACAAGCTAAACACCACTTCAGGCTCATCCGGTTGGTTAATCAAGTGACCGTTGGTTCCGTTTGACTCGTGTTCGACAATTTTCGCAATTGATCCGAGGTCAATTATATCCCGGAATGAATACGGCATGCCCTTCGCTTGGGCCTGAGCGACTACTTGCATGGCTGTGATTGAGTCCCCACCAAGCTGAGTAAAACTGTCATCAACTCCGATGCTGGATGCTGGAATATTCAGGGTATTCGCCCAGATATCCTGAAGAGCTTTTTCTGAGGGAGATGACGGTGCTCGCTTCAGCACGAAGGAAGTGCTGTATTGCTGCAGATCGGCCCAGGGCCTCCTCACGACTTCATCGCTCAGTCTGCGGCGATCCAACTTTCCACTTCCGGTTCGTGGCATATGTGTCAAGGGAAGGAACACTGACGGTACCATATATTTTGGAAGTGCTTTCTCTAACGCCGACTGGGCCGTGAGGAAGCGCCGCTTAAAGTCATCTGTTGGTGGATTAAGCAGGCTATTGTCAGTGCCTATTGCTGCTGCGCCTTGGACAACGATAAATGCCATCAAGTACGGACTATTCTTTCTGTCTTCAATACCTGCAACCACTGCAGCGACTTCTGCAGCGCCTGGAAAGTATCGGAGAACGTGGGTTTCGACTTCCTCCAGTTCCAGTCTCTGACCGTGTAACTTCATCTGAGCACCTATTCGGCCCACCAGTCGGAAAGACCCGTTGTCGTTGATCTGAACGAGGTCTCCTGATTTATAGAGCTTCCATACAGCACCTGAGCGAATCGCCCGAAGCCACGGTGGGGGTTCAATAAAGGCAGCGGCGGTCATCTCGGGTGCATTAAGATACCCCCGACCAACAAGAGGACCTTCTATCAAGAGTTCACCCACGGCTCCTATGGGAAGAAGCCTGTCATAATTGCTGGGATCCACTACCCACCCTGCTCCAGCTAGGGGACGGCCGATATCCCTATGGTGGACTCCCTGACCGTTCAAATAGGGTTGCACGCAAAATGCCACACTACACTCTGCCGGACCGTACTCATTCAGCAGTTTGACCTTGTCCGCCCAGTATGAGCAGTCGGATGGTGCTATGAATTCACCTCCCACGATCAAGACGCGCAGGGTCGGTATCTGCTCATGCCTAACCAAACGTGCGAAGGATGGGGTCATGAAGGCGTGTGTTACGCGGAGGCGACGAGCCGCCTGGGCGACAATGTTGTTCCGCTCCCACTCAGACAAGACGCAAACACATCCCCCGCCTATCAGGGTGCTGAGGCATTCCATAATGCTCACGTCGAACGCGTATGAGGCAAATTGTAGCACCCTGGAGGAGCTGTCCACCTGATGGGACAGGTTGTGGGCTTGGGCACCGGCGCAATACGACCGGTGTTCAATCACCACACCTTTAGGCTTACCTGTCGATCCGGACGTGAACACCACATACGCTGCATCGCCCGGCTGCACGACGGGAAATATGCGCTCATCTCCAGCCTCCAGGACTGCTGCCCCCTCCCCGACGACAACGGCTATAGGGGCGAGATTGTCCGCCAGGTCGGTCAGGGCCTGCGAGCAGAGAACAATAGAAGCTCCAACCTGCTTACAGACGCCCTGGAGTCGCTGCAGAGGATGGGAGTGTTCGAGTAAGACAAAAACGCCGCGAACTCTAAGCACCCCGAGCATTGCCACGACCGTCCACTTACTTTTTTCGAATAATAGTGGAACAATGCCGCCAGGCCGAAAACCCTTCTCAAGCAGCCAACGGCCTACTTTCTTAGACAGTCTCTCAACATCTGCATAGGAGAACTCTCCATCACAAGCGACTACAGCTTGCTTGTCCGGTACAGTCAAAGACTGTGTATCGATGAGGAGATGGATGCATTCTTGGGAATCGGAAGACGTGATCTTGTTCCACGCGTTCAGCTGGCCGATCTCTTCAGGCAGCATCTGTGGCAGCGCGTCCAGCCTCTGATGCGGGTCTTGCAATATTCCTTGCAGGATTTCCACCATATGCAGCACAAGCCCGCGTGCCCTTCTCGAGCTAATGGCGTTAGTGTCTACCAGCACGTTCATGTCTAGCTTGGTCCCATCGTCGCTGGGATAACATTCAAGAGAAAGAGCATGGCTCGTGAATCCTTCCATCGTGGTAGAGGAATATCGACATCGGCCGAACGGGGTCTGAGGCTTCTCTGAAGCCGACTGAACAATTAATTGACTCTGGAAATTGCAGGCCTCGCGGGCTTCCAGGGTGGTCTTCCTGATGTTTTGTAAACCTGCTTGCTCGAACGGGATCATTTCGATAGCCTTTGCTTGCAGTTTTGCCAAGGCATCTATGACTGTCTCCTTGAAGTCGACTCGAACGTGCAGTGGCACCGTTGCAATGGTCGGCCCGGTCATCTGCGCAATGTTGTCCACATTAGCACCACGACCATTCGCCGTTGTACCGAAAACCACATCCTCCGCGTTTGTATTCAGCGAAATGACGACAGCCCATGCGAGATGAATACAAGTTGATAACGTATGTGCCATGCTTTGATCAGTGGGGAGGCTGATGGTTTGTTTGAACTGTTCGGTAGCTGCCGGTACGTAGTTTGGATGAGGAAGCGCAGGGAAAGAAACCGCGTCGACGCCCTTGAAATGCCTCCTCCAGTACTCGTTGAAATATTTCGATTGGCCCATGAGATACTTAATAAATGGGCTGAACTGTTTCCGTGGGATGGACGATCCTTGCTTCTTGTACACCATGGCTATCTGTCTTACGATCAAATCAAATGACCACCTGTCACATAAGGCATGGTGCATAACAAGGACGAATGTCGCTGGGGTGATGTCTTTTTGTCCAGGAAGCATGTAGGCATGGACTAATTTGTTCCCGATACCAGCAGGCTGGAGGTTCGCCTGGTGAATGCACGCCTCGAGATCGTCTGCTGTGCTCCATGGAATGGCTCACTGATAACAACCTGCAACGTACCGTGCTTCGGGTGCGTGATAAAGCGAGTGCGCAGAATATCATTGGACTTCATGACCTGCTCCCAGGCCGCCTTGAACAGGGTAATATCCGTCTCTGGCTTCAGTTCGCAGACGAACTGGGCTTTCGCCATACGTGGGTTTTTTGAACTGATTGCGACGAGCCCTTCTTGCAAAGGCGTGCAAGGGTAGATATCTTCAATCTGATTATCTTCAATGTTGCAGTCAACAACCGCTAGCTTTCTGATCTCGCTCACCGCCAGGGAGCTGAGAAGCTCCATAGGCTGTAAGGTCACAGAAGCTGGTGGCACAAAGTCTCCCTTTGCTATCAATGCCAGGTCTCGCAGAGCAGGTCTGTTGAAAATATCTGACATTTGTAGTCTCAAACCGTGCCGTTTAGCCTTCGCGACCAGCTTGACGGCAGAAGCGAAATCCCCACCGAGGTGGAAAAAGTTATCCAGCATTCCGACATGGTCCAGCTTCAGATTTAGTATCTCACATACGGCCTCATGCATGAGCCGCTCAAGGACGCCCTCAGGTTTCTGGGATTTGACTGTAAATCCAGCTAAACGCCGCAATTCCTCATATGGAAGCCCATTCACCTCCCGAAGGACAGCCTGGCGATAGATTTTCCCAGTTATGGTAGTAGGCGCTCCACAAACAGGGAGAAGCAGCTGGGGTACCATAAAACTGGGCAATCGTGAATGCAGCTCATGCTGTATTTTCTGGATCTCATCTTGAACTTCTCCGTGAACATCAAGGAACTTCAGCATGCCTCGGGCGAAGGTGGTGCCGCTGGATTGGGACATAACGATGAGAGCGATCAATGTCCGCTGCGGGCCTGCCATACCTTGCGGTCCATGGATCATTGCAATTGCCTTTTCAGCCCGTGTTGCTATGTGCATTATATGGTACTCCACCTCTTCAGTCTCTAGGCGTTGGCCTCGGAGTTTTACTTGGTTATCCTTTCGCAGCATATAGCTGATTGATCCATCTTCATTATACCGGACAAGGTCTCCAGTTTTGTATACAATTCCACAATAATTGCGGTCTTGTATATTACTGCAGGAAAACTCAGTCATCCACGGTGGATGCTCGACAAATACCACGTCTGTTCTGGACTTGTCTGCGAGGTATCCCCGAGCCAGGCTTGGACCTTGCACAACTAGCTCCCCAACCGCGCCTATGGGCGATAGCCGATTATGATCCCAGGGCTCTACTATCTTAGCTTAGTGCAGAAGCTCTGGAATATCTTACAGTTCGACGATACTATCCGCCAGCCTGGTGATATCAATAACTTGCCCCTGGTATTTAACTACCAGCTGAAGGGCGGATCCTCACCGAAGCCACAGGTGTATCTACCTTTGCATGGCAGAAATGACCAGCTCAACGCAGATCGACTAACCGAGTTCTTTCAATTCTTGGACTGGAAAGGAGTATTCTGGAACTATAATCAAGAGCTCGACTCTCTCTTGTCAGTTTTCTCTCCCTTCCTTTAACTCATTATGGGCTGCAACCTATGTATATTTGTTCAGAAAGAAAGGTCGCTGATTTGTGTCTCCAGTCCATGCCGAGACCTGCAGAATTCGACGGACGTTCAGCGCTGGTTGGCATTCTCTTACTCATCTAAGGGGGCATATATAACGGTGTACTACAATGCTGTCAGTGGGGATATTGGGAACTTGTGAAGAGCAGAAAACAGTGAAGACGGATCTTAGGTCGTGGCAGTACGCTCTCTTATTATCAATACACCAAAGGAAATGGGAAATACCTTGTATGATCGTAAGGCTAGGATGACCTAGTGGGAACCTGGGCTTGTCAAGATGTAAAGGACGTTGACTCCAACGTCCTTAAATACGTAGATCTAAGTAGGGCTCTATCTGTTATAAATGTTAATTTGTCTTAATATCTAGTAATTATTAAGATATAAGAAATTAAGAATAGTTATTTCTATTATATTATTAGTATAAAAGTAATGGTAATTTATATCTATATATACATTAATCTTTAGTAACTACTGTCAAGGTGCAGGCTCGCAGGCAGGCAGAGATGGGTTAAAGAGGTAGTTGGCACTCAAGCTGGCTATACTAATCCTTATCTAGCAGTTCCAGGCTGCAGGCAGGCTGGTACAGGCAGGCTCTATAGACAGGATGTAGCTCAAAGAGCTTCAAACAGGTTTTGGAATTGTGGGGTGAAGATATTCCCAAGGTCACATGATTTCGCTCTGGCGGTTCCAACTAGACCTCGCCAAATCGCGGGTTGGGCTGGGTTCTCACTTTTTCGGCCCGCCCATGGGCAACCCAAGCTGTTTTTGAGGTGTCATAAACCCGCCCATGGGTTCTTGGCAAATTACCCAAAATACCCAAAATACCCGAAGTTAAAATAATTTTAGCATAAATTTTGATTAGTCATTTAATGTAATTTTGGTAATTTAATTATGTCACAGATTACCACAGACCTGTCCTTAGTAAAGTGCACCATTATTATATATATCTGTTGTCTATTCTTCTTTGCGTATATGGTACAGCCAACATACTCCTCAATCCTTTGACAAACATCGCCAGCGAAGGAACCTAAGTTGAGCTGATGGCCTTGCGTATCTTTCCACCTTCATATATAGTGAAAATTCTGCTATTCAATATCTACTTTCTGTCGTAATCATATATGGGTTCTTATGGGCTTTCTGGGTTGAATGGGTTTGGGTACCCATTCGTACAGCGACGTGGTCTAACGCGTAGTAAATGGACCTATCTAAAAATAACTCAGCAGAAAAAAAGCAAAAAGGATAAAGACTAGTTAGCACAGGAGAGATCTATCTATCACTGCCAACTTGCAAAATATTTCGCCATTCACATTCATCACATTTAGGCAATCCAAATCACCAACTATCATGGCTTCGTCAAGTTCTAGCTCATTAAAGTTAACATCTTATCCATTCAGCTCTTTACTATCCGTTAAGCCATCATCAGATCCAACCCAAGACTTGGATTTCCCATCATCAGTATATTTTGATTATATTAGCAGTCTTTATTCAGCTGGTCATCTTTAGAGTGTTAGACACCAACTAACTCAGATGGAAGCCCTTTGCCAGTCCTAGACCTGACTCCTTCCCTTCGCGGGATCCTCCCTCAGTCCTCAAGCGAGTTAGCCCTGATCCAAAAAAGAAGTGGATTTTATATAACACGGACTATGAGGATGTTTTCTCATTGTGGTGGTTGCAAACTGAGTATGGAAGACAGTTAAACAGGAATGGCAGAACTAGGATCAAGTGGTCAATCGAGACACGTTCTGCTGATGTGTGGAATCACTTTAACCAGGTGGCAGACGTACATACAGGTTGACTGAAGGTGATGTGTTGGTCTTGCTTGACTTTGTTAGACCACCCGCATCACAAATCCCACGGCACAAGCGCCATGGGAAGGCACCAAAAGTCCAATAGTTATCAAAAGGGGAAGAAAAGGGTATCTCAATAAATATTTATCTAACACTCAATCTAAAGTCCTGCAGTGATCATAGTAACTAGCAGTTAATTTATAAAAGAGCAACTTAAAGAGCAGCTCCTAAAGACTATCACTAGCCTACGCCTCCCTTTTCAGGTAGTAGAAGACAGCACATTCTAACAGTTGCTAAATTTAGTCCACTCTGGATCCCAGTAATTAGAACTCCCATCTGCAAAGACACTCCATTATTGCTTGCATGATGCTGTGATTAGACAACATGTGTCTCAATTAAGAGACCTGCCTGATGATGCCAAGGTATTGCTTGCCTTAGACTGCTAGACCAGCCCCTTCCAGCAGGCATTCATGGCAATTACAGCCTATTTTATTAATAACAAATAGAACTATTAAGAGCTTCTTCTTAGTTTTAAGCCTTTGCATGGGCCCCATTCAGGAAGAAACCTAAGCAACATGCTACTTTAATTATTACAAGAATAACAACTCTTAGATTAGATTTTTACAGTAACTACAGATAACATAACTAACAATAATACTTTAATCCAAGGACTGCAGGAAGCATTGCTCTCTACAGGCGCAATCAGCTCTTGAGACTCTATCATTTATATTCCCTGTATGGCTCATGTTATCCAGCTCTGTCTCAAGCAACTTCTAGGACATATTAGGGCAGCGCTAAAGAATAAGGAAGTGGGCATGTTATGGTTAGACTCTCAAGTTAGCTTTCTGAAGGACTCTGTGGATTGTGGTGGTGTCGCCCACATACTTGTAAAAGTTTAACCCTGCCTAGCCATGCATGGGACGCACTAAAGCCTCCATCCAGGTCTAGTCATTTATAATCTTTGTTAATGCTAGCCCCTAATAACAGGACACATTTACCTCACTCTAGCCTGTTCAAGATCAACTATTTCCACTTCAGGACGTGCAAACACGCTAGAACTTAACTTTTTTAATGCTTTGCCAAGCTCAAAAACTATAGGATTATTTTAACTAGTATTGCAAAGATCATAACTATATGCAGTTTAAAATCAGTAATGTTAAGTGGTGATAAATCAACTATCTTCTCTAACTAACAAAGCCTTTCTTTCAGTTCACAATGGCCCTTATAAAAACAAGGGATGTGACTATCTATAGTGTTTTCCTCGTCTACAGGAAGCTCCTGGAATATATTAAAAGCTCTACCCAGAGTTTAAGCAGGAAGACAACACCATAGAAGAGGGCTATGTACAATGCCTTGCTTGCGGCGAAACAGAAACTTAGAGATTATTATGATAAAACTTACTATGACCATAGATTTTTATACACTACAGGGACAATGCTTGCCCCCCAGTATAAACTCTCTACATTTAGTGACACAGAATATTCTAAATGCTATAGCAAGACATCAAGACACTATCATAATTACCTGAGGAAAGGCTTTCTCCAATACTAACAACAGATTCCTAATTTATCTTTCTGTACCACAAGGCACCAGTTCCAGCACCAAGCATTGGAGTTAGATCAGCTACTTATGCCATCAGCTACCTCTTTGCCTAGCAGAGGAAACTAACTGGACAAGGTGGATCAATACCTTTAGGAAGGTGAGAGCTTCATCCACCATGGTTCTATTGCAGGTTGATGATTAACTTAAGCAGGGGTTGTACTGCTTCTACCTAGGGCATACTGGAAAGAGCATGAGCATGACTATCCTGTCCTCTCCTGTCTCGCACGCGATGTACTCTCTATGCCAGCCACTAGCGCAGGTGTTAAACAGCTATTCAACAGCGCTAGAGACATCTGCCACTATTGCTAGGGGGCTCTCAACAAAAAGACCATTCAAGACCTGATAATATATATGTGTTCCCAGAAGTTCACTCTGGACAATCAACAGTTAAGTTGCCTTGAGAAATTACCACCAGAGGGAGACATTCAAGTGAGCCGTGAAGAGGAATATGCTCTAAAAGCAACTAAGGATGAATTTGACCTAATTAGTGATTTTGAAGAAGATGAAGAGACTAACATGGATGAGAATAGTGTCCAGGGTATGGATACAGATGAAGAGGTCAAGACTAAGGTAGAAGTATTAAGGGTAGATAGGCCACCTACATGTGTTTCTAAAGAGCTTGAGGAAAATAGTGGTAAAACATCACTGCTTCCACCTCCCATTGTTCAGCTTTACAACAGATCTCAGAAGCAGTCATCAGGCAGGGCTATGATGCCATCTAGTAGATTGCAAGGATATGAGCTGTACTAGGCTTAAACAAAGATAGACCTATAAATATGAAAATATTATTTTGTTCAAGCCCAGATCTCTCAATCAAAATCATTTGGCCACCTAGGTCTCAAATCTGTGCCTAGGGCTAAACAGCACCAGTGAATATAATAAGATTCTGAAAAATACAGCATAATTTAATGTACGTTGTTACATGACCATATTTTTGCTTTTGTGGGTTGCTTAGCAACCCATTTAGGTTTCTGGGTTGGGTTATGAAAATCAAAACCCACCCGTGGGTTTGCTGACTAAGACCCTGACTCGCCCATGCGCTGGGTTCTTGGCGGGTACCCACGGGCTTGGGCGGGCTTTGGCGAGCTCTAGTTCCAACTCCTATCCACGGCAGCACCGTGACAAGTTATGCAACTTTAATTGTTGGTGGATGCTATGCTTCCTATTAACTAGCAGTTTTCTGAGCATGGGTGCAACCCGAATATATATATATATATATATAGCTAATGCTGGTGCTGATCCATATTAGGAAAGAGAATTCCCTCGCTGAGTGTACAATAAGGCACATCATTTGTAGTAGCTTCTGACTGTCTTGGTCAGCCTGTTTGTTCGTTGATGACTGGTGCCTTGGAGGCTGTTAACTGTTTATTTGATTCAGAGGGGCTATGAGTTTGGAAAGGAATATTTGGTCAAGTTACACATGGCTTTGGATGATAATAAATACTGCCCTTCAGACAGCGTGGGACTCAAAGTAGGGGCGAGACGAGAATAGCAAAGCAGAAGGTAAGAAAAGGAGTGGCGAACCACCTCTAGCTTGTGACAATCATGTTGTACCCCAGTACAAGATCATGGTCTTGAATGCTAAAGTGAGACCCTTAATACACCGCGCTAAGTTAATGGCAACAGATTGATTGGGCATCATCATGAGGCCACGTCTACCAACAGCTGCATTTCTCAGGGTTCCATCCAAACTCCAAGGCATGCTTACATGGTCAGTCCAGAACAGGTTCCAATACTCTAGAAAGCCTCAGCTGGTAAGCCTGGTAGTGTGTGTCAATGCAAGGGAGGGTTTTGTAGAGCTATCACTCCAGCTCCTCAAAAATGAGTTATGCCCAGGATATTTGACAAATACGATGATCATAGAGCTTAGTTACTTTCCTTAGTTTAAAGTACAAGGGTTCTGATTTGGAACCCCCTCTTGGAAGGAGCAGATTCTGTCGAAGAACGGCAGTCAGGTAGGAGTAAGGTTTTATTATAATTGCACTTAGCAATTGGCTGACCACCCACAGAGCGTCGAACCATTACGAGAAGCTTGGGGAAGGAGCCAGTGGGTTGCTGGACACCCTGTGGAGCTTAATGCATCGAGTTGTGTCCATCAGAGCAGCGGATTGTCCCTCGCAAACCTCCCCTTGCCTCATGCATCAGTGATATGTGTGCAAGAGGAACTCATCATCTTCCTTTAGTGGAGCACGTAACTAAGTTAAGGACCAATATCAAAAATGCAGATGTCGTGGAATTGCGCAGTTTCTAAGATGAACAACCCTTTATATAGCTACTTATGAAGCGTAAGACCGCAACTTCATGGCATCATCATCTGTGGGCAAATGAGGGCCAGAGTTGCAGTCTATGGCGATGCTACTAGAAAGGCAAGAGCTGTATGCAGAATTTGTCCCTTCATGCTCGTAATTGTCAACGCAGAGAACCAGACTTTGGATGAGGGAGACTGTATTGTCAACCAACCAAGTGCCTGTCCCAACCCATTGACATGCAAGTGACTGTAACCTTGTTCCGCCCGTATTCCGTACCCTCATAACTTTAATTCAGTATGTATCTAGCAATAGCCCATTGCGTATTGTCTCAAAGATGAGTCGTAAAAAGTACGTTTCTTCTTACCCTCATGAAATGGGACATTTATGACTCCAGGCTTCCATTGGATAACACTTTCTGCTATCAACACGAACTGCACGCAGTCAACCAGAAGAGCACTGATTATTGAGAAGTGGTGGTATCATAATATGCGCCCTACTAGACGGCTCTGGACATCCTGGTCAGGTGCTTGGGTATGTCTCCCAGCCGCCCCCATCCCGGCCACTACATTACCCCTAGACC
>JAAAPX010000018.1:0-301667 GCA_012656285.1 Aspergillus fumigatiaffinis | reverse complement strand
ACTATAAATAGAAGTTATAAACTATATTATATCTAAGTTAGATATTAGTTTAACTAGAAGTAAGGTAAGCTATAAGGAAAGTAATCTCTTACTTATTTATAGCTTACTATAATAATTATAGCTAGAGAATAATATAGTTAGAAGAAGAATCCTCTTATCTTTTATAATAATATTATTATAATGTTATTATTACCCTAGTTATCTATTCTAAGAGTTAAGCCCTAAGATAGGTATAAGTATCTAAGAAAGAATTAATGCTATATTTCTCTATTATAATATATATATATATATTTATATTACCTACACTACTACAGGGCACTTAAAAGATATTCTTATTACTTAGAGTATCTAACTCTACTAGATAATCTAGATTCCCTATCTATAGAGTCTTTCAACCCTCTTCTAGTCTTTCTAGAGCTATAGCTGCTATACTAAGCTCTAACTATAAGTCTAGTATATAATAAGATTAATATCTAAGTAGTATCTACTAAAGGAACTAAATATAGAAGGTTAAATAATAGCTAGGCCTAGAGTTCACCTCTACTATTAGTTACTAAGGGTTTTAAAAAAAGTTAAGGTAAGGTTTTACTTAGCTAAATTAATAGAGCTTTAGTATTAATATATAGATAGGCACTATTATAGTAATGCCTAGGCCCCTTATCTACCTCTATAGGTAGTATCTAAGTAAAAGGGGGTTAAGGAAATCTATTTTTACTATCTAGTATACTAATCTATATAGTCACAGTCCCCTAACTAATAAACCTAAAATAGATAGCTATACTTATTAAGGGCCTAAGTATTATAAGTAGTTATACTTTCCTTCTACTCTCTTATACTTAAGATATCATAGTTATTATAGAGATATCTTAGGAGTCTCTACTATAAGGTTTAGACTACAGTGCACTTAGGGACTATATACACCTATACTAGTAGTATAGATAGCTCTAGGAAGGGGACTACTAGCTATACAGTCTAAAGTATAGGGTAGATATCCTATAGATTATATAAGTCTAGAGTATTAAGGAGTATCACCTTATCTACTAGGGTAATACTAAGTAGATAATAGGCCTAGAGATAATCCTATATAGAGGTCTATACTACTACTTAGTAGCACTAACTGCAGAGCAGTAGATGCTACTATAGGTAGAACTAGAAGAAATCCTATAGGAGTAATTAGGACTGGTGAACCCTATACTATGGTATCTAGTCCTATAGTAGGGGCAGCTGCTCTAGCCTAGGACTAGGTAGAGATAGTAATCTAGAGACTAGAGTAGGGCATGGATCCTCCACTAGTGCTAGGATAAACTAGTACTACTAATAGGAGGTATATTAATATAGATATAGTATTTCTAGCATAGGCTAAAGGGGCTGGGACTCCTCTATATTATAGATCTAGTAGTTAATATATATGCTATAGCTAGCCTAGGCTATAAAGATACTATCTATAGTTGCTACTATAGAGCATAGGTCTACTACTATTACCTTTACCTTTAGATACTTTCTAGTAATTATAATAATTAGATGGTAGTAGGTTAGAGTATGAAAGGCATAACTAAAGAACTTATAGCTACTCTCCTATAGTAGCTACCTATATAGCCCACATCTTAGGTTCCTTAGGGACTTTAATCCTAGTATGGTAAAGAGATTATAGGAGTTATATACCTTACTTAGTAGTATAGATAGATCTGCTATATTCTATAGCTTAGCTAGGTTCTGCACCTCCCACTATGCCTATTAGTAATATTAGGGGCTGTGCTCCTAAGCTACAGGAACTAGCATAGCTATAAATAGGCATATATATAGTAGATATAGGAGCACTAGCTAGCTGACTAATAGGGGAAGGAATTAGGCATAGATATATTATTATACAGTGTAGCCCTAGGCTTTATAATTATAAGTAATAATCACTATCTCCCCCTTATAGATATATAGATTCTATAGGGTAATAGTAGTGTTCCACTATTTTATAGTTACAAGCTTACTACTATAACTAGGCTACCCCTAGGAGAGCTAGATAGTAAGCATTAGCTAGTATAGGAAGGTCTATATAGATTACTAATAGTACTAGATAGCTAGTAGGTCCTACTCCCTATAGTAGTGTAGTAGAGCTATACCACCTATAGGAGGCCTCTCTATTAGGCATAGGATTAGTGCTGCTATGGCCTAGAGCTAGTTAATAGGTATATCTAGGAAGGAGAACCTATACTAACACTCTACTAGATAGTCTACTAGTAATCACACATCCACTAGAGACTAGTAGCTAAGGAGGAGGTCCTACTCTAGCAGCATAGTAGCTAATTTAATAACCTACTAGACCTATTAGCACAGCTAGGTTAGAGGCAGCCCACTATCTAGTAGCTAATAATAGTAGACTATCTATAGGTTAAGAGATTATTAGATAGTCCCTGGGCATAGCTTATTATAGATAATGCCCAGGCCCACTACTAATATAGCAAGGATATTATTTAGAGGGAAGAATATATCCTAGGTGCTATAGATCCCCTAGATCTCCTAGGCATATCTAGTATAGAAGTAGTATAAGTCCTAGCTTAGGATGTTACTAATAAAGTAGTAGTAGTGAATTAGTAATATATATTCTAGTAGGAGTAACTAAGTAACCTAGGTAATACTAGCTAGCTTTATAGTATAGTAGTATAGCTTATAGAAACTATAATTTTAGGGCTAGATCCCTAGCACTATAGCAAAGGCTACTAGGGAGGAATGAAACTTATCCCTATACTAGTAGATAGTATTAGTTATCAGGTAACTAATATAGAGGGAGAAGAGTACCTTAGTAATCCACTCCTTAGTAGCTACTAGTAAGGCTGGGAACTAACTAGGGAAGGGATGCTTAGGGGCAGCCTCCCCCTAGTAAGGGTTAGATTCACTATCCAGTTCCTCTAAGCCTTACAGTAGCTTATCAGGGTCTAGGGAGTGCCTATCCTCCTCCTTATTATCCTCCTCCTCCTCCTCCTTATCTACCCTACTATCTTCTAGCTCCTCTAGCTCCTTATCCCTATCCTCCTCTATATTACTCCTATTACTGTTAGAATAGGCACTCCCTATCTTATCTATAGTAGCCTCTATAATCTTAGTACTGGAATTATTACTCTTAGTTCTTAGAGGGTTATATAATAGGATAGGGTCTAAGTCTGGCTTAGTAGCTCTAGAGGCCTACAGAGAATCTAGTGTAGGGAATTAGATACTTAAGTAGATAGGAATATATACTACCACTGCTCTCTAGAGGCTAGGTGGCTCTGCCTAGAGGGGACTATTATCTAACTAGGATTATTTATAGTTACATTACAGGCAGGCTAGGGAACTAGAGTATAGGTATAGAGAGTTACTAGGCTTACTACTATAGGCTAGGTAACACTATATAGAGTAGGGGTACTTAGTAGACTACTATAAGGGCCTTAGGGATAAGGGGTAGGCCTTAGATTCAGGAGTAGTTATAGCCTTATAGGATTTATATAGGGGTCATCCCTACTTACTAACTAGGTTTAGTTAAGTAGTAAGCTATTATTACCAGCCTGGAAGCTAAAGATAGGCTTAGAAGGGATTCTCCTTATCTATCTAGACATCTAGGTCAGGGTATTCTAGATAGTAGTTAAGAGTCTACTATAGGATTTTAAGCATGCACTCTTACTCCTTATCTAGATAGACCCTAAGGAGATGCTTCTAATCCTTATATAAGAGGGAGATGGCCTAGATAAGAAAGCACAGAAACTACTTCTAGTACTATATATACTACTGCTCTATCTCTAGCTATAGCTATCCCAGTAGTTATCTCTATATCTACTAACTAGGTATTCAGCAGCTAAAGACCTCCTAGATAGATATATAGGTCTGCTCTAGTATTACCTAGGCCTAGTTAAGGACCCAGTCCATCCCCTAGTAGATAAGGGTGAGAATATAGTTATATTAGTGCTATATCTCCAGCGCCCCTATAGTAGCAGGTGGGGATCCACTACCACCCCACTATGCCTGTAGTATAGGCAGGACCTATAGTATATCTAGCATCCCTGTAGTATAGACTAGGCTAAGCAGGGACTACTAGTAGAAGTATTAAGGCTATTTAGTAAATATTAGTTATAGGGTGGTGTCATCCTACTACTAGTACTAGATATTATAGATAAAGATAGAGTTATCTATAGTAGCTAGCCCTATAGACCCCTTAGGACTAGCCTCTAGCTAGAGCCTCCCCTACTCTGCCTAGAGGATCTAATACTTCTAGGTAAGGCTTTTCTATAACTATTCTAGAGTAGTAGACATAGGGAAGGTAGTTAGGAGGCTAGCTATTAATAGGATAGATAGTAGGGGGGATTCTAGTATAATAGTTATAGATAGATCCTATAGGCTAGGCTCTAAGTCCCTAGTACTATTTACTATTAGACCTTCTAGTGCCTAGCATAGTATAGGAGGTACTGCTAGATACTCCTATATAAGGGGCAATATAGGAGCTATTAGTAGACTATCTAGATTAGTCATAATCCACCTATCTTCACTAGTAGTAGCAGTGCCTAGCCTATTACACTTAGTCCTGTTCTCCACCTCCTCCCTCTCCTCCTCTACTGCCCTAAGTCCTTCTAGTGCTAACCAGACCTTAGGGGGGCAGGGTCTACTACTACTAGCTTACTCCCCTAGTTAGCTATAGCTACTCCACCCCAGCACTTCCTTAATGCAGTGTAGGATGGAGGGCGCGGTTAGGGCTAGCATAGGCTATATTATCTAGGGCTAGGATAGGATGGTAGTAGTAGAGGTGGGCTATATAGGCAGCAGGTCCTATAGCTGCACACTAGGGATGCCTACTACCTAGTACTAATAGTAGCAGCTATTTATAAACTAGTATTAGGTGTCTACCTGCCAGGGGTCCTCCTAGTGGACTATAGGATAGTACTAGTAGTGGTGCTCCTAGACCTACTAGGCACTGCTACTAAGGTAGGTCCCACAGGTACTACAGCACTAGACACAGTGGGTAGGCAGCTAGGGGATGCGCTCACTGCTAGGTGGGAGGGGTAGGAAGTTAGTATGGTCCTACTAGGGCCATACACCCTAGGGCAGTACAAGGAGCTATAGGTAATGATTACAGGCTACCCATAGCTAGTGGGTTTCCTAGAGATGTTGCTATGCTAGACAGCCAGGGACCACCACCTCACACACCTAGTAGATAATAGTGTTATAGTTATAGAGGTAGATATATAGTAGTTACTTAGTTATAGTAGATAGGGGTGGACTAGATATTAGTATAGTGTTATATAGTTAGGGGTCTAACAGTAAGATAAAGGTATAGGAAGGGGTGGAAATAAAAGATAGGCTATATTAAGGGCCTATAGGCTAGATAGGCAACATTTAAATCTTTATATATTGTAGGTGACTAGGAAGAGGATATATTACTTTTTCCCCTCTTTTTCCTAGCTATAGTCTATTTATATTTATATCACTAGGGGATTAAGTAGGATTAATTAATTCTAAACTAGTATTATCTAGTCTGTGGCTGTGTTAGCCCTAATAGAGGAAAGCTTAGGTGCTAGCTAGGCCTAGTCTAGCTCCCTATAGTATAGACTAGTTAATTATACTATTAACTCCAGATCCTAAAGGACTTTAGGGGAGTCCTGGGACTTTTATATACTTAGGGTTAGTATTTATACCTATTAACTAATCTACTATAGTAGATGGGCTAGGGGCGCCTATGATACTATATATAGATTAGCTTATAGCATGGCTAGCTACTGCCATCATAAAGATCTAGTGCAATAATTAGTTTAGGTTGCAGCTAGCCACAGCTGCTGGTAACTAGCAGGGTGGGATGTCCCTAGTAGCTGCAGTGGGTCTAGTTAATCCTATACTTACTATATTTAGCACTGGGGGCAGGATCCCCATAAGAACCATCCAATAGGGACCCTAGTGGTGTGGTGGGTTACCCAGGGTCTAGGAGAGGGATTCTAGTATATAAATAGTAGCCAGCAGCAAGCAAGGCTGCCTAATCACTAGGCTAAATTATTAGTTTAGGTTGTTAGAGTAAGGGGACTGCTAGTTCATAGGCCTGAACTAGGCAGGAGGTGGAGATATATATCTCTATAGCAGAGCTGCACCTCTACCATGAGATTCCACCCCCTAATAGGTACTAAGTCTAGTATAGATGATCACGCCAGCATAGGACCTGGGAGTAGTTAAGCAGGCTAGCCAGGCAACCTAGATCATTAGGTGTGAGAAGCAGTGTGGCCTAGGTGGGGAGTAGTGCACCTGACAAAACCTGCAGGGCAAGCTGATCCTAATGGGTGCATGCTGATTTTGCAGCCATGCTGGTGGATTGGGACTCTGCAACTGAGATGGTTGGAGGCAGCACAACAAGACAAATGGAATGATACCTTGATCACCTACACCAGATGGCAGGGGCCGGGGCCTGGGGGCGATGTAGTGGCTGGAGCGGGGGGTCGCGGGCAGGATACCCAGGGTCCCGACAGGGTCAGGCGGAGCTCGCTCGTAGGCTGGAACGAAAGGCTAGAAAAGCGCTGTTTGGTCTCTACTGGAACCCCTTTACCCATCACCCCTGTGTTCGCGGAGCCGTCGACTCCGCAGCGAATACCAACCTGGTATACTGGGCGGGTCACTTGCTCGCACTAAAAGAGATAGCCCTACCCTACGCAGTTGATCCAGACACACTTGCAACGCTCAAGTACGATCCCTTTGAGTCCCAGGTCCGCTCCAGAACCTTCACTGCTCATCCCAAAATCGACCCCTTCACCAATGAGCTTGTTGTGTTTGGCTATGAAGCAACAGGTCTTGCTAGCCTCGATGTGGTCACCTACACGCTTGATTCCAATGGAACCAAAGTCGAGGAAGAGTGGCTTAAGGCGCCTTGGAGTGCATTCATCCACGATTGTGCTCTCACTGTAAACTGGCTTGTTTTAGTTATGTGGCCGTTTGAAGCCAGCCTTGCTCGCATGCAGGCCGGTGGGCACCACTGGGCGTGGAACTACAGCCGCCCGGCAGCCTTCATCGTTGTGCCTCGGCGGAAGAGCACGAAGCGCCCTTCTAGTTGGGCCGCGGATGAAAAATGTCGGGTTTATCAATGGCAAAACTGCATGCCTCTTCACACAGCCGGAGCCTGGGAGGCGGAGGAGGATGCCGGTGGCATTAAAATTTGGGTTGAAAGTTCCCGTATCCTTGAGAATGCG
This sequence comes from Aspergillus fumigatiaffinis, assembly GCA_012656285.1. Lineage (NCBI taxonomy): Eukaryota > Fungi > Ascomycota > Eurotiomycetes > Eurotiales > Aspergillaceae > Aspergillus > Aspergillus fumigatiaffinis. The sequence continues at coordinate 294,486 of JAAAPX010000018.1, read as the reverse complement.
TTTCCATTTTTCCCATCCGACGATGGCCGCACACCAGATACGGACGCGAAGTGCGATTTTGTTCGCTGGGAACTGGATCTCACTGCCCCGTCCGGCTCCTCCATACCAGATCCGCAGGTGATCCTCGATCTCCCATGCGAGTTCCCCCGCATCGATGAGCGTTTCTTGACCAAACCCTACAACATTGTGTTCCTCGATGTGACCATCCCCGAAACTACCTTGGGAGGGCAGACAGTATACCAGAATCTGAACGGGCTGGCAATGCATGATCACAGGAGTGGGGAAACCAGATTTTTCTGTCCTGGAGATAGCTGTGCCGTACAAGAGCCGGCCTTTATTCCAAGAAGCGAGGACGCTCCGGAAGGGGATGGATGGGTCATCGCGATGGTGGAGCAAAAGGCTGCTAAGAGATGCGATCTCGTCGTCCTCGACACAGCCCAATTTGAAAAGCCAATTGCAGTTGCGCAGCTACCGTTCCATGTCAAGGCACAAGTACATGGAAACTGGGTGGACTCCACTCGGCGAAAAGGCTCTCAAGAGCAAGGCCTTGTGCACGAACCGGAGGAGACGCCCATTAGTGGGAGGGGAGCCTTGGAGCCTATTATTTAGGTTAGAGATTGTTTGTGCAGTCCTTTCTTCCCATTGTGAAAACTCTTGCTTTGTTGAGACACAAGCCTGTGGAGCCTCCGCAACAAAAGCTTGATCTCTCTAGTTTTACTTCATACTTTCAATTATATTTTATTTAGCCAATAAATATTGTCCAAGATAAAATCAATATGAGTAGTTTCACATTGGGACCCCATAGTTCCAGGCTCTACGAACTACTCAGTCAGAGCGGCCACAATCTGCCTGCCAAGGTGGGAAGCCTTTCTGGGGCAAGGCAAGTAGGGGACGAGGACGCTGCCCTCGAGTATCTGAACCGGTCACAGGATTCTCTGCCCCCTTCAGTTCTCTGGAGAGCAGTCTTTCTCGACATGGGGCGCGTGGTTGAAGCCCTTCTGGACGCGGGGCTCAACCCTAACCCTCCGCATGACCCTACCGTGTACTTTCATCCCCACTGTACCTGGCTTGCAGACTGAACCATGTCCGGATTGTGCAGTGTTTACGTAGGAAAGGCGCCGATGCTCATGTCGTCAGACAGGATACGTTCGGGATTCTAACCTAGCAGCCGAAATGGGTACGAGAGCATCCGAGCAATCGTAGCTGTGGAAGACGCTCTCCTCCGCGACCATATACGCCACTCTACACGGCTTGTCTAAGTGGCATGTGGAAGTCGGTGTAAATTCTGCTACAGCTCGGTGCGAGGATAGATCTTCCATGGAATGGTAACGAGGAGAAAGATGATGGATGGCGGCCGCTGTCTCTGTCATGTTTGGCCACCCCAACACAGTCCGAGCTCTGCTCGATAGACTATCCAGCTATCTCCGTGCTTGGTGCTTTGAACGAGAAGGAACGGTTTCAGCCATTTTCAATCCCGTTTGCTAAAGGAGCTCAGCAATGGGTTGATAGTGTTTTCATCAACTCTGAGAAGGCGGGTGTCGTTGGAGATTTCGGAAATCCGCCAGTCAATGGAAGTGAAGGTGCGGCAATTGGTAATGTACATGCCATGGAGAATCATAGATAGTATGGATTACTACCTGTATAGTCATGAATACCTTCCCTAGATCACCCACCCCAAACCCCGCTGGCTGATGTTACATCTCAAGTGGGTCATAGGCTCATATATAATCTCCTAGCCGCAATCAGCACGGAGCCAAACAATGTCCGAACAACATACGACGGGACCTCAAAAGATGGGATCTTAGTAACGCCCCGAATGCCAAGCGGCGCGGGCCGCGTATGGGATTGGGGGCCAGTTATATATGTAACCTGTCTGTGACCCCCACAAGCCAACCCCAGATGCACTAAGATCTTAAGTTCATTTCTAAAAAGTACAGATTGGCCACGTGGTTCTACCATCGCCAACGTTGTCCCTGTTAAGGTGACCTGCGGATTTCTCTTCCATTTCCGTGACTTATGTCGATCAGTTTGGTTCTCGAGGTAGATCAAACTGGGCTAATCTATTAGGGACACTCGGTAGGACCCGATCTGGAGCCTTGCATCAGACCGCTGTCCGTAAGTCAGGTATCCACCTACCTACCGAATGGTCAATTCTTCTAGGACTTGAATCTTGCAGATAAATAGAAAGAAGAGCATTAGAAGTGCATCTCCAGATGCAACACAAATATAGTTTGAATAAGTTCAGCTGATTCCTGTCTTCCCACGGGTTTTCAGGTTCTTCAGAGGATCCAGCGTGCCGTCCCATTGTGGGTGGGCAGAAAGGCACAGATATAGTTCCTTTAATAAATGGCTGCCTACGTATTTACAAGCAAGGAAAACCGCTATTATGTGTTCTATAGGCCTTGTACGAACCAGGGATAGGAGCTCGGTGAGACCTCGCTAAGAGACACCTGGGGAAGCCTTCCTCAGACAACACCACTAGCGCGACTTACAAGGACTATTTCGCTCATGACCGGAAAACCTCCTACGAGCCCTCCGAGGATACGAGTTTATTCTGCCATTGTGCACCGCCTTTCCCCTTGCAGAGATGAGATTCGTATACGGTATACCAAGGAAACCGCAGACCGCCAAGGATAAGAGAATACTACCTCAGTATTTCTTCGCTTTTCACTTTTCGCTTATACAGGTCTCTACATGGAGAATGACCTCGGGGCAAATGGTCGATTGCCAACACAGTAGGCCGTCTCGATTCTCTACTTACTCTGCCATTCGCCGGAATGGTGGTTTGTTGACCCCCAACGACCGCCCAACTTCCTGTTCCCCAGCTATTCCCTCTTGTTGACCCGGCACGCTTAGATAGGAAGATCCATCTCTGCTCGTCCCATAACAGGACTGTAGCAAGGACTTGAATTCATCTAAAAACTAGCGACAAAATGACTCAATTTAAGGCGTGATTTTGGCCCCGATTCTGCACCACTATGTCCAGGCTTCATGGCTTAGAGCGGGGTGAATTTTAGTGCCGTCGGTGGGCCGAACTAACGAATGGAGTAAACCCGCAACGGCCCAGAAATACGGAGGAATCTTCATTAGACACTCAAACCCCGCTGCTTGGGGGGCGCAACATAGGATGGAACTGAGCCTGGGGACTAGACCTAAGGGAAGCGGCCGCAGTCTGACATCACATCTTCAGGTGAGAAGTTTCTGTTGTGCCTAAGTTGATAGAGATTAATACTATCCTGGGAGCCCCACCTGTCCTCGTAATGTTGCAGGAGACTTTACTCAACTAGGAGATTGGTTACAAACACTTATGCATGCTTGATCCTGTCACCAGCGTAGTTCATAAGCACTTGGAGTGCTCCAGGGCCCCCACGATGTTGTGTGTAGAAGACTTACCATCACTTATATTTCCCCCAAATCAGTCCATTCACTGCATCTGTAGTCCGTCAGTTCATCATCCAATTTATATCAAATTTATCAAGCTGTTTTGCGACTAAAAATGAACCGCCTTACACCACAGGCTGAGTCTGATACTGGAAGTCGGAACCCGAGGCCATTCCGACGCCACGCCTGTGATCGGTGTCGCAGTCAGAAGCTCCGATGTGATCGTACGGCCCACCAGACGGATACATCAATCGCGTGCAATCGCTGCGCTCGAAACGACTTGGCCTGTGTCACCAGCGCTCCCATGCCTATGGGTCGACCGCGCTCACTGAATCCCAAACGTCGTTACAGTCGCAAATCTAGCAAGGCGTCCGATGAAACGCGATCCATCGACACTGGGGCTGACTCTTCGACTCCACCCTCTTGTACCACCACCCGCCGATTGCCCGACCTCGTCATGGCCGGAATGGATGCGATGGATGAGCTACCAGAACTGGGCTTCGACCAGGGAGATATGGGCTATGATCTTGATTTTCCAAACATGAATGTATTCGACACATCTGCTTTCGCCGATCTGGCCATGGGCTCGCAGCCCGAAGCAGTCGGCCCGACCGACTTCACAGCCGTCAACCCCCAGGAGCAGAATATCGAGCGCTTATGGGGGCTTCATAGCACACTCCTGGAACACGTATATCGGATCGAAAGTCAGATGACAGACCGAACCGACCCCCTCCCAAATGGCTCCTCGGCCGACCCGCACTCTCTCGGCTCGCGCTTGTCTGACGTTGCAAACACCCAGAGCGACCATCCAATGCACCAGGTGATGCGCTGTTCACAAACCTTCCTCGAAATCATCCAATCCTTCGTCACCTCCTATCGCGAGTCAGTCTGCAGCGTTCAACCGCCAGATCGTGCTGCCACCGACTCGTCCCGGGATTCGGACGACGAGGACCTCATGTATCATGGCAATCATCGCCCAGTTTCAGCCCCAGCCCAGGACTCCTCATCTTGGTTCACACTCCCTACCCTAGATAATCTGTCAACGGCATCGCCTTCCGGCTCCGGCACAGGGCGAAACCAAGCCTGGACCCGAGGAGGCCAGGAGAAGAGCAGCAGCAACAGCCACCCCGACAAGAAACCCCCAAGACCGCAACCGGCCCTCCCACCCGCCTGCCAGAACCAATTCCCCATCTGTCTAACGATCACGACCTGCCACGTGCTGCTCATCCGCCTGTACCGCAGCGTTCTCACCGATCTGTATGCCTCCGTCCGCTCCTTGGTCGCGCGATATACCCCGGCAGGCGATCTGACCGGCCCACTCGCCGTCCTGGACAATTTCTCGGGCCCCGCGCCCTTCTCCAACGTGCACTTGGACGGGTCGACGTTGAAACTAGACGGAGTACTGCAAATCACAGTAGTCTTGCAGCTGAGCTGCGATCTGCTCGAACGCATCGACCGCGGCGTGGAGATCCTATTGACAGGCGCGGGGCATATTCTGTCCGCTCCGGGGACGTACATGTCTGTTCTGGAGGCACTGGCGCTGCAGGAGGCCCGCAGTGGCCGCGGACCTGCCATTCCGGACTGGACCGGTTCCGCTGGGGGCCGCGCGGCTCGGTTGGTGCCGTTGCGGATGCTCGTCAAGAAGATCCGCAAGTGTATTAATGATACCTGTCTGTAAGAATGATGAGGAGGACGAGAACATTTTTGGCGCTGAGAAGAACTTTCCTCGTTGCTTTTCTAGAACAATACATCTCGTAGATCCCCTCATTACTTAGAATCCTATGGTCATTATGCCTTTTATTATCGTTCGGGCTTTCATAGATACGATCATACGGCAATCCTCGTGGGACTTCAATGGTGAAAATCAGTCAAGTAACATCCACCTTGTACATGTAATTTTCAATCAGGTGTATCTGTCTATTACGTTCCCTTTCTATCCCTATACCGTATTTGTCTAACAAACGATCTAAACACACCAAAGCCAAAATGGAAAACCAACATCTTCAACAATCAACAAGGAAAGGAAACAAAAACATCATGAAGGCAAAACCAAAGGCAAGAAAATGGGTTCCTGCTGCCCCGCCAATAATTTAAGATACTCTCCAACCATGGGACTCATCCCCGCCTGCACTGCCTGCTGGATCCAGTCCGCCAGCTCTAACGTCCGGATGTCCTCCCCAGTCTCTTTCTTCAAATGATCCTTGAACCCTTCCACAGGCAACACCACGTCCCCAGCGTGATGATGAAACTTTGCTGGCTCCTCATTCGCTTGGCCGTCGTCTCGATCGTGACCGTCAGACCTCACCAGCGCGAGAATCCGCCTCGCGACGTTTTCCACATCCACAAAATCAAGCCAACCCGCTAAGACGCTCCCTAACACAGGAACAGCTCTCATAGCCCGCGAGAACCGCACCACATTTGGAAAAATATCCTGCGCTGGTGCTTCAGGGCCCGTGATGGCCGTCGGTCGGTGGATGTGCACGTCCACGCCCCATTGCTGACTTGCCTGCTCGAGATACATCTCGCTCACCCATTTACTGGCTGCGTAGCCTCCGCTACCGTCGTTGGTAGGTGGAGGGAAGGCTGCGACGGAGGTAGCGGGGAATCCTGTGCTGGTTTCCGATGGCGGTGCGAATTGGATCACGCTGGCTGTCGAGACGAAGTGCAGGGCTAGGTGGTGGGTGCGGGCCTGCTGCGCTAGCCATTTTGTGGAGGCGACGTTGACGGAGTGCATGACTGGGTAGGTTTTCAGGAAGTGCACGTCCGCGCCGTTGTGGATGATTGTGTCTGCTGATGCGAAGATGCGGTCGCTGGTTTCGGGATCGAGGCCGCATAGAGGGAGGGCGAGGTCGCCTGCGTGGATGGCCACCCGGGATACGGAGTCCGAGGGAATGCTGGCTAGCAGGCGAGAGGGGGATCGGACGGCGATACAGTGGATCAATTTTATGGTGGGATCTGCCAGGAGTTGTTGGAGAAGGACTTGGCCGAGGAAGCCTGTTGCGCCTGTGAGGATGATGGTTTGACCTTGGTGGTTGCGGCGTGGTTTGGGTTGCGGAGGTTGGGTTGCTATGGGGTCTGCGTCAAGGACGATTTCTTGGGCCCAGTCGATCCTGTCCCAAGTTTTCTCGGTGGCGTCGGGGTTGGCGATATACGCAGCCATCTTGGCTAGAGTTGTCCGCTCGAACAAGTCGACCAGCGCGATTTTCCGACCAAAGGCTCGGGTGATGGATTGCTGGAGTTTCACAAGGAGCATTGAGTTTCCCCCCACGTGGAAGAAGTCCGACTTGGGGCCGATTTGATGCAGCTGGGCTACTGCTGGGGGTAGGATCTCTTCCCACAGCGTTCGGAGATATGCCTCTGCTTCGGTGAGACTGGATTCAACGTCTGTGATGTTGATGGGAGGAGTGACATGATAGGGCAGGGCCTCGATCGCGCGTCGGTCTACCTTGCCATGTGAATTGACGGGCAGCGAGTCGGCAATAATGACCGCTGCCGGCCACATGTACTGGGGCAAAGGCAAGCGCGGCGTGAGAGCATCCACGAACGCTCGTTGCTCCTCCGAACTCAACTGCTGTTGCTGTTTGCGATGGAACACCACATGCGCTAAGAGGTACTGCGCGTCAGCGTCCCCTCGAACCGTGACGATGACCGTCGTCAGCCGTCCTTGCGCCGCCTCAAGCAGCGCGCATTCGATATCGTTCAGGTCCATGCGCAGACCTCGGAGTTTTATCTCGGTGTCTCCACCAATTCGGCCTTCGAAATCCAAGATACCGTCCGGTCGCAACCTGCCGCGATCACCGGTACGATAGCCTCGCACATCCGTGTCCCTGACGCTCAAGGAGCTGGATCGTGGAAGCGTGAACCGAACAAATTTCTCACGGGTCAAGTCCTCGTTATTCAGGTATCCGAGCGCTATTCCAGGGCCGGTAATGAGGATTTCGCCCGGCACCCCAACTGGCACCGGCTTCAGATTTCGATCCACCACAAAAGCCGAGTAATTCACATTCACAGGGCCCAAAGGCACGGGTTTATTGGAAAGTGAACGGTAGTCGACGGCGAACGAGTGCGAAAAGATACTCACCTCCGTCGGTCCGTACACGTTCTGTAAGTGCAAATCCTGCTTGTCCAGTGTCCGGAGCTCGTGCTTGAGGCTGTCGCTGATTTTCTCTCCGCCCGAAAACAGAACTTGCCATTTGGACGCGGCAAGGGCGGACGCTTGCTGGGGCAGGGAGTTGGCGAGTTGCAACCAGCTTTCGTACTCCGAGGGAGTTGCCATGGTATGGGTCAGTTCATGTTCCACAATCCGATCGAGGATCGCGGCTGGGTCGCCACGGTATTCCCTTCGGAGTAGAAACAGGCGACCTCCATTGCATAGGGCCATGAATGCTTGCGCAACGGACATGTCGAACGTTAGCGCACTCTGCTGAAGCATAGCCATCTCTGGTCCGAGCTCGAACATCTGGCTTGATGTTTCGATCTTATGGGCAAATGCCGAATGGGGGAGGATGACTCCCTTGGGTTGACCTGTGGAGCCACTTGTGTACAGGACGAACATGGCGGAATCTGGCTTTGATCGATTCGCGACCGTGGTTTGGTTCGTCACCTTCGCCTCGGCGACGTCGATGGAGATCACGTCGGGCTGTCCTGCTAGCAGCTCAGGGACATCCTTTGCGGTACCTGAGTGAAAGAGAACCGCCTCCGGCTTGCAGCTCTGGGCGACCCGCTGGAGTCGAGGGAGTGAAAGCTTAGGGTCAAACGGGACGTATACCGCTCCTATCAGGAGGACCGCCAACATGCAGCAGACCCAGTCGATGGTAGGCTGTTGGAACACAGCCACTTTCCAACCGGGGACTGCACCGTGGCTCAACAGAAGCGCGGCGATGGCGTGCACGCGGACAGACATCTCCGCGTATGTCAAAGATAGCGAACCATCCTCAAGCGCGGGCCGATTGGGGAAGCGAGCAACCATTTCATCAACGCGGTCCACCAGAGTGCCTTTCCACTGCAGCGCATATTTTGGGCCCTGTGACAACTCCATAGCTTTATCAACATCCTCAGCCGCGTACGGCTGCGCTTCATCCAGCCGGGTTTCCGGATCCTGGCTGAAAGCGCTCAGCAGCTGCTTGAAGCTGGCCGCTAGGACCTCGGTCTGCTCCGCCGAGTACAGATAACTCTGCGTCACAAACATGATCGTGGCCTCGGACTGCGTGTTCTCGATCACATCCAAGCTAATGTCGTACCCCGTTTTCCCAATTTCATATTTATCGCCTTCAAGACGGCAATTACCGAACGGCAGACTCTCTTGCGCGCCTTGACGATAGTTCACAAAAGCCTGGAATAGGGGAGTGTATGATGATGATCGGGTGATCCGCAGCTCATTGTATAGCACGTCGATGGGGACTTTGGAATGCGCCAGGGCCGAATGCGCTTGGGTACGTGCCTCTTCTAGGGCCTGCGCGAATCGACCCTGGCCATCTCCGCGTAAACGGACTGGTAGAAGGTTCAAATAGAAGCCCACACTGTCGGGTGCGCCGCTGAGATGGTTTCTGTTGCCGTCAGCCACCCCGATGACGAGGTCGTGACTCCCTGAGAAGCGGTATAGCAAAGCCTTGAACACGGACAGATAGAAATGGAACGAGGTCGCTCGATGTTTGCGTGCGACTTGCTTGATCTTCGCTCCGAGAGACCGCGGGATCTTGAAGTCTACGCGATGATGCGCATATCGCAGCATTGGCTGGCGGGTCGACCGTGTGGAGACAGACAAGATGGGGAGAACATCGGGCATATCGCGCAGCTCATTGCGCCAGTACTCAATATCGGATTGAACGGCGTTGCTCTCTACCAGCTGGTACTGCCAGGTAGAGAATTGGTGATATTGAAGTGGTTCCGACCCCAGCGCCTTTCCGTTGTAGACCGCTTCGAGATCTTTCAAAACCACCTGCAGACTAATCCCATCCATGCTGATGTGGTGGTATCCGATAAGGAGATAGTGGGTCTGAGAGGGCCCCGACAAGAACATGACGCGCATACTCTCACCCATGGTAAGGTTGTATTCGTGCGCGTGCATGAGATGGAATTGTTCAACGGCTTCGCCGTAGTTTCGGACGGAGCCCTTCTCCAACTCCAGCGTGGATCCGGGCAGAATCCCTTGCCATGTTTCGCCCTCTTCTCCCTCGAAGAAGCAAGTCCGCAAGGCAGTATGTCTGTTGCCAAGTGCGTGGACAGCTCGCGCTAGGGCGTCCGTAGCAGGAGCTCCGTTGAGTCGGATCAAGCAGGTGATGTTGAATGTCGTCCTGTCTTCGAGGTACTTGGACAAGAACCAGAATCGACGTTGTCCATATGACATTGGCTGGCGTTGCACGACAGGCGGTGGCTCGGTCTTGGTGGTGTCCGGCTCGCTGGTGGCTGTGGACGGAATGGAGCCGTTCAAAGGCGTGGATATCATCTCCTCAGCTTCGGAGCTGTTTGTGGAGTGGACAGAATCAGTCTCCTCTTCGATTTGCTTGGAAGTTTCCTCAACTTGCTTCGAAGCTTCGTCAACCTGCTCCAAGGCTTTGTCAAGCGGCTCATTAGCGCTCCCCTCCACGGCTGCAGGCTGGAGCTGCTTGACCGCGTAGGCGATCAAATCGGTGATTGCAGTGCCTCCCATAATCTTCAGCACAGGCATATCCACCCGTAGCTCACGCAGCCACCACGACCGAATATCTACCGCCACAAGGGAATCGACCCCGAGCTCATCCACACCCTGACCAAGCAACCTGGCGCGGGCCGGCGCATCCTCAAGTTCCGGCAAAGACAGAGCCATTACAAGTTTATGCAAAAAGGCATCTTCCACAATTTGTCGAATCTCAGCCTCGTCAGCCGCCTCCGCCACACGCATCGTAAGAGGAACCGTTGACTGCGCTTGTCCCTGGGCGGAAGATGAAACTGACTCAGTCGGCAGAATACAGTGGGAGAAGCGAGGATTCTGCGCCCACTGCACGGTATCCAACCGATCACGGCGACAAAGCCGGATGCCCGCCAACACCTGCGGGTTCTCCAGCGCGTTGTCCGGCCGACCGGCCAGAATGGCCTCGGCGAAGCTCTGGTGGAAGTCGTGCTCGGACATCCATAGATAGCCGTAGTCGCGCAGTTGGAGCTGCAGGGCGTAGCTACGGTCGCGCACCAGCACACCCACGCCCATCATGGCCCCGATATCAATTACCGAGCCTACCAGTCCCCGCTCTTTGCGTTGCGCTGCAAGCCCGGCCATGAACATGTTGGCCGCTGTGTAGTTGGCTTGTCCGCTGTTGCCGCAGGCACCAGTTAGAGAGGATAGCATGATGAAGAAGTCGAGAGGGTGGCGCGCTGTGAAGATGGAATCGAGGTATCGGCTGCCGTCGATCTTTGGGCGCAGCACTGTGCGCATCTTCTCGGCATCCATGTCGTAGATGGAGGAGTCCCGAAGAACCATGGCTCCGTTGACCACGCCGGCGATGGGTGGAGCTGTCTTTTTCAGTTGCTCGTATAGGCTCTGTACCGATTGGCGGTCCGTGATGTCACTAGATTCTGGTTATTAATGTCTCTCTGGGATGGTTCCCCTGAATGGGATGTTCTCCTACCTGGCAATTACAGTGATCACTGCTCCCTCCCGACGGAGGGATTGTATCCACCGCACATTTACCTTGGGACTCCGACTGGTGATGACTAGGTGTCGAGCTCCCAGACGGACCATCCACTCACAAAGCGACAGTCCCAGCCCACCGGTAAGACCTACGAGCAAGTAGGTCCGATCGGCGTGGAACAAAAGCTGTGCTTCAGCGGAGTCCAGCTGCACCACGACAGATTGTGCCTGCCAGTCGATAAGGACATAAGGAGAATCGAGGGTCTGCGGCAGCTCCGCGAGACGAACAAGATGCCCACGAGATGGAGGAGCATCGCCAGCCCCGTCGACCCGGAACTGCTCGTACGCTCGCTGGAGCGCTTCCACGCCGTTGTTATCGGGAAGAGTACAGGCTCCTGCGCCTCGCACACGTTGCATCTCAATGATCCGGCAATCATACATGGCCGAGAGACGACGGGCTGCAGAGTCATGTTGGGGTGACTGCGAGAAATCGAGAACGACTGATGGTCGGAGGGGGATTGATGCCCTCAACTCTCGATCATTGACTCTGCGATGAAGAACGATGTCGTCTGGGTTACTGGTCTTGGTGTGCGTAGCCCAGGCTATGTTGTATCCCCAAACTCGAGCAAGGTTGGAGAGAATGGTTCGCGAATTGGGATCGGCATCGAAGGCAACGACGCTGCTCTTGGGAACAGCGTTCCGCAGACTGGTTTGGATGAGCAGGTGGTTTGTCAAATACTCAGTTAGAACAAGGTCAGCGGGGGTGACCTCCCGGTCCTTATCTCCGTGGAAAATGCAAAGCCCTTTCTCCACAGCGACCCGACCGGCTAGTCTGGGAGCCAGTGCGAATAGCATCCGGTCCGACGCCTTGCAGCGTCCAAAGACGAGGTACCGAGTCTTGCCAGACGCTAGAGTGAGCGGTTGCGCAGCGGAATAAATCACGCTAGCCAGTACCATATTGTCCGCTGGCGACAACTGAAGCGTGTGGTCCAGGTGAATAGTAGTTTCGCGCGACGAGGCTCTCTGCAGGTAGATTGCAGTCTCCGAAGGATTGACAGACCGGGTGACCAGCCGTCTTGACGCATTATATCGGTCGTTCTGGGCCTTGTGTGGAATAACCCGAGGAATATATGTTTTGCCGTTCTTGATCAGGAGCTCAGGCTCGTTCGACCAGAGCACAGAAGAAGCACTGGTCGGATCTTGTCCCTCCTTGCCAAAGAGACAGAGACGCAAAGCATGCTCTGCGATAACTCGCGCGTCTGCTGTTTCGATGTCATTCCCGATATCCAAGAATTGGAGATTCACATGCGGCATTTCGAGCCTCGCAGTCCGCCCGAAGCCAACAGTAGCGTTGCAGTATGGCTCGCTGCTACGCGCCCCTCGCAGTAGCCAGAGGATGTTCTGCGACCGGTCGAAAAGCGTCTTCAACGCGTTCCATGTATCTTCTCGCAGACTCTTGAAGACGGGACTATCCAAATCACTGAGACAGATGATTGTGCTGAGGGCGTTAATTGGGTTATCGGCCAAGTCATTCCAGGAGTCGCGTCTGGTAATTCGGGGACATTTGGGAGATAAATGGACCCACAGATCCTCGATCAGTCTCAGCGTGGACATGCTTGTCCCTCCCACTAGAACCACTTCCGAGAGGTCCAAGTCGGATGAAGTGCTGAGCAGCGGTTGACGCAAGAGCGCGACTCGCTCGTTCGTCGCCTGACTGACAATGATACTCAATGGCTGACCAGCAGACGATGAGTAAAGCGCGTCTATGCCAGCGAACCCGTGTTGTCGAAGCTGACGATGCCATTCCGGAACTGTCAGCGGCATTGTCTCGGCAGTGTCACTGTAGAGATCAAAGCGGGCCACTTCTCCCACGGTCTGCAAGAAAAGATAGCCTCCTGGGCGGACCAGGCGCCTAGCGGCCTTGAGCATATCGTCAGCGGGGGCATCACTCAGTACCAAAGTGGCTATAATCAGGTCGGACTGATTGACTGCGAAGCCCTGTTCCTCGACGTCCCTTTTGAAGTCTATCGCTGAGATGCTCATCCGTGCCTTTGAGGGCATGATCTCCTTGAAGACTTCCATGCGAGACTTTGGCGAGACGAGGGTATAAGATGAAAACCCCGGGTTGATGTCTTGGAAGATTGATGCGGTCAAGCTTAGGTTGCTCGCGTCTGACTGAGAGTTAGCTTACTATCCTGTGTCGTGCTTCACCTTCGGGTCAGTGATAGACTTACTGAGTTCAACAATATTCATTGCCGGGTACCGATGCGACAGACGACGAAGCAACCGGCCCAGCTGGCTGTTGGAGCTACCCACACCCAAGCCTTGCTGAAAGTATTGGGAAAGAAGATCGGTTTCCCAAAGTTTCTGCACATGGCTAGCTGTATGTTCCTGTCTGCCCTGGGACAGGAAGTTTACGGTGTCAGTCAGGATAGTTAGATCGATATTCCCTGAGTCAGACCAATCAGGTTGTTCAGCAGTAGCGGAGTCTGCTCCCTCAACTGTGGTAGAGCCATCCTCCTCTGACTCAGCAATTGCAATTAGATGGCCCTTGATTCTGGCGATACCAGCAGCATATTTATCGGCGGGCTCATCGACGCTAGGGATGTCGACAAGATGCTTGTGCGCGGCTGCAATGATTTCCCTTCCTTTCTTCTCATCCTTAACAGAGGGTGGCGAAGAGACCAGGGCCAGATCATTAAGGTCAGCATTCTCCCAGATTTCACTCGCGAAGAGCGCCCTGTCGTCCGCAGCCGTAGGTGGTACGACAGGAATGACGGTGATCTGCTCGACTCGAATAGCGGCGGGCTCATTAGCTGTGCGCGACAACGTGATGTCTCCATTTATAGAGGCCTTCAAGCCTTCCTCGGACTCGGTGTGGAAATGAAGCTTCTTCTCGGAGGTCGCACACAATGCCGGATTTACCTGCACGCGTTTGATGCTTGTCGGGACGTGCAGCGACGAAAGACGGCCATCTCCGGGCCAGCTGTAGGCTAGAAACACTGACTGGAAAGAGGCGTCCAACATAGCAGGGTGAACAAGCACGCCGGTAAGTCCTTCAGCATCAGATGCAGGCTGATAAACAACACCGGTGCTGAGATTGAGATATCGTGCCAAGTTATCTAGTGCTTTGAAGGGCCCACTGTAATCATAACCGAGCTCTTTCAACCCGTCATAGAACCTTTCCCCATCCACCGGAATAACATCCTCAAACACGTGGCGCGCAGAAGGGAGGGTGTCTTCGTGAGGAGTGTCCAATGTGACACAGACGCGACCATGCGCTGCCATGATGAGAGACTTGGATCCACGGCCAGCAGTGGTATGACAGTTGAACGTGGCGGTCAAGAGTCCATCAGAGCCTTCTTGCGATTCACGCGTGATGTTTGCAAGTGTCACGACAACATCTGCCCCAGCAGCATCATCATCGAATGTGATTGGCCGATCGATGACGAGGTCAAGGACCTCTATCAGGGATATGCTATGCTCGGGGCCCACAACCGACCTACTTGCTTCAATTGCCATCGAAATGTACCCTGAAGCAGGGAAAATGGTTTGTCCCTGCAGGGAATGTCCCCGTAGCCAAGGAATCTCTTTGAGGGATAGGATATTCCGCCATTGGACATGATCCGGGTTGCTTGTTTGACGATTTCCCAGCAGGGGATGTGGGAAAGAGTCGCGAAACAGTTCATCATGTATAACACGAGATTCATGCCAGAAAGGACGACTATGATCCCAGGGGTAGGACGGCAGGTTTCGTACGAGCTGGTATCTTTCATTGGTATCCGAAAAGGCCGCTTGCAGGGTGGGAAGCTTCAGTGCATCACGTCCAAACCGAGCCCAGATGAAACTCATAGCATCGGCAAAGGATTTTGTGTCATGGGAATTGCGCTGTAGCACCCCTGTATACGGAAGCTCCCGTTTGAGCGCGTCCTGGATAGTCGCAGTTGCAGGTCCCTTCAGCGCGGGATGCGGACCCACCTCGAGAACCAGATGATAAGAATCATCGGACCGCTGGATTGCCTTGGTGAGTGCCTGTGAGAACAACACCGGACGGCACATGTTCTCGACCCAATATTGACCCTCGAGGCCTTCAGCGCCAGTGATTAGATTCCCGTCATACACACTCGAGTACCACGAGCAGCGAGGCTCCTTAACCTGGATGCGTAACGCCTCCAAGGAACCCCCATACGGGCCCGCACAAGGGCGCATATGATGAGAGTGGTAGGCCTTGTCGACAATCAACGGGCGCGCGAACTTCTTCTCATCCTGGAAGACAAGGTGTGCTTGGTTGATAGCATCCTTATCGCCCGACATTGTCACGCTCGCCGCGGAGTTGCTAGCAGCGACCGTCAGTCTGCCAGAAAAGGTAGGCAGCTCGCACAGCTCTTGGGCGTCTTCCATAGATGTTCCGACCGCAAGCATACCTCCCAGCTCTCCCTGTTGGCCGCCTGCCTGCGCTGTGTGCAATCCGCGATAGTACGCGATCCAAATTGCCGCCTCGTCCGAGATACACTCGGCGGCATATGCTGCTCCGATCTCGCCAGATGAGTGACCGACAACCCCGGAGAACTCAATTCCTGCCGCTTTCAAGCAGTCCACAAGAAGGATCTGGACTGCGGTGCACAACGGCTGGGATAGACGTGCTTCTCCAACTTTGGCCGCAGGAGATAGCATTTCCTCTTTAAGCGACCACGTCGGACGATCCTCCTCAGGTAGACGAGATAAAGCTTTTTCTAACTCGTCCACGCGACGCTCTAGCCAAGGGGAGTTTCTGATAAGTTCGCGTCCCATTGTGGGCCACTGGGCTCCTTGTCCGGTAAAGACGCCTAGCACGCGTGGTTGAGCCTGGCCGATACTGACAGGCTTCACAACCGGAGACTGACTGCCCGTCCGAATCTTATCCGCGCTGACAAAAAGGCTATTAGCTAGATCTGAGGCATTGGTTCCGGAACAGGCAGCTCGGACTGGCCACAAGCTCCGACGCAGGTACAGTGTCCACGCGAGATCCGCAAGATCGGTATCGGGGTGCTGTCGAAGATGAGTGGCAAGCCTTTCCATCATGTCGGCCAGAGCCGATTCGGACTGGGCTGAGAAGACGAACGGCATGATGACAGAGTCACTGCGTCTGGGGGGTCGCTGCTGAAGGTTTGAATAGCTCTCCAAGACGGCGTGGGCGTTGGTCCCACCGAACCCAAAACTGTTGACGCTGGCTCGACGAACTGACCCTGAATGGGCTGGCCACTGCTGCAGCTCAGTCGGAATCCGCAGACGCGTCCAATACGGCTCAATCTCGGGGTTTAAGGTGCGGAAATGCATGTTGGGAGGGATCTGAGCATTTTGAAGTGCCAAGGAAGCTTTGAAAAGACCTGCCAAACCAGCAGTACCCTCCGTGTGTCCGATGATCGTCTTGATGGAGCCAACTTTCAGATTGGCATGTTCGTCTTCGTCTGCTCCCTGTCCAAAGAAAGCATTAAAGATAGCCCTCGCCTCTTGCGGATCTCCTGCCTTGGTGCCCGTGCCATGAGCTTCGAAGAATTGCGGCCGATCTTTGACGAGATCCAAGCCACCGGCTTTGTATGTCTTGCGAATCAATTCGGCTTGAGCGTCGCTGCTGGGCATGGTGATACCTTTCGTACGCCCATCCTGGTTGACGCCGGTTGCCCTGATCACACATTCAATACTGTCACCATCCTCCAGTGCCGTTGACAGCTTCTTCATAACGATCGCAGCGACACCATCACCACGGGCGTAACCATTCGCACGATCATCCCACATGCGAGATCGACCGTCGGGTGAGAGCATCTTCAGCTTGCTTTCAGCAATGTACGGCTCAGGTCCCAGGAGAAGATTAGAACCAGCAGCAACGGCAACACGAGACTCGCCTGCCCGGAGAGCCTGGATTGCCTGGTGAACGGCGACCAAACTGGATGAACATGCGGTGTCAATTGTCCAGGAAGGGCCATGCCAGTCAAATGCATACGAGACTCGATTCGCCAATATTGCTCGGGAGGTTCCAGTTGCAAAATAAGTCGGAAGCGTATCCATATCGCGGGTAAGAATGTCGTTGTAGTCAGCGCACATCTGGCCTACAATGATAGCGGTATTCGATCCCCTGAGGCTCTCTACCGGCAGGCCGCCGGATTCTAGGGCTTCGTAAACAACCTCAAGTAGGAGCCTCTGTTGGGGATCGATTGCCGCCGCTTCATTGGCGCTAATCTGGAAGAAACTGGCGTCAAAGGTCCGTACATCCTCCGTCAATGTATACGCATGCCGAACATTGCTGGAGCCGTGATGCAATCCGTCTGGATGATAGAAACCAGCGGCGTTGTAGCGATCAGCCGGGATCTCGCGCAGGACGTCCCGGGGCTTTGATAGTAATTCCCAGAGCTTGGCGGGTGAACCTGCCTGTCCGGGAAATCGGCAGCCACTGCCAATGATTGCGATAGGCTCAGTAGACATGTTATCGATCCCTGAACAAGCGTTGCTGGTTGACTTGTTCTCGTTGGGCAATGTCTCTTCCTGCAGCGCAAACAGCCATCGTCTTTTATATTATGGCACGCTCGATGAAACATCTCGTGTTCGGGTATTCAAAACGCGGTGTGATTGAGTATCTTGCCGATATCACACTAGATTGATGACTAGATTGATTAGGTGTGCTGATACAGTAAGCCGGATGGTGAAGTCCAAGGTGTGTTGTTTCCGATGAGTGTGAACGTGAGAGTGAGAGCGATTGCAACTTGATGTGAATGCCTGAGGCAGTGAATTCGGGGACATTTTGCAACCACATCGACACACGGACTCGGAATCTGCAACTGCAAAATGTCCCCGAACATCTCAAAAAGTCCGCGAAGATGGATTTCTCGAAACATTTACTCTGCTTCGCTTTTCCTGGGCCGCAAATGATCCAAATCTTCTATCGTTACGCACTCCAACTTGCGATTCACCGAACAACGCGATGGAAGCCAGGAACAGTCCTCCCGAGTCGGTTGATACACCAGCCGACGTCTCGGACGATGCGCCAAAGTTGACCTTCAAACATGATCTTCGGTTTTGGTTGGTCTTCGTTGCGCTGTGTGTGACTTCCTTGCTCGCTGCTCTCGAAGGAACTGTCACGTCCACTGCTCTTCCTACCATTGTCGCTGATCTTCACATCGGCGACAATTACCCATGGGTATCCAACGCCTACTTTTTGACTACGTACGTGAAATACCTTCATTGCGGCAGCTTGTCGTGAGTACAAAGTCTGATGTGTTTGATCCTACATAGGGCATGCTTTCAACCGCT
The DNA here is from genome assembly GCA_012656285.1 of Aspergillus fumigatiaffinis. NCBI lineage: Eukaryota > Fungi > Ascomycota > Eurotiomycetes > Eurotiales > Aspergillaceae > Aspergillus > Aspergillus fumigatiaffinis. Next base: position 276,218 of record JAAAPX010000018.1, on the reverse strand, counting down.
CTACGGACAACTCTCCAATGTCCTGGGTCGCCGGTATCCCATGATTTTCTCCGTCGTGCTCTTCATCTTGGGCAGTGGTATTTGCGGGGGTGCCTCGAGCACGGCCATGCTCATTGCTGGTCGTGCGGTTCAAGGCGTTGGCGGAGGCGGAATCAACATGCTCATCGATCTCATTATCTGTGACCTGGTCCCCTTGACTCAGCGAGGCGCATACATTGGGCTGCTGTTTGTCGTCTTCGCCATCGGCACATCACTGGGCCCATTCATTGGCGGTGCCATTGTCAACAACACCAGCTGGCGATGGGTCTTCTACCTCAATCTTCCGATCGGAGGAGTGGGTCTGGTTCTACTGATCCTCTTCCTGCAAGTGAACTATAACCGTGAGATGTCCATTGGGGAGAAGCTGAAGCGCTTGGATTACCTCGGAAACATGCTGCTGATTGGCGCAATTGTCTCCATCCTGACCGCGCTGAGTTGGGGCGGCACTCGTTATCCCTGGTCCTCCGGCCACGTCCTCGCACCTCTAATTATCGGTCTCCTTGGAATTCCAGCATTTGTGCTCTTCCAAGCAACTCCGCTTGTCAAAGAGCCGACCACCCCGTTGCGACTGTTCAGCAACCGCACTTCCGTCATAGCGTTCTTCAACACCTTCATGCACGGCCTCCTCAGCTTCTGGATCCTATACATGCTTCCGGTCTACTTCCAGGCCGTCCTCCAATCCTCCCCCGAGCGCGCCGGTGTACAGCTTCTCCCAACCGTGATTTCCATGATTCCTGTCGCCGGGGTATCGGGCGCGATTCTCTCCAAGACAAGCAACTACAAAGCACTCCACATTGTCGGCTTTGCCCTCCTCACCATCGGCCTTGGCACTTTCACAGTGCTAGGCGCCCACTCCTCCACAGCAGCCTGGACGCTGACGCAGATGGTCGCTGCGTTCGGCGCCGGAATGATTATGCCCGTCCTTCTGCCCGCGGTCCAGGCCGGGCTCGAGGAGAAAGACACGGCGACTTCCACGGCACTATGGGCCTTTGTGCGCAGCTTCGGCATTATCTGGGGTCTGTCCGTGCCCGCAGCCATCTTCAACAATCAGTTCGACAAGTTTGCCTCGTCGATCAGCGACAGCTCGGTCCGTGACATGCTTACCGGGGGTAATGCATACTCTTACGCCTCGAGTGCGACCATCAATGCGCTCCCAGCCCAGGTGCGAGCCGAGACCATCGACGTGTATTCCCGCAGTCTGCGGGTGGTGTGGCAGGTCTCCATCGGATTTTCGGGGTTGTCATTTCTTCTCTGCTTCTTGGAGAAGAACATCAAGTTGCGGTCGCATTTGGAGACGGATTACGGGCTGAAAGAGAAGGAAGCAAAGAAGGGTTCGGATGGAACTTTGCCGCCTGCCTGAATCGCGTGGTTCAGCATAACCTGTGTGGTCATAGAGGCATTACGGTCAACGTGAGAGATGTCTTTGAATTTGCATGTTAGTATTCCGCTGGCGCCCTTGTAAGGAAGGCTATGGCACTCCTGTGGGCGGTTAGCGAGGCAAGACCGTTTAGTAATTAAGGAATGGAATAGTTCCCTATATGGTGTCCCTGATTCAACACTTTAAGATAGAGAGATAGTGCCTGATTTACGAGAATACTCATTGATACTGACAATTAATGATAGGTACCAAGCTTGTATTTTACATATCAAGACCTGAATTTCTTTCAGTGTAATTCTGCTCGTAAACAGCAGCTGGTATTAGATTGCCCATCCTGCATTGTATCCTTACTTCTGTCCCTGACCATGAATATCTTCAATACTCCGCTGAACATCCCACTGTTCATCCAAGAACTGAAACAACCTCTGCTGAAGAAGACGCCACGCACCGACCTTACCCTGCAACCCACCATCTCCCGCATCCCTCGCAATCCAGAGATGCCGCTTCTCCTCCGGCAAATGATCCAACGCCTGCTCAATTCTCAATGTACTAATCTCGGGTGCAGTGTAAATAGTCTGCGCTGCCCCAGTAATCATAACCCCACATTTCACCTGACGAAGATACTCTCCGGATTCCTCGTCACCCTTCAACGTATACCTCTGCATCTCTCGCATAGCCGCCGCCGGCGATGACTTCCCAAAGATCCACATAACATGAGTCAACTCCCACTTGAGCTGGAAATTCCACCGCGACAACATCCGCCACGTTGCATCGAACATCCCGTCGGTGATCCAGCCCGCGAGCCAGGCCCGAATAAACCAAGGCGGCATGCGCGACGTAGCCAGGTCGAACATATCGTAGAAAGGATCCACGGCGATACACGCCGAGACGCGCGGATCCACGGCGCCTCGCAGCGCATAGTATGCCCCCATGGACACCCCGACCAGCGCAATCCGCGAGAGATCCAGTAACCACTCGGGATGCTCCTTCACAAGCTGCTCCACATAATCCAGCACGGGGGTTGTCACCTCCTCCCAGTCCGGGCGCATGGCGCTCCTCCCTTGGCGCAAACTGGCGCCCTGCCCCGGCCCATCGAACAGCAGAACCGCATATCCGCGATCGCATCCGCTCGCCCCGTAGAGCAGATACAGCTCCTCGGACGTCGAATCCGCTCCATTAATACACACAACCACAGGAACCTTCCGACCAGTCTCATCGCCCTGGCGTGGTAAAAACAAATACCCCGGCAAATGCCCATCCTGGTACGGAATCTCCAGGACGTGCGTCCGGTGCGCCAAGATCGAAATCGCCTGCTGAAATGCATTGACACTACGTGCAAAAATCTCCGGCACGCGCGGATCCGGACTCGATGGCCTGTCATTGAACATGTATTGGCTGGCTCGGAAGTAGTTGGCGGCGCGCAGGAAGGCGTCGCGGGCCGCAATGCAATCGCCGTGCTCTACAGCCTCCAGGGCTATAGCGTCCGCCTTCTCGGCCTGGACAAGCCAGCCCCGGTGCCAACTCTCCGGGTCATCGCTGGTGATTTGCGTGGCTGCGTCGAGGCATTCTGCGAGCTCGGCCCCCCCGAAGGCGATTGTGCCGACTACCCGCGTGAACTCGAAATTGAAGAAGGAGGAGGAGGGGAAAAATTGATACATGTTGGGTTTAGGACTATTTTGAGGGAATAGAGATATGCATACGTTAATGGTGGCGGTCATGAATTAGTGGTTCTTGTATCGGAGACATTTTGCATCAAGTAGGGCAGGATCGGGCAAGTCTCGGACAATGAAGGGGGTTTTCATCTTTCGTCGCTTATTTACAACCGTGGTCGGGGTCGGAAGCATTCGAATATCGGAGGTTTTTGGCTATTGGTTTGCTCTATATAATGAGACAGGAACGCGTTCCTGATTCCTGAGTTCTTCTCATCCACAACTTCAAAGCCCTTGTCCATCTTCTACCCTCCTCCCCAAACCCACCAAAGCCCAACATGTCTGAAACTGAATACAAAAAGGTCCTCCGTCTCGCAGGCTCCTACTACAAACTCCCTGAGGTCTCCGAGGAGGATTTCCACGCCTTCATTTCAAGCGACCACGCAGTCAAGGCCGCCAAGATCCACGAGAAATACGGGATCCTCCACTACCAATTGGTTCGTACTCATTGCCCACAAGACCCCTCGACAGTACATGCAACAATATAACTCAAGATTGTATTCATAGGCAATCGGAACCAGCCACACTCGCGACCTGGCTTACGGCCTGAAGCTTCCCTGGAAGATCGACGACCATGACGTGACCATCGAATACTACTTCACCGATGTGTCTGCCCTCCTCGCCGTGTCCGCGGATGAGGAATTCAAGGCTCTGCACGTCGATGCTGAGAAGTTCGTTCGCCTTGATGCGACCACTGTGGCCGTGACCTGGGTGGAGGTGTTCCTCAAGGATGGGAAGCTGGTTAATATTGGCCCGGATGGAAAGTCCCAGCACCCACCTTTTGCGGAGCGGATTGATTTCGCGTTGCCGGATAAGCCGGCGGCTAAGTATTATTAGATTTTGTACTTAGGATGGGTAGTTTTAGAGAATTTGGGGTATGCGTTATAAGTGGACATATAAACCACGATGGATTTGTGTTGTAAAGCCCTATCTCATAAGAGGGAGTTTCATTGACTATCAATCAATTCGAGTCAATCATATGTTAGACGGCTCAAGCAAAAGGAGGAAATGAAGGTGAACTGATTAGCAGGAAGCAAACAGAAAGGCTCTGAATACCAGTAGTAGATCTAGAAAAGAGTAGCTCCATTCAAATCTATAGACCCGTCTGACGATGATCAACAATATACACCAACTTCTCCCCGGAGACCTTCTTAGCTTTGAGCAAAGCCAGTCCCTGAGGAATATCCTCCCAGCTCTCATGCATCACACGGACTGGATGGGCTCTCAGCTCTTTATCCTGCAGCATCCGCTCCACTTCCTCAAACATCTCCCGACCCAACACTCGATGTTTGGGATCCGCCTCCCGGCCGTAGCCCCTATCGAGTGCGATGCGCTTGCCGAAGATGCTCAGCGCCAGCACCCATTCCATGGACACAGCCTTACGTGACCGTAACTCATCGGCAAACGCCTCGAGCCCGCAGTACTTGCCCCCCGCGCGACCGATACTCCTCAGGCAGATATCAACGGTGGCCGGCTCGGTGATACAGTCCAGAACGTACCGGAGTGTGTTCTTGGTGTAGCTCCGAATCTCTTCGGCGCACCGTTCGGAGTGGTAGTCGAAGACGGCCTCCGCGCCGTAGGAGCGGACTAGATCCGCATTCTTGGGCGAACAGGTTGCGATGGCGCGATAACCAGCTCTGAGATTATGGTCAGTGAAATCCGACGTAGGCTCAATATAGAAAAAAAAAAAAAAAAGAAAAGAAAAGAAAAAAGAAGCTCCTACCTGCGTAGAAACTGCAAAGCCATCGTCCCCGTGGCGGTACTTCCTCCGTAGACCAGCACAAACTCCTCCTTTCGCTCGGACGATGCATCGATCGACAGCCCCAGCTCGTCCCGGAGAGCCAAAGCCATTGTCGCCGGACCCGCGCCCCCGATAGCAGCCGCATTTGTAAATGACACATGCGGAGGAATGACCGCCAGAATGTCCGCGGTGGCTCCGACGTACTCGGCAAAGGCTCCGACAGCGGGGTCGAGTGGGTTCGCCCCATGCACTCCACCGCACACGCGATCGCCAACCTTGAACCGCTCGGTCGCTGCAGATCCCACGGCGACTACTGTGCCAGCGAAATCACAGCCAGACACCGCGCCCGGTGTCGGGAAGTTCGCGACCATTTTGTGGTCAGTTGGGTTCAGCGCCACCGCGGCCGTGCGCACCAGCACCATGTCCGGGGCTAAGCGGGGAAGGGGCGCGTCGCGGACGTGGCCCAGCCGGCCATTGGGCAGGCATACAATTGCGCGTTGCACTTGGGGAATATCGATGGATTCCTTGGGTTCGTGGAGTTTGTAGCCCATTGTTGATGTTTGGTTTTGTGGGGGCGATGGATGGGGCAGTTGCGATATGGTTATCTCTGTCGATTATATTAAGATGGAGTAAGGCTGGGGACCATTTCTTGAAAATACAACTTTTCAGAATCTTACAGTGGCCGGATATATCTTGACGTGAGGTTTCAAGCTCACTGAGTATTTAGGATTTGATACATGGATTGCACCGATATTCCTTGCATGCAAAATGTCTCCGGTACGGACAGGGGTGTCCCTCCCCAAAGATGGCCCAAAAGTCCGCGAATCCGGCCCGAATTTATTCGGCCTGTCGTAACCAGACCCATGCCCTATGATGAAGTTGTTGACTGACATCGACACGCTCTCACTGTGAAACTATATTCTGCATTCACGATACTACCGCTCAAGTGGAAGCCGACGCAAGTTTAACTCATGGCGTCAAAAACATTCTATGAGTTTCAGCCCCTCGACAGTGCGTATATCCGAGTTCCAAAAAAAAGGAAATTCTCAAATTTCTTGACACTAACGCGTACGTCCATAAAGGAAAAGGCAACCCCTACCCTCTATCTACATTGAAAGGCACCGTGGTCTTAGTCGTGAACACCGCCTCAAAATGCAGTTTCACCCCGCAATACCGAGAACTCGAGCAGCTATACCAGCAAATCGACTCGGAGTACCCTAACAAATTCGTCGTCCTCGGATTCCCTTGCAATCAGTTCGGCAACCAGGATCCCGGCACCAACGACGAGATCCAGACTTTCTGTCAGGTGAACTACGGGGTTAGCTTTCCGGTTCTTGGAAAGGTCGATGTGAATGGTCCGAATGCGGAACCCTTGTGGTCGTGGATGAAGGAGAAGCAGCCGGGGATTTTTGGCTTGACGCGCATCAAGTGGAATTTTGAGAAGTTCCTCATTACTGCTGATGGACGGGTTGCGGGGCGTTGGTGGAGTATGGTGCACCCAGAGTCTTTGCATGATACCATCGTTCGGGAGATAGAGGCTGGGAGTAATTGACTTTGATGAGCACATGTTACGGACTATGAGTTTATGAGCAATTGAAAGAGCCGGCTTCGAGTTCTCTATGTCCTAAAGGCGCATGTTTATTCGTTGCGAGTACAGGAAGTTAGTGCCATGGTGTTGAGCTTCGGACAAGCTTGCGCCATTGACTACGGAGACGCTTATCTCGGAGACTTTCTTCAGTACTTCCATCAAACATCTCCGATATCGTATGATTTAAACCCTCTTTAAAGGCACACTCCGTTCTTGACCTTTTGACTCGACTAAAGATTAATAGTACCAGGACGCCTTACCAGCTCAACAATCCCAATCGTCCCCGACATACCCTCCCTTCCCCCCAAATGGCTTCACGGGTAATCTTCGACCCCCTCATCGCCCTCCGCTTAGCTCCCCTCGTGAGCTCAACCTGCAGCCTCTGGTTTGCCTGGGACCAAAACATCTTCCTCCGAAACTTCGTCCACCCCGCCAACCGAACCGCCAGCGATCGCTCCCTACCCACCTACTTCCGAACCTTTTTTCGCAGCGGCGTGACCTGGATCCTCGTCCTCCTCGGCCTCTCACTATCAACAGCCGGTATCAACATCGTCACGGACCGAGCCTCGCTCGCTCAGAGTCAGTCCCTGCGTTGGTATGCCGCCGGCGCCGCCTTCACAGCCGGCCATGCCTTGTACGCGCCCGTGGTCGGTCCCATCGTGCGCGCCATCTCCGAGGACCTTTCCAAGGGCCATTCCACACGCGACCTGGAGCGCTGGCTGTGGTGGAACTTTCTTCGGATGGTGACGGTGGATTTGGCGGCTTGGGTGTGTTTTGGGGTTGGGGTTATGCGGACACTTAGCCTTTGAAACACTTCTTGTCTGCTACGTGTCGCTGGACGCCCGTGCTTCGGTGATTGCGGAGGCTGTCAGCTTTTGGCATTGCCTCCGATACAGGGCAGTAATGTAATATTCGAACATGTTTTTTCGCTGATAGCGAAGGACGTGAACAAATCTTTCACACCATGAGTGAGGAGTGGTTTAGCAATTCTGTGTTGGCAGGAATTGGATGATTGCTGGGGTCATTTGTAATATTGATGAGCGTAGATGTCTCCAATAGGGGCGTGCTCTTACGGCTTGATGGTGAGACGCCAAGTTGCTGATGGTAATAAAAATGGAAAGGAGCTAGATGGATGAAGTATGCACATATTCTGTTGCATAAATGCCTTAAGATGTATTAGACAACCGTGGTTGTGGACACATACCATGGTTTTCCCCTATCGCTGTATAACAGGCGGTGATCACCACACAATACATGGCTCCGTTATCAGTAGTCTAGGATGATTAGTTTGGATGCTCAACAGCTGTTTGCAGTACGTCGCCTCTTCTTCCGAGCGTTCCGGGAGAATGTATTGAAAGTTTATATTGGATTAGGTGTAGTTAGCCATTGAACTGAGCAAGCTTAACCTCTGAGACAAACTATGTCACTATTGCTTTTGGTTTCCGGTGGAACCACAATATATTCTACGCAACTCTGCAATGGAGTTGCATTTTCATCAACAAAATCAACCGTCTCAAGTCACTCTATGGTCCAAAATTTATTCTGGATATGGAAGTTACCGATAGACAAAAAATATGAGACATTACATCATGACATGTTTCATTGAGGTCATTATTAACACTCGTTGGAATCTTTGCGCAAAGATGCAAAGACATAAATTAATGAGGTTTCACCAAGATAGTGTAATAGCTAAATCTCCAGTACCATCCTCACCCCATTTAACATGGGTCTGCATTGATCCTTAACAATCAATCACCATGAGTAAATCCCTTGGGCCAACAAAGGAAGCTTGTAAGAGCATCAAATTGAGCGGGGCAATGGTTGAGCATGTTTGGGTGAATTTATTAGCTTCCCAAATCCAAGATATTCTAAATAATCGAGGTGCTTAACAGGCGGCCCCCCACCGGAGATGGCGTAATGAAGAAGCAGCTAATCCTTGATCAACCGTGTTGATTCGCATAGATCGACTAGTCTCAAGCTTGCTTGGGAGCTAACGCGGGGTGAAAGTGCAAGCTAACACCTTGGCATTATAGTTGAGTAATCAGATTAGCTGAAGGCTGATCTATCTCTGGTCCTGGTACGCGCCCCTCGTGAATGGCAGCCATACGCATATAGCCTTTAAGGATACCATGTGCGTACGAGACGTCCTAACCAGCAGTCAGATGCTAGTTATTTGTCTTATAATATTCGAACTAAAATTCACTTAAAGATTAGTGAAAACTCGGCTTTTTGATAGAAGTGTCTGATGTTATATTAATGTTTGAGAGGAGTCATGATGCCTTCTGTTTAGGTGTAATTATTCTAGCCACAATTCTCTAATCTACTAATAATTACAATGATAATAATTTGAAGGCATTCTCTAAGACTATCTTATTAGATGTTGCTTTTAGCAGCATGGTGTAATAGGTCATAGATATATATCCTACCATTTATACAACTTAATACACACTATTCTAAGTTTGTAGATTAGCCTTTATTTACTTTGGATAGCCCACTAACCTAGCTTTCTATTTATGGAGTAACTAGAGAAAGTAGACTAATCATAACCACCTATAATTTGATTACTCTACTTTAAGCCTAAAGGCACTGTAACAGGCTCTTATACTTATTATATTATAGTAATGCAATTATAAAGGAGCAGCCTTAAATAATGCTAATTAACTTACCATCCTATAGTAATTACATTGTTCTGGTAAGAACTACACTGCACTTTCATTAGCATCAGCTTCCCATTTAACCTTATAATTATAACTAAATACCTTTGCCCCCCTTTTCCATAATTAATAGTTTATTAAAGATTTTATTACCTGATTGTTGCCCGCAGCCCCCTACAGGGTCTTCATCCTAATTTACCTATTCTCTTAGTAGATGTAATGTATATCCTTGAACCTCATACCCTCTCTTTTAATAATTTAAATTTTTTGTCTTGCTCACTCTATCTAGAGGTAAACATCCTAATTTAAGATAAGCTTAAGAAATCCTATAAGATATTAACCACACATATAGCAGAAAGTACAAGTGTATTAATTTATTGAACTGATTGATAAATGGTCATGTGCTAAATGATATAGACTACTAATAACTAGATGCTTGATTCAGGGCTATTAGATTAGGAGAGTACCGCAAAGTAGCAGCTCTGAACACTATAACTAAATCAACCTTACCTGTTTCAGAAGGTTGACTGCTTTAACACAGTTTCAGCTGTGCTCTTTTAGGTCCATATCTACTTTCATGTCAATCAAAGCACTTACTCACTCAATAATATCAACCCCAGCAGGAACCATTGCATTAGCAACTATATTACCTACTTAGTGTGATCCTATGTTTAACTAGATATTAAATGGAATTATGAAGGACAAGAAAAAAAAAAAAAAAAAAAAAAAAAAAAAAAAAAAAAACAAAAAAAAAAAAAAAAAAAAAAAAAAAAGAAAAGAGAGAAAAGCGCATCCTGACTCCTGTGAACAGTTCTAAACTAAAGACTTATAAATAGCCTCATCTCCTCCTAGCTACTTGTGAGTACATCTATCCTTACTTGCCTTTTGTGTGGAATAATTAGCCTGCTTATACAATAGCATTCCTAGGACTTCCTAAGAATAGATTATAAAACTATAGAAGAAAGAAGGGTCTAAAATCCTATCTCTATTATGCTTAGCAGCGCAAACTGCATGTAGCAAATAGCCTAATGCTTCCCTAATATGCTCTAAGAATAAACTTAAGCACAGCTTCAGTGCGTGGTAAATAGCATAGTGTCACACCCTGGGATCCGTCTCTGCTGTTCCTGCTAGTCACTAACTTTAGGAGCGGTGATATAGTCCCTGGACTATATCCGATACTTGCCTGAGGCCTACCGACCCGGTAGCCTGATGATATACCAACTGGGTATACAGGTGGTACGATGGTACAATGATCCGAATGGATCAAGGACGGTTCGAGATAACACAAGAACAATAACAGCAAAGGTGGAAGCAAGGCCTATTGAGTACGTATACTCAATAGTAAGAGAGTAACTGACGAATCGGACTAGTGAACTTATACTCAAGTGAATGATTGTTATTGAACGCGAAGAACTAAATAAGGTATTCTAGATACAGTGGCAATGAGTGTCCTTATATAGTCCTCCTTGCCGGTCCCTCTCATGAGGTTATCGTAAGGTCCCATCATGGACCGTTTGTCTCCAGTCCATGGTGGTCATGTTCGTCTTCGGTCCCTGGGGGACCGTTGGTGATTCTTGGCATTTGGGACCTTTCCCTGTGGCACACGGTTTGTGCAGTAACGATACGGAGTAATCCTTGGTGACGGTGGAAAGGGCACGGTTTGTATATGGCTTTCTTGTTGGAAAACCGTGGCTCTTTCGCATCTTGACTGTAGGGAATGGTTGGTCGTCGTCGCTTCCCAATTCTGCCCCTCGCTTCCGCCTTGCGTCAGCGCGGCTATGCCAGTGTCGTAACATATCCATATAGTACTTATTATGTTGACCTTAAAGGCTAGTTATGCTTTAGATGAAGTGCTCCTGTGCTGTGAGAAGTGCCTTAAACACCTAACATAGGTTGGTATGGTAATATTTAAGGAACTTAGTTTGGGTAACCCCTTCATTTAAGAAAATTCTCCCTCTTATTTTCCCCTTTAGGTACAGCTTTTGAGAGGCACTGGATGGATAGGAATGGGCTATTATAATGTAAAGGAATAAAAGTATAGGCTGCTTCTCTATGATATAGTACTAGGAACTTAGAGAGTAGTAATATCTTTGGTAGTTTGGAAGACTCCTTAGTTGACTTCTAGTATGTGCCTCTTACTTTTAAGTAGTATAGAGCTTAAGTATGACTACCTACATCAGTGTGAATGAGCTGCCCTTAACTCTTTTAATCTTAGCTCTGTTCTTAGATAGTCCTAAAAGAGCTACTGGTTGTTGGCGATATTTAGTGGATAAATTTACCTGTGAGTTGCACAATGCCCTTTAATGATTCTATTCCTTTGGTTAATCGCAAGTGGAACCGATCAGAGAAGTAATGAGGCACTTAAATACACTAGCCACGTCCAGACTAGCCCCCAAACTAATTTCCTTAAAAGTACGGATCTCTCTGAGGGTTGAACTTTAGTTGCGGGTTGAACTGAACTCAAAACATACCTACTTAGTTGGACCCATAGTGATCAACCTCTTTCATGATTGATCATTGCTATCCCAATGTTCTCTAATGAAGAAACTTCAAAACATATGGAATATCTAAATCAGCTACCAGCTACCAGTTACCAGTATTTACTCGTGTGAACGACCACAGTCTGATAACTAATAGGTAATTTGTTCAATGGCCTATTCTCCCTATACAGCGTGTCATGCAGTCTAAAACAGATCCACTTAGTACTTATATATTCTGGAAGTTGGTTAAATTTATACTAACTTAGGAGGGAAAGTCCTCTGAAGTTCCCCTGTAGATTACTGTTGACTAATCTTTAATAGATATCCCACCTGCTTGTTGGAAATTTCATAAAAGAGGAAGTTGAAATAGAGTTGTGAGCTTAAAACTATATAGTATTAACCCTTCTCATCTTGTCACACCTATACAGTAATTTTTTTAGTAGCATGACTAATTTTAAATTTAGTATGTGTAAGGAGACTATCATTAGCTTCATTTCTATTATACTAATGAAACTTAGGGTGTTAGATTTATTCATAGAGGCTGATGCTGTGGGTACAGGCAAAACTGTTTATATATAAAAACTATGTAGTATTAAAAGCCATTTCTCCAGCTAGTTATGCAAGGATCCTAAGCAATGCCTAAGTGAGCTGTTACATAGATAACCTTAGAAGACTAGGCTGATTAGAGAAGACTGAGGATAAATTTGAGTGGTTAAACTGAGTGCTGTACCTCTGGCTATCTATGTACTAAAATTAGTAAACAGAAGGATTTAAGTAATCCTACCTATAATTCATCCCTGAGGTTTCTCTTGCCCTAGTGATATTACTAATTCTATATTTAGCTTACTGCTCAATGTACAGGTAAAAGGATTTCTAAGTAGTCCTAAGTCATGATAGTAAAATGAGCAGATTGCTACTTTATACTAATTATATTAAATATAAATAGGTTAGTGAGACTTAACTACTAAGCACTGGCTATTTATATCCTTAGAGCAAGCTATAACTGTTTAATGCGCCTATATATATAGTTATCTCCTCTACAGCTTCCGCACATTCTTCCTTATTATGACTAGAAGCTATGATTGATTGATGTTAATGTTACAGAATTAATCTAGAAAGTTGCGCACTTAGTGCACCTGCGTCTGAGAAAGATGATCTTTAGTAAGCTGGAATATTTTTGTAATAAATGCAACATCTATTGCTATTTAGTGCTGCAGATAAAAGGAGATAGAAAGATATATATACTTAGTATTATAGGATGGGATCTATCTGTAGAGTAGCTGGTGTGTTCTGACTATCACCTTTGGGTTCTAGATGGGTTCTAATGCTGCCTAGAACTTGTATTTCCCTACACCTGTCTGGAAATTTATAGATGATATCTCTGGTAAATCTTCCTGATCTGATGTTGAATAAGAAGAAAATTATAGTTCTATAGAATAGCTGTTAGTAAGAGGGTATAGTTTTAGATTAGGAGATCTAGTAAGGTCTATTAATATGGAAAGTAAAGTTTCCTAAAACTGCCTAGTCTGCTAGCTGTATATGAGAGGCCCACCTACCTTTTCTATACTAGATATATAATAATACACTTTAGTCTGGAGTTCTATTCTTTATATAAATCCTTTATTCAAATCTAAACTATTACTGGAATAGAGATTACTTACTAAAGCCTATAGTAAGATTATAAATTCTATTATTATATTCTAGTAGAATTTATAAATTATTTAGTTTTAATTAAATGCATTGGACCCCCTGAAACCTAGACCACCCTGTTAGAAGAAGATATATCTTCTTACTTCTAGACTAAAACACTGACTAACTTAAGCTAGTGACTATCTATGTACCTCTTATGGGAAGGAAATTTGAAGAAGAGTTTAAAGTACATTAAAGCAGCGTCCTACTAATGAGTAACCTCATTAATTAAATACAGGAAAAAGATACCATGATAATTAACTAATATATGGAATGACAGCTAGTATATAATAATAAATGTTATGCTTAAAGCTAGATTCCATGGACTCTTTTAGTATAATTCTTGAATTCTAGAATGCTTAATAGGAGGTAATTAATACTCCTCATGCTATATAATCTATACTATTTAGTACTAGTGCTAAATGCAGTAAGCTCTACTTGGTGTAGGTTTTCTATATAATCCTAAAGTTTATTAGTTTTGCTCTTCTTTTTTACATGGGTACTGAGAGGTAAATCTAAGTTAGCTAAGTAAAATAGGCATTGTAAGTGGTTGTATCTTCTAGTAATTATATTAAGGGATAGAGATGCTGGGGTTAGCTAGGGTTATGCTATAATTACTTTAGCCTGCTTCCCTTAATAGGGCGCCTCTTGGCAATACTGCTACTGGATAAGGAGATAGATATACCTTAATTACTACTTATAAAGTTCCTCTTCTATAGTTGGTGCAGGGGAGTAGAGGAGTAACTAGACTAACTTAGCTTGCTCTAGGATCTGATAGTAATATGGATAATAAGGCTGAGGATCTCTTTCCTAGGGTTAAGGCCTATCTTTATCCTGCTGGTTAAAAAGCTCTGTATCCTTGTATTAAAAATGTCTCTTTTAATTCTTAGTCTTTGCTTTTTATTAGAGTTTAGTTAGCTTTCTAGCTAGCTGTGTGTCTACTTGTTGCTTCTCCTTACTAAGTTTAGTTCTAGCTATGTTATACACTCTTTAATAACCCTGTGCTTGGATCTCTTCTGTAAGTCTTCTATAATATCTATACAGATACTAGATCTTAGGGTTTTAGTTAATCTTACACTTTTACTTATTAGTTAGACCTAGGGGGGTAGTATTATTAGCTAGAAGAGTAGCTAATTATATCTCCCTTTATATAATTTTATTTAAGACCTAGTAATGAAACATAGCAGCTATATTAAAGTCTACTATCTTAGTAAGATAATATTTAATAGTATTTAACTTATAGTTAGTAACTTAGTCTTAAACTAAGGCTGGTGCCTAATCTATTTCTAGTAACTTTGTCAGCTATAGTAACTAGTAGGGTAGAGGGAGGCATCCTACTATTAATAGCATTAATACCACCATATCTAAGATATTTTTAGGTTAGATTTCTCTCTTAGCTAGCATGTTCTCTAGTCTATTTTAGATATTAGCCTAAAGTAGTAGCCTTCATAGGTATCTTACTTAATATCTAGTAACCCTTATTAGTCTACTCTAGCTTATAAAAGATTAGAATGTCTAACTACTCCCTCTTAATTTTTAACTTTATACCCCTTTAGTGTGGTGGGATCTTTTTGGTATAGATGCATTTAATATCCTAAATGTCGGGCGCAAAAATATTATTATATAAGGCTAGTGCTAGAAGCTATAATAGAAGATTAAATATTAAGTTATCTTTATATTCAATCATATATTGCTTTCTAGGCTTTAGTAAGTAACTAAACCTAGTATAATTAAGGGTCTTTGCTTATATTTACTTCTTCTGATCTTCCCCCTTTATATGAACAATGGTCATAATGGCAATGAGAATATTTAAGCACCTAGGTTCTGGGTTCTAGATGATGCAGAACTTAATATATCTCTAGAGGATGGTGCCTATCTAATTATCATTAGTAAGATATCTATTATCTGTAATAACACTAGAATAGTCTAATATGTAGCTGATATTGCTTACTGTGTTATTAGAAGAACTGTTACTAGATACCTCATTGAGCATGTTATCTTTGTTAATATTAAGGTAACTACTATGGCTTAACTTATAGCTAGAGTTGCAGTGAGGCTCACTACCTTGACTATAGGTTAGAGAATTTAGCACTCTATTATTATCTACCTCCATTTCACTAGGAATGACTGGGCTGCTGTCTAGGTGTAGATTATCCTAATATTATATATTAAAAAACAAAACTGCTTAATAGGTAGTAATGCTTAATAAGTTAAGAGTAGCTATATAGTAGAGCCTCTGCTTCTTATTAGGAAAAACTATTTTATAATAAATAAGGTGGGCGGTCTAGTAACAGAGCAGATTAAGTAAATTTTCTATATCTTTAGGCAAAGGGAGTCTGTATAGACATATTTACTTACTAACTTTATTTAGATACTATTCCTAAATTAAAGACCACTTCTCACACTCTAGAGAAAAATCTTACATTAATATAGTTATTAGCTATTAACTCTAGTATATCTTTCCTATTTTTTATAAAATATAGCTACTTGAAAGTCCTCTAGTACTAAGTAAGAGTCCTATAAGCCTTAATTAAACTACTAAATTTATCCTTAATCTAATTAAACTAAGACTTAATATTAGCTGTGGTTAGTTTTCTTAGCAGGATATCCAGGTCCTAGCAAGT
The DNA here is from genome assembly GCA_012656285.1 of Aspergillus fumigatiaffinis. NCBI lineage: Eukaryota > Fungi > Ascomycota > Eurotiomycetes > Eurotiales > Aspergillaceae > Aspergillus > Aspergillus fumigatiaffinis. The sequence continues at coordinate 260,316 of JAAAPX010000018.1, read as the reverse complement.
CTCAGTGCAAAACCTAGTAGTGGTAAGTCTCTAGAGCTCTAAAGTACTAATCTAGAGCTTACCTATACTATTTACTACACACTAAAGCTACGCTCAGGTTTATTCTTAGAGTATACTAGGGGAGTGTTAGGCTATTTTTAATATACTGTTGCTGTTGCTTAGTATAATAAAGATAGGACTTTAAGCCTTTACCATTTCTATGATGCTGTGGTTTTACCTTAGGAAGACCTAAGGACGCCATTGTAAGAGAATGGTCCTTAATATAGATATAAGTAAGGATCTACAGACTTATAAGCAGTTAACAGAGATGAAGCTATTTATAATCCTTTAAGTTAGACCTATCTAGTGGTATATAGGTATTATTCTCTTATTGCTTATTATCTAGTTTAACTGCTGAGTTACTGGCAGGGTCATGCTGTGTAGGAAAGCATGGATGCTGATGCTATAGTTCTATTTAGTAGGTCCTATTAAGTGTGTAATGCCGTTACAGAGCTGATAGGGTAATTTTAGTGATTTAAAGCAGCATGCAAATACTGCCCCTTCAGGAATAGCTCCCAGGGCCGAAGCAGCCCAAAACAGCTACCAGAATCGCCTGATTCAGCGACTTGGGCCCCTAAAGGCATATTCTATATGTAATTTTTTTAGTAGATAATATTAAAAGTAGCTTTTCTATAACTAGATTAATTCCACTAAATCTAGAATAAGTACTTAGTTAGCTTAATATCTAGCTTAAAAACCCTATACCACTAGGCAGCTAATTAATAGATTCCATCCTAAAGACACCTTATAACCTTAAGTAGTTAAAGAAGTAGGAAAGTATACTTAAAAGCTACTTAGGGAGTGTATATATAGTCCTCCTATGCCTATTAAGGCTACACTAGATTAGCTTATTAAGGAGTGTAAGATAGTAATAAATAATACTATCCTCCTTATAAAAGAAAATTATGATCTATATACTGTATATAAGAAGTAGCTTTAAAATAGGAAGTGATCTAGGAGGTAGATAGAAGCTATAGAGGGATTCTCTATCTAGGTAGGCTAGGAGTTTATTTAATAGAGGAATTAGGCTACTAAAGCTATCCTAACTATCCCTATAGAGTAGGTAGTAGATGTAGAATAATACCCTTAATAGGTACCCCTATGCTACAGTGACTGCTATATTCTAGGCCATAAGTAATTACAATGTCTACAGTATAAGAATAGTTAGTTTTAGTAATGCAGAGTTGTTTAATAGGTTAAAAATAGCCCTCCTTTTCGATATGATATGGTTTGGTGATCCACTTAGTTGCGTGATCCGCTCGCTTACCAATTACGTTACCTACAAAATTCTACTAGTTATATACACCTAAATAGGTTATCTATACCTATATAGGTTAGGTATCATCTACCTATATCTATGTGGGTTAGACTAGGGCCAGCCCTTATCCAACCTAAAGTGTAGATTAGGAATTTAGGTGGGTTAGGTGTGGGTTTGTGGTTTGGGTAGGCCAGTCTAAATGTGGCGCAATCAGACATCTGACTAATCCCAAGATTATTTTGCTGGTTGCCACCACAGCATTGTCTGCCATCCGCCCCAGTTCGAGAAGGACACCTCTCCAATATACATCCCTTCGTGGTTGCGACCCATCTCGTTCCTTATATCATAAAACTTTTCTTGAACAGCCAGAGAGCCTATTCCCGCTATGGCTGATTCTAGTCGCGTCGTTTGCGTGGCTATATCATTGGTCCTAACTCTAGGCGCCCTTATCGCTATGCTTTGTGCCAATGCACCTGGTCTTGCACGCCAAGACATCTACCTATTCCAGGTCCAGGCAACCAGCAACTACTTCTTTTCTTCCTCTAGCTACACAGATCCAGCTGGCTTTTGCAGACCAAAAACGGCCTGCCTTAAAACACACAGCTTGTTCAACGAAATCCACAATACCTGTCCTCGTTCCAGTAAGAGAACAATCAGATTTAATGCGGCTGACATCGATGTCCGCGCCGTGTATAATGTAAGCCTATGGGGCTATTGCCATACCCCTCAAAATGGTTCCCAGGTGTGCTCAAAATCTAGACTCAACTGGGCGGAGGCACCACTGAATGCGGCCAAACGCAACGTTGAAGATTGGATCAACGCAAAGGACCCTCACATAGCCCTACCGGAGCGCTTTACGGACATGATTCGGGAATTTAGCCTCTGGACCCTGTTGGCCGAGGTTTTCTCTGTTATTGCCGTTATGGCACTTAGTGCCGAGTTATTTTTCGGCATGTTTGCAACTCGCAGCCTTGCTGTCTCCTGTGCCACATTCCTCGTGGCGTGCGTCGCTACTGTTGCCGTCTGCGTTACAGCATTCGCTGCGACACTCATGCTTGTCGTTTCTGCGTTCTCTATAGATTTCGGGGTCATCACTAGTAGTTGGTTTCTGGCACTCCCGATTAGCGCCGTTTTCGCTATCGCTGCCTGCGTCTCCTGGCTTTTTACCACATGCTGCTGCTGTGCTCCAGATAACGGCAGCCACCAGCGTGGTAGGGATCACAAAAGTGAGATGCTCGTTCCGTCTAACTCCTATGGAGCTCAGGCAAGCTCAGGCACAGCATCCAACGCTTGGTCCACAGTTACGCTGATGTGTTAGTGTCACAGAAAGAATAATAGGACTTGTCAGATAATCCGCGCGAGTTGATATTGTACGGTGAAACATAGATACGAACACACGGGCATGAAGGTCTGACTGAACCTTCTAATCTGCTATTTAATACTAGCATATATAACAAAGAAAGCGAAATCGGAAAGATACAGTAAAAATTCGCGAATGGGACGCAATTCGGCGGTTGAACCATGACAGCAAAGCCAAATCTAATTCGTCAAATTCGAGAGACTTCTGGAAATCCTCTAATATATTGCCAGCCGTGCGCCATGCCTAGTCCTGCACAATGTTCTCTGTGGGTATTGTTGCAGCTCCATGTCTCACTAGTTTTCTATTTCTTTTCCCAGCTAATACACCTTTGCAGTCTTTCAGTCATAGTGCCTTTTTGGTTCATACAGATGAGTACTTTCTTCAGCAGAAAGAACTCACAGATAGTTAGACCCACTTAATCTAAGGTTGTTTACTTTAGTTTGATTGATTCAGTCACAATACATGTCGAACAGGATCGTGCTCAACTAACTGGTATGACAATAAAATCACCAGAAGAGCAGAGGCTTCAGCCAGAACACTGCTATCAGCAGTTATTTTCAATGATCATGCAAACGGCGCCAATGTTATTCTACTGACAGCAGTATTTGACACTGTGACATCATATGTGCAACCCCGGACAGGCTGGAAACATACACAATCTGCACATCGCCAAGGACCACTGAGTATCGTTTAATCTGTTGCTGCACTGTATAAGTGAAGGCAAAATACGCTCTTGCACGTCTTTCTGAAGTCTGAGGTTTCGAGCCTTATTTTCCCGAAACATACCGCGTCGTTATATAAGATCATAGACTTTTGCAAATCATCCAATTACAAATGTCCCAACAGGTGCCGACAACAAGGCCAGGAGGATCTTGATCAAATCGATACCCAGGACGGCTAAGGTTCGCGGATCCAGCAGTCCTGTCAGGACAGTTTGCGTCCTGCAGCCGGCACGAGCAGGAACTCCATTCATGCGATCCTGCAACCAGATCAGCGCATTCGGGACGCCGATGACCGCCATTGTCGCATGATTTGACAGCTCATCCCGGTGATATTCGACTTTCCCGCCGGCACCACAGTAGCCAGAAACCAGGGCATCCGTATCACCGACCGGACTCACATCATCGTTGGCGGATTTATAGATGAACAACGGAATGTCGGGCACATGGTGTCCCATTGCGTTTTCGGCGAGAACTCGTGTCACTTCAGGATCTTTGAGCATATTCGCGTCCGTGATGTACCCGTAGAAGTCCTGGAACGAGTACCTGAGTAGGTCCCCGACGAGGCACAGGTTCTTGGTCTTGACGAAGTCTGCCTTCTTAGCAGGAACGAGATGATCATAGAGAATCCGTTCGATGGCCGGGTATTCATTAGAGAGCCCTTGCATCCCCGCAGGAAGGAGTCCTGCATAGATGCCCTTATTAACTGTGTTGAACACCGGCATGATCTTCGGAACTGTCCCTCCTAGCGCCGCTCCTGCAATATTGAGTTCTGGCGCATACGATGCCCGAAGTTCTGCAGCGAATCCGCTCGCCAGGCTTCCCCCGGAATATCCCCAAAGCGTGATTGTGGACTTGGGAGAGATCTTTGTGAACGCAGACGACCTTAACGCGGCGCGGACATTGTCAAGCACCACATGTCCTGAAAGATTGTTTGCGAGAAAGGTGGCATTTGGACCCAAGTGATCCGGCACAGTTACCACCCAGCCTTTGTCCAGTGCCGCGATGATCAGGATCAGCTCTGCTTGGGGCATGATCATCCCCAGCTCATCGTCGGTGGCCGAGTCAAGCTGAAAAGCGTACGACGGGGCGCAGTTGGGGTTGGCTGCGTCCTCAGCTACTTGGAAAGAAAGCAGCTTGGTGTAGTCTGCATTGTGCGGGACGAGGATGGTCGATGCAGCCGCAATGGGCTCACCAAAGGAGTCCGTTGAGCGGTACAGAAGCTGATAAGAAGCAGCAAGATTGATCGGGGCAAAGCCGAAGGCTGAGATAGGATGGGGGGGATTTCGCCATCTCAGAATGGTGCCAGGAGCGGTGGATTCAAATCCTTTCGGAGCACTATAGAATGGGTCTTCGAGTGGATGAATAAGCGCATCTCGGCCGGTTGGGAGAGCGAAGACGCTCAAGGAAAACGATACTATCCAAAGTTGTATTGGCCAATGCATCTTGGGTACGCTGTCGGAAACTCCCAGGTTGTGACTGCTCTCTTCTTCTGAGCGTCCATACTGCGTTTATACAAATTCATATCCCTGTCCATCTAATAGGATGATTGGAGTCCATCACATGCAATTCTCGAGTCGATGTAACGTCAATCCTTCGACTCCTCTCTCGTATGCACGCGGCATCTTCTAGCCTTGTGGTAAACGAGGGGATCCTTTTCCGCATCCCGACCCACATTGAGCGTCCATCCAGGCAACGCAGCATACTCCATTTCTTCTTCACCGGACGGCACATAGAAATGGAAATATCTGTCACATGTGGGTCAATGGCACACAAAACCGAGGGTCATAATCCATCGACTGATACTCGCGGGTTGGATAGCCTCAATCGGCAAGGATCATAAATGCGATGTATTTTGAAGTAGCGGTGGAACCAGTCTCCTGGAGATAGTCCCCTGCAGTAACAAGGGAAATCAAGACCTATGTAGATTATGACCCAAAGAGCTAGATTAAGGAGCAGCCGAAGCGGAATTGCTTTGCTGAATACATTAAAATTGTCATCCATCAAAAGATAGCTAAGAGCGCCCAGGCGATATCACTGTAGCTACCCCGTTCGTCTGCGAGGAGCCGGACTGAATATTGTATTTGCTAGTTTTGCTAGATTGTGACTCGTCTACACGAACTCCAAATCTATACATTGATCGTGACACGGCATCGACCAAAGCTGATTTCTGCCGAATTGTCCGACGCCAGATGGGAAGTGCGATGAAAACCCCGCAAAATTAGGCACACCAGTTCGTGTTCTCCACAGTCGGGCTGAACAGGAACCCACAGCTGACTCCTCCTCTTACTCTCCAGCAAATGAGACAGTTGACCTAAGAGACGCTAACTATTACGTGCCATACGTGACGATGGTTTTCTCAGACTGTGAAGAAAAGTCAACGCCAAGGCCTCGGCTGAAGCTGTGGCTCTGGATTGGCTTAGCTTGCACCTTTCCAGTCTGTTTAAAGCCGTACGATCGACCATCGGAATCGCCATTCGTTCTCGTCCTGTCGTTGACCGTACAATATCCACTGCCCCGAGATACCACGTGCAGGGGACAGAGGCAGAAGCTGATTTTGCAGCAGACTGGATGTGTTGGGTACTCTGTCGACGGACTCATCGCCGTTGAGCAATATCCCAAGCGTTTATACTGCCTCGCCCGCATAACAGTGGCGACAAGGCTTGAAGTCAACATCAACCCTTAACATTTTTTTACCGTCCACGTCTTTCACTTGTTTAGATATTCTAGTAATTCCGGCGTGTACCAATTTTGAATTAACAGGGCCTGAATAAAACTAGTCCTGGCGGACGCATTCCCTGTGAGTCATTGTGGTTAAGGTTGACGTCCATCTCTCTGCGGACGACAATCGCTCAAATTAAGTCTGCCGCAGAACACATAACCACAATAGAAAGTAATTTGATGCCCATAAATGCCGGGACATTGCTAAGGACATGTATAAGATAAAACGTCGTGTGCCTTAGAGAGATTGCATTGAGGTATCCTGCCCGTATCTGTGAAGCCGGAGTCCTAATTCATGTTGCCCTTGCCATAGTTCATACCCAAGCACAATCAAAGCTGTCGTGAAACGCCCTGCTCCTTGCTGTAAGCATCCAATAGAGTTGTTCCCGTAAATCACAAAGGACCTCTTCTCCCAACACCACCTCCTCCTCGGGGGTTTCTCATCAAAGCCTCCTCCAGTTCGCTTGTCAATGTATAGACAGAGAGATCGGACATGCTTTCGTGCATGGGGGCCGGGAAGATCTGGTTTCTCATCGGGTCTTCAGCCGCCTTAACCAGCGAAGGAGCTGGTGGCAGCTGGATAGACGGCATGCAGTCGCAAAAAGGACCAGGAAGAGTCCTTTATCCAGGTCAATTGGCCATAGCGTGCGGGGGGGTATCAAAGGCCTTATTGACCAGCCCTCATCCTAAACCCTCAATACCTCAAGAATAATGGCGCAGCGGACAATCACCCCCACAAGCAAACGAATATGACCACATCTTTAATGGCATGTGCGGCGGATTCCTCTCCTGATAGCATCTGCAGTTAATCATTTTTGCTATGCTATCATTACTGCCAAAGACCCCTGTTATACTTACAGCTTATGCAGCATCTCTGAGCAGCAGAGCGCGATCAACATGCTATTTCCCACATTCACACACCTGATAGATGGGACACAATTCGCAGTCATTCATCTTATCAATCCGCTCCTGAGCCCATGGGAAAGATGACACGCCAAATTCACTAGGTACCTGATAGCACAGGGCCAGCTGCGCTGACTTGAGTCTGCGGTATCTATGTGTAAATACGGGGATCGAGTCACTACTCCATGTCAAATTTAACGCTTTTATTTATGGAAGAGCGAAGAGCATTTCGATTATATAAAATTAAAAGATCAAGAGAAAGAAATGGTTGGACATTTTACAGAAGAACCTGGAATAATTGCTACAACTTTTTGATAGTGATGGGGTGCAAACTACATGGTTGGTGTTTGGCCCTATTTCGCAAGTAAGAGGCCACATATATTTTATAGCTTGGTGGGTCTAGCGGACAGTCAACCATGAAATACCATGTTTCCTTGAATTACGCTCAACTAAGTAACCACTTAATACTAAGATAAAAAAGCGTCCAGCCAATAATAGAGCCTGTGAGTAATAGAGGATATTTTTATAGACATTGTATAGCAAAGCACTTCCTTAGCTATCTTAATATTAACCCCACCACTAAGTACCCTTAGGAAAAAGCCTATTAGGGACCCTGGGTATTGACTAGGAGATTTGATAAAAATAGTTACTTATTCCTTAGTAGTAGTAATGGGTGCAAAATTACAGTGAATCTGATTTATACTAATATATTGACAAAAGATCTAATCTCTCACCATTCGAGATCGTCAAAAACATTCTCAAGACAAACGACTCATCTCTCATGCTTTCTCCAGGGCGAATATCCTTCAGTATGAGGCATCAATACACGATAAGGCTGTCTACTTGATGAATCGAAGTTCGGAGCGTGTAAAAAGCGGCCAGGTGATCCCACTATTCCCTGCATTTCATTGTATGACGCTGGATACAATCTCCGAGTTCGCCTTTGGAGGGTCTACTGGTGCGCTGCAACTGGAGGGGTTTGAGTTTACCATATTTGACGCTATTGATAAAGCGACCCACTCAGTGCCGTTTGTAAGACACTCACAGCTCTTGAACTAGAAGAGAAACTAACATGGTCAGTTCCAATATTTTCCTATTCTATGAGAGTTGCTCCGGTAGGCAAGTTACTACAACCTCAGTACTGCCCCCAATGGATTCCTGGAGCTGGGACGGGCAGCTGACATGGGGTTCCAACAGATGCATGCGACTGACACCTGGACCATGTTCAAGAATATGATATCATCTGCTAAAAAGGAATCTATCGAGCTGAGAAAAGAATATGTAAATCTGAAGCTATTGTGATGATCATTGCTGGGACGGATACTACCGCTGCAGCACTAGCAATCACTCTCCACCATCTACTGCAATAGCCCGAGGTATACCAGAGACTCTAGGATGAGATGTGGACTGTAATTCCCACATTGCAGTCTAGGCCCTCTTTCCAAGACCTTGATGCATTACCATTCCTGGATGCATGTATCAAAGAAGGACTTCGGATCTCTTGTCCTAGTCGTGTCCGCCTTCCACAGACTGTTTCAGATGGTGGATGGAATTTCAAAGGGCATTACTTGCCGCCTGGGGTAAGCTCATTGTCCCTTGCAGATCTATAGTCGCTAGAAATACTAATTCTGATCACCTGCAGGCCATCGTAAGCATTAGCCCGCTGTATTTCCTTCAAGATGAGAGCATTTTCCCTTCTTCCATGACTTATCATACTTTCGGTGTAGATCAAGAATCTCCATCTGAGGATTTCTTCACATTTCTAACAGGAAAAGCCACTATTGAGATATCTTAGCAAGAGTTGGGCCTGGGATGGCTCTTAAAGGATGGAAAAAGACTTATAGACACACTTCCCGATAATTAAAATAGTCAGCACCACAAGGATGTGTGCAATGTAGTGCATGATTGATAGGCCTGGAGAAAACAAAACCCGGTGATCATTCTATTCTGTCCTGGACAACCCATTTGTTCTTTATATCCTCACATACACCTCCTTTTGCTGCCTGTACTCTACAGGGGGCACTACTCAAACTCCCTGATAATGATACGCAATTACACCCATTATCTGAATTATTACATATGTCCTCGCCGCAAGGCCTTAGCGCTTCGTTTCCCCGGGGAACCGGGGATGGAGAATAGAAAGAGACCAAATCAGTAGTTTTGAGTTTGATCGATTGTGTATCCGCCCAATATTTACCCATTGAATGCTGCCAGAAAATGGTCATTTCCACTACAGATAAGTGAGTAAGTTAATAAGGAGATGGAATCAAGCCACAGACACCAAAACTGGGCAAATGCACCGGTCTTTCCATGACTTATATGGTAAATATATATGAAACCACGTATTTGGTATTGCTTCTTAGCTGATTAAGTTGAATAGGTCTTAGCTTCGGCAAGTTACAAACACAGGAGGCGCACACTGACGGCGTCATGAATTGGTCCTTAAATTAACAGATATGACAAACCCTAATATTGTTAAAGCTCTATAGCCTTTAAGCGATTTCTTATGAACTATGTCCATATACATTATTCTGAATTTATCCTTTCGTCGCAAAAGCAGGGCTGCGGGGTTAGGCTTCCGGAAAGTGGAGTTCTTGCTTGCGATGACATTAACCACGGCACATCTTCCCCAGTATCCCCGACGAACACAACAATCCCAGCTTGGACTAGACGGAACGTCTTAAGACTTTGCAATTTATTGGGATTTACAGCAAAATATGTGTCAACATAAAATCGGTATTTTGCATACGCCTAATGCTGCTCTCGTTAAACGAATGAATGAGGGTCGCTATCCTGAACTACCTGCAAATTCTAGCTGCTCAACTATAATCCATATTCTTCAAACCCTCTAATCATTCATACATTCCCCATTGACTAACATAAGAATTTGGCCCCTTTTATGCAAGCTTTGTTTAATCAGATATAGAGGTATCGCAAAACGCAAAAGTGCCTCTAAATTTCTATTTTAGTTGTACCTCTGCACATAAAACGCGGCTTAGTAGACGTCTTCTTGATAAGATAGGTATACAAATCATGGTATAGGCTCCGTATTCACCTGGCCTTATCCTTATTAAGAATCTCTGGGCGCTCATCCAAGCGGTTCGTTTTCGGTAAGCGCTCTACCGAGCCTCAGTGCGAGGCTAATAGGCAGGAAACTTTAGAGGTCTGAGAGAGGCGGGCAAAGAAGGTCCGGCATACTATAGATGTGAGAGGATTCTGCGAACCCTATGGAACAGTATGCCACATTATGTACAGGCATTTTGAATCAGATAGTGAATATATCGAATACCAGTCAGATAGGAAGGCGCTAACTCTAGCTATTTGCATGTAAGAAATTATTGAACCTCCCATTGTAGTTAACAACTATATCCATGAAGCTTTGCTTTGGTCATAGTTTTTCGCCTTATACCACGCACCAATAGTATATATTGGGCATGTGTCGGCCCCACATAAGGCGGTTCTCGTCTGCACTGGAGGTTTTCCGGGGAGCCGGCGGAAACTTCGCGGCTAAAGTTCCAGAGTCAGCACCGTCCACCAGGTTATAAAGTGTCTCCAGCATATTTGCCATTCCAGTTAGAAGGTTCCAACCAGATTTACGAAGCGATAAGGAAACAAACGGCGAACGAACATCACAATGAAGCAGCCTGCCCCTTACAATACCTTCTTTATTACAGAGGAGGACATGCAATATGTTCCACCATACCTTAGAAATACTAGAGAGACACTATAAGAAGTGCTATGCCCTACCATAGGTCATTAGCTAAAGTGGCTAGCTAGAGAATTTGTATGGTATGAGTATTAAATAAGCCTAACTCTATGAAATATTCCTAAATCTGACTATTCTACTGCTATTAAGGGTTAGTAGAGCAACATTTATTGTCCCTCTTTCTAAGGATGGGTCTAAGCCTGCTGTGGTCCTGCAGCACTTTTTTAATAGGCTAGGCTCTCTACACTGGTTTTAATTTATAGATGGTTAGGTTTATTACACTAGTCACTCTACTACTAATAGTGTCCTTTATAAGGCAAAAAGTAATGGTGTTGTTCGCGCCCGTATATTTGGTCCTAATGCTAATACGCCCCTGAGGAACATGCAAGATCTATACTCCACATTACTGGGGAATCAGGTAATAGGTCTTATTTAACTCCTTGTGTTTCCCTGAGCTAACTATAATTACTTCTAGTAATCACTATATTTACCCCCAGGCCACCTAGCTCTGGATGAACTCAACATTCAAGTTATTCCTCAACAAGGAATGCATCTACCAAAAGATGCCAACCTGTTGTCGCGTGGAAGAGCAGCTTCAAAACTGGATGAAGAAGAGGTAAAACCCAAACCAATTGCAAGAACTGGCTGGCTTCAGAATGAATGCTACTGTGATAAGAATACTTAGCTAATATTTTTAACTCATATAAAAAGTTAATATGCAGATTCTAATTCATACTGACCTTAATTATCTACAAGTCTGTGACTCCAAAAGCTTGGAACCCAAGCGTCTTTTAACTTATGCAGATATTGATCCTCAGCTATCTGGATATGGAATCTGTGCTCATCCCCCAAAGGATTGGAAATGGGGCATGACATTTAATTATCTCATCTCTGAGGATGGAAATTGTCTGTGTTTGCACTGTCCTACACAATGAAGCTAGCCAGTTTAGTCTAGAAATCTATCTTGCCTTGCCAGCCCTGCTATGTTCATTCCCTAGCTATCTCTGACAAATATATTGTCTTTATTTGCAACATGAGTTTGTGCCATCTCTTGATTTAATCCTTATTAGCACTGCACTAACTGATATGCCACACATTCAGCCAATTCACATGGATATAAATGATATGGAAAAGCCTGTCATGGATATGCTTGAATACAAGCTGGAATCCAAAACACTCTTCTTCGTGCTTACTAAGGAAGATGGAAATCAGTTAGTTCTCCTTTCTCACCTCTTTCCTATGGTAATCCTTAGTTACCCCTCTCCTAACCCTAAGTAGTGTCGCGACGTTCACAGCCCCAAACTTCATGTTCTTCCACTTAGTAAATGGGTATAATTATATCTGCCCCAGGACTGGGCTGACCAACATCTATATTAATTTATGTAGTTACAACAGTGACTATATTCTATACTGGGAATACACCTTGAGCAATACTATTAATCCTGCAAGGCCATTCAAAGACGGGACACTTGTCCGCTATGAGTTGGCTGGTATTAATGATGAGTTAAATAAACACGAACGCAAGGCTACCATTGCCCAAGCATTCCATGACTTTCCCATGGAACTTCCTTGTATTAATAAAAGCTATTCAACTGTTCCATCCTACTGGTATGTTTATGCTATAGGTGGCAATGGTGGTCAATCACCTAGTACCTTGGTTCTAATTAGTTGGCTTGGCAAGAACCTTAAATGTGTGCAAGGCGTGTTCTTTAACTGAATAGCTAAGGTGGATTAGCAAACTGGCAAGACCTAGGTGTGGCAGCCTAACTATGGTAAGAGTTGTCCTTGTGAGCCTGTGTTTATCACACGCCCTGGGGCCATTAATGAAGATAATAGCATTGTTCTCACCATTATCATTAATTAGGAAGGCACCCATAGTATCCTTGTTGCGCTGGATGGTCGGGATTTGAGTGAGGTGGCAAGAGTGAATATGCCGCAAGTTTATGGCTTGGGTCCCCATGGTAGCTTCATAGAGCAAAAAGCGATGTATCTTTAAAGATATTCTAAAGCGCAACAATGAAAATGGTTATGTGTGTAATAAAAGGAAGCAAGTACTATAAATTCACTTAACGTTGACTCGGCCATGCCCAGATCAGGGTCGGCTGTCCGTTAAACATGTCGGACATCCAGTCTGCTTGCTGTAGATCTAGCCTATTCCACCACTGCCGCCATGCCAAGGGGCCGTTGTTCTCACTTCGTTTTATCCTATAGAGGGCCAGAATTTACCACCCTCCTGAAGGCTCCATCAACAGTGTCACATATGGCTCAGACAGTAGGTCCGCGCGTGGACCCTGACTTTGTTTACTTTTTCGTCCGCACTACAACGACTTTTTCGGGTCTGTGTTTCCCATTCACTTCCCTTGGTCATTTATCCACTCAGACTCGCCATTAGGAAAATCTGGTGTGGGCAAATGCCACTACGGAGTCGCTGCCGGTCCACACAGACGAATAACCTTTTAGGAATCCGGTTGAAAGAGACAGATGCACCAGAGAAAGGCGACACAATACCCTCAGGCTAGTCAAGATGATAACGAGGCAACTAATGTCCCAACTGAGACTTTTTATATTCAAATACAACCGTGCTCAACCCAACGAGGGTGACCCATGCTCGGATTTGACGAGGATAGAGTTCTCTGAACCTGGAGTTGATGGCAGGTGTATGTGCACGGCGAAGGGAAGGAAAGGCACGAACAATCTCGCAGACCTTTTGTTTAATGGCGATAGAAGAATGTTGAAAACCGCGACGCGATAGTAGCTGCGATATCGGTTTTAAGTCAATGTGCCTGGAAGAAAAATAAGGGATCAGGAAAATAGTGGAGCCAAGTGACGGTAGCTTTCAACCGACCTGACGCGGCCTGTGTTCTGAATTCCTGACCTCCCCCCGGTCCCTGCATCTCCAATTCCCCACCTAAGCGATGTATCATAATAGGTGAATTTGGAGGCACTGCTCGCCTCCGTTATGTGGTGATCCGCATAGATAATTCCGATGGAAGTCCCAATGAGTCTCAGACTCACCGTACCGGAGTAGTCTCATTTCAACCTGAAGCGTGGGTCGCAAGGACGGGGACTCCATTGTACACTTGATTGGCAAATCCCACGTATCCAGTGGCGCCGGACGGGACAGACACCTTCAGTGACGAAGTGATGGCGCCGCTGACGGGATCAGAGATATCCTGAGTGATATTCATGTTGCCTACCGCAGCGTACACAGTCAGGCCAGGCCTGTTGCCCCGAAAGCCATGTTTCGAAGCAATTGGCCATGGCTGCCGCCGTCGCCCTGCCACCTGTTAACCTACCTTAAACCGGATATTACGATTTATGCGACGATGCCTGAGTTATTAATGTCCTAGAGGTCGTCAGTAGAGAACAATCACAAGAAGCTGAGATGCGGTCTGCTACTGGCCTCAAACATGATTCCATACAGCAAAAAAGCCCTCGGGATCATAATCCATCGATCGGCAGAAGAGCGTGCTGGTTCAACCTTGTGATACATCCTGGTATTTTGCTTACCATTATTGGTTCAAAGGCTCCAGGGCGATAAACGGCAATGGTCGATCCCAACTTGCTCATGCACAGTGATGTCCAAAGGTTCCGAATAGAGCCAATACATGAAGAATCCCGTGGTCGTGTTGTGTCTTAAGGAATAGGATGTCTATCACTTGATTATTGTACGGATTACCGACTATGTGAATTAGGTGTTTACAACCTGCTTTATGCAAAAGGGTCTGAGGAAGCTATCTTCTGGTGTAAAAGACGGCTAAGATAGGAAACTCCGCCAATACTATTCTGCAGCGACAGACTTTAGGGTACAATTATAGACATTCATACGGAGGCGGGCTTTGGACAGCGCCATATGTACCAGAGGATTAACCTACATGTAATAGAATTTCTATAACATCAATACTGATATAGGTACAGTATCACATTAGATGACATGACATGTCTGGATTTCCTGTTACAAAAGTTATGTAGTAAATCGAAACATCCCTCATGAGTAATTCTGTTGATCCTCTCAGAAGCCGCGAAGATGAAGAGCATCTACGCTGTGGATAGAAGCGGAGATGGAAAGCAGACTCTGTCAGTATTGAGGCTATTCAGAGAGGTAAAGAAGGAAACACTGGAAACAGCAGGAACAAAAGGAGAGACAGTAAAAACAGAGGTGAACAAATTCCATTGGACTTAGCCCAATACTAGACCGTACTAGATTCAGTGACTGCAACAGACCCGAGAGAGAGACTTTCCGCTTTACACAGTAGTTGCTCTGGCGGTGCTTCCCGCGGAGGAGGCAGCTTCACTCGCAAGCTCTCTCTCTTCCTGTCCAATGGTGTCCCCGAATACCGCGTCCAGTTCTTCCAATGTCTTCTCCCTAGTTTCCGGAACCAGCAGCATAGCCCACACCCCAGCCAAAAAGCACATAACAGCAAAGAAGATGTATGTTTAGTAGCCAATATTCTGCATCATATTTGGGATTGAGATACCCACCACAAAATCACAGAGCCAAACAGTGCAACTCTCAAGCGCAACCCCCTTGGATCTAGTCGCAGTTGAAAAGACCCCATCCAAGCGGGGAGTAGGAGACACCAAAGGCTAGGATGAAAACAAACGCCATTGCCACAGCGCCCCAACCAGCAGCTAGGTGAGATTTCCAATCCGCCGAATACAGCCCAGAAAGGACCGCAATGACGGTGTATGCTGCAGCACATGCAAAACCCCCGTAGATAGCTAGGGGTCTACGCCCACTTTGTCGATGATTAAGAAGCACACTATGGCAGCGATCATCTGCAAAACGTTAAACACACCTGATAGAATGAGGGATTGCTCAGAAGACTGGCCAAGCGCCTGAAATAGAGCCGGTGCGTAATAGATAAAGGCATTTATGCCAGAAAATTGCTGGAAGAAGCCAACGCCAGCTCCTACAGCTGTCCGTTTCCAGGACTTGCGGCTGAAGAGGTCTAGCCAGCTAAGGAACTCAAGCTTAAACGCAGTAGCTTCCGGATGTCGCTTTGCCTGGATAAATTTCTGAAATGTGATCTCAGCAATGATTCCTTGGAACTCTGCCTGCACCCTGTCGTCGTTGCTAGGGAAGCCTCTGAGCTTTGTAAGGCTGCGAAGACAATCATCATGGCGATTAACAAGGGCCAACCAGCGGGGCGAGTAAGGGAAAAAGTGAATACCAAGTCCCAATGCTGTGGCGGTGACCATCTACAGACCGAAGGGTAGCCGGAATGATGCTTCACTGGCGATATGCCTCGTGCAAAATGTAATCCAAAAGGCGATCACGACCCCAGATGTGATGGAGATCGATTCCAAAACTAAGAGTGTCCCTCTGATATTTGGTGGCGCAATTTCAGAAATGTAGAGAGGTGCACCCTTTGTCACAGCCCCAAGTCAATATTCCAGTCAAGTACATGCAACGGACTTGCCTAGTCACTTACCATGGCAAGTGTACCAACGCCTATACCTCCGATAAATCTTCCCGCCACAAGAGCGGCATAGTTTGGTGCAGCTGTCTGGAGAATAGCACCGATATCAAATATCACAACCACAACCATCAGTGCCCACTTGCGCGAGAACCGGTCCGCCACATAGGGCATGAAGATGCAGCCAACAAAAGCACCTAGCAACAGCATCGCAGTCATAAACTCTGTGCCAAAGGCAGATGCCGCAAAGGGGTAGGCGTGGTGGAATTGCTCCATAACATTGATGATGGAGATGACTCCCATACCTTAGCCCATAGAGAAGCCGCCCAGTGAGGCGAGGAGCGCGGCGCCGAAGACATATTTCGAGCTGAGGAGACCTTTAACTCCCGAGGAGCCGTAGGAGACAGATTGCACGAAGCTCGGATCCGCAATAATTTGTTCATTGTGTTCTGATGATACCACCGCGCCGTCAGCCTTGCTGGACAGATGCGGTTTGTTTTCGTCAATGGCCATGGCCGGTGCAGAAGAAGGGGTGATATGGACTGAAGAGAAGAGCAAGATGATGGCTGTAGGTCTTGGGGGCCGACCTGATGCCCCTCGAGCTGTTATTTATCATGCCTCTTGAAAAAAGTTTCTCTTTTCTCATAACGCCCGGAATGATTAAACTTTTAGGTTCCAGAGTTTCATTTGCAGGGGTGGAGTCCTTTGAGACATCCATGATCCAGCCCAGAAGTTGAAAGTTGCCCTTCCCCAGATTTTCAAAGACGGTGATTTAATCCGCGCCCTACTACCCTCGCAACGTGATACCGCGATCAATCGCATGTTTCGCTGAATTAACCATGCGCGGGTGCAAAGTGGATCCTCTTGGATCAGCAGAGAGTTCCCTCTCGGCCGATTATCTGGGCGGTAATATCATGATCCACGGGGAAATGAGATAGATGGCGCGCCCCCAAGATGATTCCGTGGAATCTTGGGAATCTGGAAAATACGGGGAAACTCTACTGCATGCTGATTTCTCTGCACGCGTACGTCCATACGACTTGTCCTGAGCACACATAGGGCTGATGAGTTCGTCATAGACTATTTGAGTTTTTGCTCCTTTAGGCCTGTTACTAAAAGAGGCAGGGGTCGCCGATGGCTACGATAACCGTACCTAATCTGTTACAATCCTAGGCAGACTTTCGTTGGTCAGGAGATAAGCCGACTTATTGTTTGTGGTAATTCTTTTTTATCTCGACAAGCTTTCTCTAAAGCGGGAAGCGAACCTGACTTGCTAGGACCGTGCGAGCCTAACCGATCTTTTGAACCCACAGATGATCATGTATGGGCTGACTGCTTGGTTATCCACTGCGCCGATGTGCTCCGATATTGCTTTGGATCCGATGCTGAGAGCACCCATGTGGCCGCAGCAGATACAACATCCGCTCAACGCATTTCTCGGTACGAAGAACTCTTTGCCTTTTGATAAGTCGTGGGAAGAGTTTCGCCCTCGCTCTTTCCTTCCATATATGCCCCCGAGGCAGACCACCCGCGGGGAGAAGCCTTTTCCGAGATTTGGTATCTCAACCACTGCAACGTTGCTGGTATTCAGTACTCGGAACTTGGGAGTATTCTGCTTGTAGTACACACCCAAACGTACCCCGCATGGGCCCCAGTCACCGTGCTGCAATGCACTCGGTGGACCAGACACTTAGGTCTATCGTGCTATAGATATGTGGCATCGCTCTATCAACCAGTACAGCCCACTGCGCCTGGTCGTGGCTAGTATGGCTATCTGTATGTGTGGAGATCGATTCACCAGGCGTTGCTCACTCTTCTTGTTATGCTTAAAGAGAATCATGGCTGGTTCCACACAGCAACTTCTGAAGAAGGCTTGGGGTTGGTTTTCAAAGAGCAATATTATGGTCTTAAGACAGAGTGATCAACATGCTACTAATAGACCTGATTCTTAAAGCTATTTTAGTGAGGGTGGCACCATATTAGTTAGGCTCAATAAGCATGAGCTCCGTTACAGGGCCCCATTTAACTGTGTTTTGCACTAAAATTTATATCTAGGACAATATTGCAGCGCTTCCATTGCAAACTCTCTTAATTACACCAAGCCTATGCTTGTTCCTATGGTCCTCACACCTGGTGCCCTCATGGTATTGACACCCTCCGCTAGACAATTCGACGCTTTTCATGGCAAATAAATAAGCCGGGCAGCTAGGAACGCGCCTGATTAACGCTGCGCTGCCCCATTAATGTTGCTCTCAACTTCCTAGTGACCGCAATCGAACAATCAGCCCCAGCTCATGTAATCTAGCTTATGATGCGAGTGCGAAGCATAATCTGAAATAGGGAACTTTCCCCACGAGATGCAATGGGCTTGCATATCAAGCAATCTCTGTCTCGAGAAATGATCTCTTGAGAAATTACTAGATATGGAAAGAATGCGGCGACACTATAGAAGCGCCGCTGTTGCGGCCGCAATCCCCCATCCGACATCATGCGCAGACCCAATGTAATTGGGTCTCATACGCGGCATGTTTTGGGGAGTACCTGCCAAACAGCTCATTCGAGAAGCCCCGTGGTCAACCATCGACGATTACCTGCAGGCGGCGATTCTCGGTTCCCCATCGGTTCTTACACGATACACGATGTATCGGATTCAAATAGTAACTATCATGCGGGGAAGCCTGTGGTTGCGCCGACGGAGAGTACGGATCTCTTCAAGAGCAGAGACCAGAGGTTAATAAATAACGCCAATCTCCGATGGAGCAAAGTTGCAATCTACCGGTTGACTAGACATCTGCATCCTTCCATCACTCACTCTCGTCATTACATTGCCTACATCGCAACGACCACCGCCGCGTCGTCGAATAGGAGAACGTCACCTCACAACAGACCCTAAACTATGTCGACCTGGAACCGCCGTGTCAAGTTTGCGCTTTTCGGCCTCGGCCGCCTGGGAGTCCTTCGAGCCCGCATTCTCGCCTTCCAGCAGCCTCGGATCGAACTCGTCGCGGTCTGCGATGTAAAGCCAGGCACTGACAAATGGGCGGCAGAGAATCTGCCCACGTCTGTCAAGTATTTTTCAAATCCTCAAGAATGCTTGAAGAACAGCGGCGCCGAGGCCATCCTCATCTGCACCGCGACGGCTACACACGCGCCCTTGATCCTGCAGGCCCTTGACCTGGGCTTGCACGTCATGTGCGAGAAGCCCATCTCTGTGGACATTGCCACCACCAAGGCAGTGGTCGAGAAGTCTGCGTCTAGGCCTGACCTCAAGTTCCTCGTTCCCTTCACTCGCCGATGTAAGTAACACTAGATCCCCCGCTTTGCAGAGTTCAGAGACTGACTCACGCCAGATGACAAGTCCTACCGCCAGGCTAAGGCCCTCATCAACAATGGAGACCTGGGTGAAATCCACGCTGTTGAGACGACTGGTATCGATCAAGCAGACCCCAATGGTATGGCCATAATTGCCCCCAGTCATTGACTTCGCATAGGCTGATAGACTGACCATTCTGATTAGCCTTTTTCGTGTCCTTTTCTGAGCAGTCTGGTGGCATCTTCCTTGATTTTGGCATCCACACCGTCAGTCCCAGTTTTCTTCTCTTTGTCTCACTCATTGTCCAATCTACTAACACGGCACTAGGTTGACGCCGGACGATACCTGTTAGATGTCAAGTCAGGCCTCTCCAACCCCAAGAAGCAAGTCAATAGAGTCATCGCCTTCGGCCAGGTGGCTGTCTACGGGGACTTAGCCAAGTATGGCGACGCCGACAACGCATGGGGCCTGGTAGAATTTGCCAATGGCAAGATTCTCAAGACTTACCTCGGTCGCACGCTCACCAGCGGTTTCGAGGACACGACTCGATTGTGTGGCACCAAGGGACATTCGATCATCAGCGCTAGCTCGAATGTTGAGATTCGTGACCATCACGGTATTCGCACACAGTCTGTGCCTGATGCGTTCACTCTCTTCGATACGACGTTCCTGACTGACCTTGCTGAATTCGCCGATGCGGTGCTTGATAACAAGCCCTTGACTTGTCAACCAGAGGATGCCTTCGAGGCGGGAAAGATCTGCGCTGCTCTGCAGTACTCATTCCGCAAGGGTGTGCCCGTATACTTCGACGACAACGGTCTACCCATCATGGAGTAAGTTAGGAAGCGATTGCATATATTACAAGATGAAAGAACTTCCGATCAAAACGGGCTGTGCAGCCGCTATGGAGTACGCTGTAAACTGTTGACCTTGAAGGTCTGTGCGAGAAATTAGTTTTTAACGTAAATGTCGCGAGTTAGCGCGTTGTTGCATAACTAATTGAGGGAATGGGCCCCAATTATCGTATAGCTTGAGGACCATGTCAGTCGTGGTTATTCGCGGCTAGAACCAAGGGCGCAGATTTACCACCATTTGTAAATATTAATGTTGAACCAAAAGTCAGCAAGGGAAGCATGGTCCCTAATAAGTTCAATTGACTTTGCAATCTCCAAGGTGTTCCTGGTTCTGTGATGGCCATGATGCTATATATAAAACACTGTTTACTGCTGTTAGGACCTTTACTGTTCGAATGGTCTATAGTCCTGACTAGCCTGATCAGCCAGTCCTGTGTGCTAATGATGAATGTGATATATTTCATGTCATTGCCTCTTTGCTTAATCCCCTCTTCATGCTCATGGGGTCAGATATTATGTTGCCACAGGTCGTCCTTTAGTGTGGGTGAAATCCTTAATGATCGTTAAGTGCGCAGCCATAACAAGCATTGCGAATGAGAGAGAGTATGGCACTATAATCATAAGACTGAATTAGCTGTAGATATGAATAGCACGTCTGTTATTGGGGGAGAAAGGAGCTGCCACGCACATCATCTGTCGCATTTCACTTTTATGTGCTAGACTTCCATGAGGACTTATCCCGACAGGTCTAAGACGCTCTCTGTTGCGATTGCTTTTCGTCGGCATTAGACAAGGATCGGCCTCGTCCGAGTTCTGCCACCGGTCCATCGTGTTGTCCGATGCGAATAAGTGGCTTCATCCCAGTCACTCAGACCCTGTGAGGCAATATCGGGCGAACCTCGCCGCGGGGCATATCCAGAAAAAGCAAGTCAAAAGATTAAGACAGGCAAAGGTCAATCGTGCAGAGTGCGGGGCGTTGTCAAGTCAGGTGAATGATGTTGATATAAGACTCAATACGGTTGAAAAGCGGCGAGACTTTCCCGATTCGGAGATTTGAGTTGACCAACTTCTCATTTTGTGGGGCTTGTTTACTGTAGGTATATAGTAGAGATATAAACGGTCGTTGAACGGCGTATATCTGCAGCTCTGAAGCATTAGTATTTTCGCGAGATCAGACTGCGCACATTGCCTAAGGGGCACCTTTTCAATATCTTCTCCCGTCATAATAAGAGAAAATGGCACCTTACGTTCAAGAAGCCGCTGGCACCGATCCAGTCTCTAAGGCTAACCTCCAGTCTAAGAAGGCGGTGCTCAACCACGACCAGGTCCCAAAGCCTGTCGCAGACGACTTCATGTACGACTTCAGGTACAACCACAGTCTTCCCACTACCGACACCTTAGGCGTTGAGATCCCCACCGACTGCGATGCTCAGAAGGAGGCCGAGGGCATCGTAGCCCGTCTCTCTACAGCCACATCAAAGGGAGATGCGCAAGCTTTTGCTGGGCTGTTCCTCGATTATGGTGAGACCCTTTCAGCAACAAGATCCGAAATCTCGACTTTAGCTGACTTCGAATGTACAGGCGTGTGGCGTGACAAGCTCTCATTCACCTGGGACTTCCGCACATTTAACTTCAGAGAGGCCATCATAAAGGCCGCTACCGACCTTTTGCCTCAAACCAAGGCTAGAAATTTCGACTTTCTTGAGCCTGCGCCTTTGGTGTCTCGCCCTTACCCTGACTTCTCCCAGCTACAATTTGTTGTATCCTTCGAGACTGAAATTGTCCTTGCTTCGGCCGTCATCAATGCAGTCCTCACTCAAGATGGCTGGAGAATTTACACCATGCACACTGTTGCCGAGAGCCTCAAGCAGTTCCCCGAGCAGGCCGCACCAGATGGGCACATGACCGGTATCACTAGCTGGGAGAGTCAGAGAGCCGAGGCCATCAACAGTGTTGACCCCGAGGTGCTGATCATCGGTGGTGGTCAAAAGTAAGAAACCCAAGCATGTGAGCTCCATGAAATAATCCTAATTTATTTCTACTAGTGGTCTCGCTATGGCAGCACGCTTGAAAGTTCTTGGTATGGAAAACCTCATTATCGAACGCAGCGAGGAAGTCGGAGATATCTGGAAGAAGCGTTACGAATATCTTTCACTGCACTTCCCACACTGGCCCGATGCCTTACCATACTTCAAATACCCTCAGCATTGGCCCACGTATACCCCGGCTCAGAAGCAGGGTCTATACATGAAGTGGTATGCCTCCGCTCTGGAGCTCAACGTCTGGACAAAATCGGAGGTTGTGAAGGCCGAGCAGGACGCCGAGGGTAAGTGGACCATTTTAATCAACAAGGAGGGCAAGGAGACTCGTACGCTGCACCCTAAGCAACTCATCATGGCCACGTCGCTATGCGGTGTCCCTTCCATCCCGGCCCTGCCTGGCATGGCTGACTTCCGGGGAGTGATCCGTCACTCTAGCGCCCACAAGAGTGCCCGTGACTTTGTCGGTAAGAAGGTCTGCGTCGTCGGTACCTCATCCTCGGGCTTTGACACAGCTTATGAGTGCGCCCGCCTGGGAATTGATGTGACCCTTCTCCAGCGGTCACCGACTTACGTCATGTCTTTGACCCATTCTGTTCCTCGCCTGCTTGGAGGATACGCGCCCGACAAGAATGGCAACCTCCCCGATCTCGAGGTGCAGGATCGTCTCATGTTCTCTACGCCAGTTGGACCTGGCGAGGAACTCGCCAGGCGCACCGCTAAGGTCCTCGAGGAGCTCGACAAGCCCCTCCTCGAAGCTCTTAACGCTCGAGGTCTGCGAACATGGCGCGGCCAGCGCGATACTGGCAACTCCACACTAGGTCAGACCCGCAACGGTGGATTCTACTTCGATGCCGGTGCTTGCGAGGAAATTATCAATGGCAACATCAAGGTGGAGCCGGGCTTTGTTGAGAGGTTCACCGAAGATAAGGTGATCTTAAACGGCGGGCGTGAGAGGAAGTTTGACCTAGTCGTCTTTGCCACCGGATTTTCGAACATGATCGACTCCATTCGAGCAACTCTTGGTGAGAGGATTGCCAGCCAATGCGGACGTATTTGGGGTATTGATGAGGAAGGCGAGTACAAGACGGCCTACCGGGAGACAGGAGTGCCCAACATGTGGATCATGGCTGGTTTCCTTCCAATGACCCGGTATGCCTCCAAATTATTAGCTTTGCGGCTGAAGGCTCTAAAGGAGGGCATTTCCCCACCCCCTTACAAAGTTTAGTTTCCATAGATGAGATAGTGATGATTTCTCGTCCAGACAGTTGTGCCGTACAAAGACCGGGTTTTTGTTCATCCACTAGATTTTGTGACTATGAAACAAATATGAAAGTGCG
This sequence comes from Aspergillus fumigatiaffinis, assembly GCA_012656285.1. Taxonomy (NCBI): domain Eukaryota; kingdom Fungi; phylum Ascomycota; class Eurotiomycetes; order Eurotiales; family Aspergillaceae; genus Aspergillus; species Aspergillus fumigatiaffinis. The sequence goes on along the minus strand of JAAAPX010000018.1, from coordinate 236,644 downwards.
GGCGAGACAAGATAATGTTTCAGAGGGAATTGGAGGATCGCCGTCTAAATCGTCTTTTAGTCTATAGAGAATGAAATTTCCCAATTGTACGATTCTAGATCCAAATTTGGGGACTTCACTGCTTGTACCAGTCATCAAAACCGAGATCCCATCCAAACAGAGGTGTATTGATACGCCTCGCCTTTCCTTGTGCAGCCAGGCCATTCAGCACATCCATATCCTCGCGGGAGAGAGGGATGACTTGACGGTTGCTCACGATTCGATTTTCTTTAGTAGACTTGGGCAGTACAACAACGCCTCTGTTGACGTGGTAGCTGATGAGTACCGTGGCGGGTGAAACACCATGCTTCCTAGCAATCTCCTGAATTGCGGGATCAGACATGAGCGGAGCGCCTGAAAACGACCAAGTTAGCCATCATTACCTCATGGAAACCGCACATAGTGTGTCAAGGAGCACTCACCTTCAGAGCCGAGTGGTGAATACGCCTCAAGGAGAATGCCATGCTTGTCGCACCACTCCTTCAGTGCGTGCTGAGGAAGGAAAGGGTGTAACTCGACTTGGTTGACAGCAGGGACCACGGTCCACTTCTTTTTGAGCTCCTCTAGATAGGGAATCGACCAGTTGGCCACGCCAATCGCCTTCACTTTGCCGGCCTTGTAAACCTCCTCCATCTGGCGCCAGGTCTCACTTTGATCCCAGGATCGGTCGACGGACCGTGTGCCGTCGGGATTGACTGGTAGAAGCTCGCTCGACTCGTTCTGTACGATACAAGTTAGCCATATAAATGTCGTGATGGAGGGAAACAGCGGAGTGGCTTACAGGAACAAGTCGGACTGGCCAGTGGATGAGCTGATGCTTATGTTAGCCGACCTATCGACAGTCGTGCCGCGTCTGCCCAAAGGAGAAGAGTGTTAATTTACATAGAGATCGAGGTAGTCCGTGCCTAAAGCGTCAAGCGTCTTTTGGAGTCCTTCCGCGACGTTGGGCTGGTGGGTGTTCCACAGCTTGCTGGTGATGAAAATGTCTTCGCGAGGGACACCGCTATCCTTGATACCCTGGCCGACTTCGTGCTCGTTTCCTAGCTATCCCATTAGACCCCAAAAACTTGCTTGTTCTCTTCTTTGCTACGACCCACCGTAGATCCTGTGATTTATTAGCGAAGACTATGCATTGCAAAAGAGACATGGGAACCTTACAATGCTGCATCGATGTGACTATATCCGTTCCTGAGAGCGAACGAGACTGCCTGGCGTACCTGACCAGGTTCAGATCTCCAAGTGCCTGTATTTCTTATCAGCGAAAACCGCCAAGGCCTGCAGAAACCAGCGCTTGTATCGTACCAAGTCCTACGGCGGGGATCTGGGCGCCGGTATTAAGCTTGAAATGCGTCGGGAGGGCCATATTGATTGTGGTGAGAGACGATGGTGGTGGGAGACCAAAGTGGATGGACCCGTGGCTTTATGCTCCACGACTGATGTCAAGTCAACCGAAACATATCGCATAGCCTGAAGGAAGTCTTCCCCACAGATCGGGTGCAGTTCGGTCCGTCTTTCACCGAAATTTTGGCCGGTTAGCTTTTAGCTTCAGTTCCCACCCATTCACAGCACAACCGCGCCGCGACTTTCTGAATACAGTAATATTGTGCGCCTGTTCCCCATGAGGAGCTGGAACGTTAAAAAGTGGGGTAGAAATGGGGTAGACGTGGGGTAGACAATCCATCCCACGCAAACAGGTGAGTGATAATGATATCTTGGTAATGGTAACCACCGTTTGACGTTGCTCTCCTGACTGTATTCAACGAGTTCCGCATATCGAAGGCAAGGCAAGTCTTCAGTACCTACATCAAGTGAGAATGCCGCCGAATGCCCCACCAGCTAAGGCACCCTGTTCGAACTGTCGAGGTGAGGTCGAACCGTCGAACCCCATGTCGAAAGGTAATCTAGGATAACAAGACCAATAATAGCGAGGCATCAAAAATGTACTTCAAAGGACCCCTCTTCCTGGCCAGTGCCTAAGGTCTTCCGCTGATGTCTCATCTATAGGTGACAAGCGACGGCCAGTTTGCACACGTTGCGAAACTAAAGGCCTTAACTGTAGGCCTGTGCAGAAGGATGCAGTTTTCCGAAATAGCTCAACAGCCAATTTCGATGCGAGCTTTACACAGGGTCAAATATGGGTTAATAGCAGACCGAGGACCTGGAGGCCTCCGAAGCACTCGACAGAAAATCCGCCAAATTCAGCCTCCCCTAATAGGCCAAACGAAGAATCTACCGTCCATTCACCCTCCCCAAATGGAATCATTCATGGTCGCCAGGAAGTCACAAGCCCAATCTTTCACTCACAAACAGGCCGAAATGGAGATCTAGATGAGACTTCCCCTCACAGCGCTTTTCCCATTACCTTTCCCTCTCCGGCATTGTCGCCCATGAGCAACCACGCTCATCATGAGGATACACTTTCTTACTCGGGAGCAGAAAATACCAGCAATGGGCTCAATATTGGATTTGCCAACGGGTCCCAGAGCGCGAGGAGTGCTGCTGAAGACGACGCATCGTCGCTTTCCAGCAATCAGCCCACTCTCGCTGCTTCTGCAGGTATCCAGGAGTCCTGCCTACTGCGATACTTTATCGAGGAGGTATCTCCCTGGGTACGAGATATCACTCTCACCGTGCAATGCAACACGTACTAACCTTCCCAGTTTGATCACTGTGACGATCGGAGGCATTTCCAGTTAGTCGTTCCCTGTCGGGCTCAGCACTGCCCAACTCTTCGATATGCTATATTTGCAGTATCAGCCCGACACTTGTGTCGACTGCCTCAATACAGGACACGCCGCGGGATTCTATATGGTGGGCAGCTACTCCCGCACCTACAAACATCCAGTGCTGTTGAATATATGCTCAAATGCATCCCTGGTCTGGCCGAGTTCCCTAACATCCAGGACCCGACACACCAAGAGAACATCATGGCTGCTGCCGTCATTCTACGTCAGTACGAGGAGATGGAAGAGGAAACCGGCGAAGGCAGAGGCAGAATCGAAGCTGAGTATTACGATGACGAACGCGTCAACTTTCTGGCTGTCACTCAGAGGATCATTGACTCTATGATCGCCTCTCCGCTGGACCATTCGCTTGCTACGGCCGCATATTGGATTGTCATTCGGCAAGAGATTTATTATGCATTGACAAGGGAGACGGTCCCGCATTTACGATTCGATTCTGACCGTTGGCGCAATGCTTCAATCGCCAACAATATGATCATGTTCGTTGGTAAAGTCGCTCAGTGGCGCTGGGGGCAAAAGCGCCCTGATGAATGGAGTAAGTATGCTTTATCTTCTCAATTAGAGGATTTCATTTTTGATCACTAGAATTACAGCACAACTCAAGCTGGATGAACAGAAACTGGTTCATGAATCGCTTGGTCAAATGGAACCTATTCTTGAACTCAAGGCAGATCGAGCTAAAGGCCAGATATTTCCGACGGTCTGGTACAGCTTCGATGTCCAGGCGACGGCAGTACAGCATTTCCAACTGGCTCAAATGATCTTGACTGCTGAGAATCCGCAACTTGAGTAAGCTGATATCGAGAAGCAAGATGGCTTTCTTCAGTAGCTGACTGTGTTTAGAAAAGCAAATCGTGCGGCTCATCGCAAAGCAGAGGCTCAAGTTCGATCGATCATCCTCAATTTATGCGGTATCGCTTTGAATCACCTACGAGTGCAACCCTGCCTGGTAAACGCAGTCATTGCTATTACTCTGTACGGTGATTACTTTACTGATCATGAGGAGCGCGAGGCATTAATTGGTATCATCAACCGGACAAGAGACTTACATGTGTGGCAGATGGAAAAGCCATATCAGACTCTGCTACGACGATGGGAAGCGGCCGACAGTGCAGAGAAATGAGACCTAAAGCACGATAGTTCATTCTCAGGAGCTTGAATAGCCAAGAAGATCTAACTCACCTACTCAATAGATTAGAAGCGTCTGGGGTAGGTTCTACTAGTAAAGTGGCCTATGGGTGGATAGAGAGGGTAGTCAAGGGGGCAAGGAAGAGGGTAGGAAAGAAGGATACCTTAGGTATGTATAACTGTGTGAATGATTAAGAGGCGCTCTTAGTCTTAGGCCCTCTTTACATAAAATAACCATGTAACTAGATCACTCCTATACGTAACCTAGTAACAGTTTTACTCTAGAGTCCTTGTCCCCGCATTGTAAGCAGGCCGGAGGTACCCTGCTCAGGGGTTCCCTAGGGATTCTTTAGGTTATAGAGAAGCTGTATCCTGGTGAGATATCACCTGCGAAAGGTCTCCACCCTTTGGCGAATAACATTCACAGGACACCGCCAAAATTGACTACTCACAGGGAATACTCAAGCTAAGAGAGAGTCGTCCTTATGGACACTCATCACTTAATTACTCCGATTTCCTTCTACCTGACTGATGAGGAGAGAACGAGAACCCATAGATGTGACAATATGTACACAGATCGGTGGGGCAATTTTGTGATGCCGTCTAGTAAAAAGTAGTGCAATTGCCTTTTCCTAATCATTCCCTTTGGGCCTTATTAGCGTTGAAATATCGCTGTATTTTTCCCGGTGAGAGCCTTGCCCAATCGCCTGTAAGCTTTGAGCAAAGACTATGGTGGTTGTCGAAAGGACTCTTGAAGGCCCCGCCGCCTCCTCCGGTATGCTTAGGCGAGCCCCTGTGCATTCGTACGGACTTGCAGTGCGTTTCTCTGTTTCGGATTGTTCTGATGTACCGCTCGCTGGTTTGGGATGGTCTGGTGAGCGTCGCTGTTGTGCAGGAGGCAACTTCACAGCCTTGATTAACTTCCTAAGAATAGCATATTCGAGCTTCAGCTTGATGCTATACACCAACGCCTTGAAGGTGGTTTGCACGGAATACAGGCCGGCAAATTGTGTGCCAACCACGGAGCCGTCCAGAAGAATAATAATCACATTGATGATGAGGAGTTCATGCAAGATGTACCGATATCGGTTTCGATCAGTATACCTTAAGAACTTTAATGTACCCCAGATATATACTGCGGATAGGAATGTCTCTTGGATACAGAATCCAACCAGTTGTACTCTTTCAAGAACATTGTATGCCTTGACAAAAGCAATAGGGTGGCTTGGTGCATTAGTGCCGAATGCAACCACCGCAGTCGGTATATGGAATATTATTGCATCAAAGATGATCAAGTAGAGGATGCCGCGTAGGACTCGTTGGTTCAACAGAATCAAATGGAGTCGTGACCACAGGACCATTGACTGGCCTGTCACCATGCAACACCAACCGATGGTCACCAGGGTGTGTGTTCCGAGATAATTATGACGGACAATGTTGAAGAACTTCAGGAATAAACCGAGGCCGTATGGGATAATACCGGTTGATGCGACAAGAAGACTCCAGAAGTAAGTGCCCCTCCACCGTTTGAACGTTGTAAAACAAAGCACAATGAGCTCTATCGCATTGTACCAAGCCAATCCAATGAAGGTCGCAAAGAGGACTTCATCTAGACACCGCCGGCTAGTATAGATACCTCCAGAGAGGCCATTGTTGCTGCCAGGCATGGTAGTCGCGCGACCACGTCTCTTGCCTGTTATAGGGGAATGATCACCTTCAGAGTGGCATCGGGCTTAGAATTGAGAAAATCAGGCGGGTGATAAGTCTTGCACACCACCAGGTTGCACTGAATATAATCGTCATGGTCGTAAGGTCTTAAAGTCTTCGATGCTTGGTGGCGGATTTAAGTTCAAGAGAAACGTGGTTGGTCCAGAACCAAAGCCTGGGGGAGCGCCTTCCACAGGCAAAACCAAAACGCCTGTCTGGCTGAGCTATAGGATGCAATGCAGTCTGTTTTCTCTGTCCTTGTGGTAATATTGCACCAACAGAAAGAAGTGCAACTGCTACTTATGTGTGGCTCGCACGATTGAGATATTGCCGAAGGCTTACGGAACAGCGACCTCGACTCCATTGCTCGGATATTTCAAAGCAGGTGCTTAGCACACATAAAATCACTCTTCCCCCACGGCCCGTGAGGACTGTAAATCTCCCAACGGCTCAGAACTGACCCTAAACCGGCTGGGAAAGGACTTTCTCCCGGGCGACGCATTCAATAATGCTTCACCACATAGGCGGACTTTTCTGCAGAGCTCCAAGAGTTCAGCGCTATGAAGGGTTCAATTGGAGTTAAGCGTCTAACTTTGGGACCAATGCCGTGACCAAAAACTCCTCACCAATTAAATTCGTAAGGTCCGTTACCTATCCGCCACCGTGGCTTGCCAGCGCGCGAGGACCACTTTAACCAGGATCATTCAGTGCTCTGGGGTAATCCAAAAAGAGAGTAGCCCAGATCTGGCCCAGATCACACTTCCGACATGGACTGTCAGACCAAAAGCTTAAATAGCTACTGTTTTCGCCACACTATCACCCGACGTCCATCGAGGGTTTAACAAAACCCAGCCTTCTGGCTCTTTATATGCTAGGGCGAATTTCGATCTCTACAACCACGCTCCGACTCTCCTACCTAGATGCACCCTCTAACCAACTCCTAGCGTGTGGACATTCATGTCGAATTCCACCGCGTCGGATAGCGACGATCATGGGCTCACAGAGGGTATCTACACTAGCAGAGCATGTCTTGAGTCCGCCCTTGTCTCTGTTTTCACCACCATTGCGTCCTACAACATCATCGAGCTCCTGATTCTCTGCTTTACCAGATTCAAACGGAGGGACGTTTACTTTTGGACCTTGCTAGTTGCAACCCTTGGAATCATTCCCTATAACCTTGGCCTGAGCCTCAAACTTTTTAACGTCGTCCACAACAATAACATCTCATTAACGGTTGCGAGCGTCGGATGGTATTGCATGGTGACCGGCCAGTCTTTGGTGCTATGGTCACGACTCCACCTCCTGATTCGGAGTCGAAAGCTGTTGCATGGTATTTTATGCATGATCGTCGTCGACGCTTTCGTATTCCATATCCCTACCACAGTGCTTGCTTTCGGTGCCAATGCACCGAGTCGTCCCCGGGCATTCGTGAAGGGGTATGAAATTATGGAAAGAATACAGTTGATCGGATTCTTTGCTCAGGAGGCTCTGCTATCAGGTTTATACATCTGCAAAACAGTTGAGTTTCTCAAGACTCATGTCAGAAATCGTTACTGGGGTATACTGCATCAGCTGCTGGTTATCAACATCCTTATCATCCTGATGGATGCTTCATTCGTTGCAGTTCAGTACTCGGGGTTTTACGCAATCCAAGTCACTCTAAAGGGCCTAGTTTATAGCGTCAAGCTGAAGCTGGAGTATGCCATTCTGGGCAAGCTCGTCAAGGCTGTCAATGCACAACGCAAGGGCACCGGATCGTACTGCGACACAGATCGCACAGACAAGTCCTCCATGCCATAATCATGCTCAAAGCACCGGGCCGTTGACTCTTTACGCTGGCGATTCTTACCACTCACCAGTGCTGACGCTGCAATGAGAGTCTCTTGATGTCAAGATGGAGATTAATTCAAAGCGGGATGAGTGGGCCAGCAGGAGGGGGAAAGCAATTAAAGGACGGTGACTGGAAGAACGGCGAAAGGACCAACGTGCTGGACACGCTGGGGATGTGGCAGATTTCTGAAAGACATGTCGACGTGACCAGAGTTATGCATAACACTAGAGATGTTAATGAAGGAAGGATGGAAGATGGAAGATGGAAACTATCATGGAAACTATCATATGATCTCATCAATAGAACTTGCAGGGATACTACTCGCTTTGACTAGCTTCACGATCCAACTGTTCCACCTCTGGCTTTTTGTCTACTATACCAACTTCCAGAAAACAGTAACAGGTTCCTAGCAAAGGCATCCCAAGCGCCCAGAAGCCAGGCGCTGGATCATCATACCTTTCTCATGTACCAAGCAGAACTTAAGCGCGTTGTGTGTCGTACATAAGGCTGAAACGCGACTATAGGACAGATATTTAGCCCTTTGGTATGGCGTATCTGATGTCCAACGGCCTCTTGAGCACGACGAGAGCTAACCAATTACTTCTATGGTCGTGCATGCACCTGTGTAGTCTGCTATTTCTACATACTGCAAGACGGGACTAATGGGAGGGATTATGTTTAATTTATTCTATAATATCCCCAGGGGTGGGTTAATTTAATAATTAACGGATTCATGCCCACATGGACAAAAGACCTTGTATACAACCGCTGTTATTAGACCATATGCCTATGCTATCCTGGGCAGTATAGAGACTGAAGCTGGTTATTAGGTACTAGAAGTCCACCAACTTCGTGTAGAATTGGTAACATAACCCCAGTACAAGAGCCTAGCTAAGACCATTCTGTAGGGACAACTTGAAGTCAAGAGAGCACCATCGGCAATACCTAGATACTAACATGCAATATTCACTCTTAACTATTCAAAAGATACTTGATAAAATAAGCCTATGGAAGCTCAGCCTGGATTATTTAGCTATTATAATCACATAAGTGCGGACACTTAGCTGCAATATCTCCAGAATCCTTACAAATGTCAAAGTTGAGGGTGACAGTGGAAATGCTTAGGTGAAATACTGGGCTTGGAAATATTGCTAACAACATCTTCTTAAAAAAAACAAGACTGGCCACCCTCTGCGCACTCTGGCAGTTAACATAAATCTAGGCTAAAAACCATTCACAGTCAAGTGGAAAGCATAGAGTTGCATTCGGTCCGAGTTCAGGCGAGGTTCAAAACCAGTTGGCACCGAACCATTGTGATTTCGAGTCGAAATTTTAGAAATTAGATCTAAATTTGATCCGATCCGAGTTGGTGCAGTTTTAACTGCTCAAAGCGCACTACTAGGCCTAATCGGCCTAGCCCAGCCACTACTAACTAGCCATGGTTAGATTCAGTTTGGTTTTGGTTTGGTTAAACCACTACCCCTCAGTGAATTTTAACTACTTTGAAATTTCAAATAATCATTAATGTCACGGGCTAGAAGCCTTATAAATCTATGACCTAGATTTGGACGGTAAGAAATCGCTGAAGGGTTCTAACTAGGGCCGTGACGGCCGAACATAAAAAGGAGTGTGCGAATGGTGGACGAGATCACGTGACGAGGTCGATTACTACATTGATTGCTACGAGGGTCATGTGATTGCTGGTGTCCTCGCTGGACAAGAGTTCGTTGGTGCCTGAGGCAGATCGCGAGTGCCTAGTAGGCTTGAGCATTCAGCGGGCCCTGCCCGCTACAATTAACTGCCATACTATCTACCATACTATTACTATACCTATAGAAAATTAATATTTTTATATGAAATATATAATCATTATCATCATCCTAATCTAGATCTACAATATCAATTCAATATCTATAGGGTTGAATAAGTGGTGGTTAAGAGATATTCTTATATAGTGATTGCGAAGGTTGATGCATATATATATAAACCATCACTACTTTCATACCAACCCCTTATAGAAATGGTTATTCCCTTATATCTCAGCAACCACTAGGTATTTTGAATCGATATTTATATATTTAGATAGCCTAAATCTAGGGCTATCTAGTCATATCAAAGTTACTAGGGAAGTCCTAGACACTAGTGATTACTTATCAAAACAGCGAGGGCTAATGAACCTAATCTAATAAAACTGCAAGAACTGTAACTGATGGTTTTAACCAAATTTATATCAGTTCCATCCTAGCCTTCCTAGGGAAACTGAAACTGGTGCAATTCCCTAGGCTTCGCACCGAAATCAAACCGCTGCGGTCGATGAGGGTTGGATTCGGTTTTAGCGGTTTGGTTATGCAACTCTATTCCTAGTTTAGCACTAGCTATATTTTATTAGTAGGGTTTAAGAAGTACATTGTACTTCAACACATACTATATATAGGAGATGCTTCTACTAATCTAATACAAGTAGTTATTAAATAATAACTTACAGCAGGCAATGAATAGGTTAACTAGTCTTCATGATAAATAATGATAGAGCCACTACAGGCCCATTAATAAAGTCTTATACGACCATTAAGCAGGGATGAAGATGCCAATTTGTTTGGTTGAGTTGCCGTAGCATTCCTCCTACAGTGGCACGTCAAAAGTTTGAATCCAGTGTAGTTACAGCTAGGCCAGATTAGGCAACCAGAATATTTTATATGCAGATTCGGATATGATGACTCCATCCAATACTATGGAGCTCACAGATACGTTCACGTATGTGTAGAGATAGTTCTTTTCGAGGTGCCATAATAATAATATTAATTGAGAGAGGTATCGAGAGATTCAAATCTGCGGATAGAATATTAGAGACTTTCCTAGTCAGGTCTAGCGGTAAATCTGCTGGATTCAAACTTTTAATGCTACGGCAACTCAACCAAACAAATTGGCAACTGGGTCATCCTCGGGTTTTGCGAGCTCGGCTTTTGAGCTTGACTTTGAGCTCACGGCCGGATTTTGACGAGGTCTTCCAGTATAGATATCATCATTGATTCTCTGGAACCTACACTGATCAAGCGACAATTCTGTACAGGAAAGCTCTGGTCTAATTCGTGCGAAAATGGGCTTTTTCGGGAAAAAAGCCGCGCTTCCCCCCCTACGGAACCCCACGGACACAGTACTACCGATCCCGGCATGGGATGACCAACATCGCATGCGGGCTTGTTGCCTGCATGTTACTTACCGATTCGACGATGTCCTTGACCCAGAGGTCATACGCCAATCGTTGGCGCGTCTCTTGGAGTTGGATGGCTGGCGGACACTAGGAGCGCGACTTCGCAAGAAGGTGTGGATTGAAATACTCACTACGTTGGCAGGCAACTCACACACACCTAGGATGATGGTAAATTAGAATACCACATACCAGCGCAGTATGATACAAACCGGCCTGGCTTTAACTACACGGTTGTTAAGCACCCTATGAGCATCAACAAGCATCCGTTAGCTGCTAGTTTTCCCCAAGCAACTGGCCAGCCATCACTGCTTGGCGACCCTGCAGATCTCTCATCTGTCTGTCTGTCCGCGGATTGCCCCAGGAAGATCGAGGACTGGCTCTATTCAGATCGACCGCAACTCGTCATTGATGTGGTGTCGTTCGATGATGCGACCTTGCTGACCGTAACTTTCATGCACACTCTAATGGACGCTATGGGTCTTTCAAGTTTTCTCAAGGCGTTGACTGCTGTCATGAATGGACGAGAAGACCAGATCCCAACCTTTCAGCATGTTAGCGAAGATCCGGCGGCGCGCTTCATCGACAGAACCCCGGCCAACACCTACGTGAACAGCTCCTTTCTGCTAACCGGGTTCCGCCTCTTAGGCTTCATCGCCGGCTACCTCTTCGAGCTCATCTGGCACCGCGGCCAGAATGAACGTGTAATCTGCATCCCAGGACGATATGTCGACGAGATGCGGGAGCAGGCATTGCACGAGCTAGCCGAGCAAAACAAGGAAGGGCCTGCTCCCTTCCTTAGTGAAAGTGACGTACTGTTAGCATGGTGGCTCAAGGCCTTGATTAAGGCCCTGAATCCCTCGCCCCGCCGCTTGGTGACCCTCTTGAACGTGTTCGACATCCGTTCTACCGCCCTCCAGGAATCATCATCCACAAACACAGCCTTTATCACTAACGCTGCCCTTGCAGCGATCACCTTTCTTCGCACCCAGCAGATTCTTCGCGAACCAGTCAGCTTCACGGCCTCCCACATCCGCCGCTCGCTCGTCCAACAACGTACTCTACCCCAGATCGAAGCGTTCTTTGCGTTTCACAAATCCACTTCTGAGAAATATCCGCCGGTGTTCGGCGAACCGACCTCCCTTCTCGTCTGCTGTAGTAACTGGCACCGAGGTCGGTTCTTTGAAGTGGACTTCTCGTCTGCGGTTCTTGCCCCGGGCATTCCGCTCCATGACCGTGTGCATCCGCTGGGCAGGCCATCGTGCGTGATTCCTACCCATCATTCGGGTGGCCTTGCTTTACGAAACGTGGGGCCAATCATTGGCAAGGATGCAAGTGGGAACTGGTGGCTATCGTGCACCCTGAGGACGAGTGCCTGGACTGGCATCGAACAGGAACTGAATGCGCTAGGCGCAAGAAAGACCCAGTGATCGTGGATTGGCAGAGGTCCTTTCAAGCATCCGAGCTGAAGTGGCTCGACTGTGGGCATGCTATGTGGTCTATGCATAATGCATAGATGGACTGAGGACCCAGTTGCGTTCTCTAACTCGGTACTAGCCACGTATGCTCCGCATACTGATTGCCATGCTGTCGCCCAGGATCGCCATGCATGCACTCGCCCCAACTTTACGTCTGGAGTACCGCCACACTGTACAGAAATCCTCAGTTTATGATATGTGAATTGGCTCTTGGGATGCTAGCAGTGGCTGGACCTGCTGTTCCAGCATCAGCTGCTGCTCCTTGTTCGCCTGATATGATGCCTCCCTCCTTTGGCTGATTGAATCCGGGCGGAGGGCTAGTTGTAAGAATACTCAGCTTCAGTTGTTTTTATATACATACGATTAAGGACATATTATTATTTCACATGCATTCCCAGAAGATTTTAAGCAAAAAGGCAGTATCCCATGAAAACTAAAACAGTGTATTAATAGGGTCCTCTTATTCCCTGATAGAAGCCACTCTCAGAAAGAATTGCGACCCTACTCCAGAAGCCACGGACGACTGCAATCACTTCGAGCGCAAGATCGCCTACCTACTCATTGTGTCACTTCTGGAAGAAGTCAAATTTCAAGGCGAATCCGACGGCGCACTTCGACATTTCGAGACATTGCTCGAAGATCTCTTGAGGGAGCCATTTTTGGATTAGAAAGGCGGAAGATGGCGTAGCCGGATCGGACTTTGTTGTCGTTGCTGAACATTTTTACATTGAAGATCGTGTGGACTGGGGCTGGTTAATTTGATTGTGGATGCAACAATCATTGCGAGAATCAATCCAGCGTTATATACGGGAATGAGACTGCTTAGACATACATGTTGTGCCTAAATTGAACAATGAAAAGAATCAGGGTGCTGGATGAGGGATTAAAGTGTCCTCAGTACCATAACACAGGCTCACTGGTTGTGGCACGGGGAGCACACACCATTATCTAACCATTGAACATGCGAGGACAAAGGCATTGTTTGGAGAACAGAAGGCATGGCTCAAAGGAAACCTATCATAACTCCATTTGTAATTCTCAACTGATGTATATACAGAATGAACAGCACTGCCAAATATTGACCATCTTGAACGCTCAGGCGCAGACAGGAGTGCAGAATCGCTAACTGAGAAGATTGCGCAAGGGGAGACTAAGCATGGGCTTCCGTCTTCGGGATTGCGCAGATGATAAACATCGGCGTAACCCGAGCAGGATTATTGACGTGCAACAGAGCCGTACTGCCTAGGTGGTCTGGTCGCTCGACGGGCAACGGCAAACCATTTTCTCTTGACAGGATCCCCCGGCTCGAATCCCACCTTCCGGTCCTCCGTCAGCTTCCACAAAGCCTGCAGCAAAAACGGCGCCAAAGCCTGGTCAATCACCTCGTCCGGCACCGCCCCAAACATTGCCCTCACAATTTCGTGCAGCGTCATACCCCCCTTCCTCCCGCCTTCTGTCCCTCTGTCCCCCTGCACTCTCTCCCTCTCCTTCACCAATACTGCCAGAATCCCTCGCACACGCATCTCCTTATGCCGGATATATTCCTCCAGCTTGCTAGGAAGGTCACCAATAACAGCCCCATGGGCAGGGTACCCAAGCACACAGCCCAAGCCCGCCATCAGCTCCAGACTCTCCATATACCGTCCCAGATCCGGGGCCACGCTGAACCCGTGGCCCAGCACATTATCCCCAGTGAACAGGGCGTTCTCTTCCTCAAGCAAGAAGCACATGTGGTCGACCGAGTGGCCGGGCGTGAAGACTGCGCGGACGGTCGCCCCCTCCACAGCAAAGATCTGTCCATCGTCTATGGGCTTTTGACCTGGATCAGGGAGGTTCTTGTAGACGCGTTCGGCGAGGGTGGGGTTGTAGGAGATTAAATCCGGGACGCCGCCTGTGTGGTCGCCGTGCCAGTGGGTGAGGAGAATATGTGAGATGGAGATGTTGTTCGAGCGCAGGAGCGTAATGATGCGACTGAGCCAGATGGGGAGACCCTGCCTGTGTTAGCTTCATAGGGGTTGGAGAGGAAGTTGGTACCTACCTGTCCGGTATCGATCAGGATGCGAGACGGCCCTGTTCCGACTAGATAGGTGTTGGTTCCTTGTAGGTGCATGGCACCTGGATTCCCGCCGAGGATGCGCATTACTCTGCTGCTGAGGGTTGAGGTATCGGGAAGAGAAGGGAGGGTAGCATCCTGCCCGGAGAGGTAATCCTCCCAGAAGGCCTGGTTGAATGGCATGCGGAGGGCCATTGTATAGCGTCCGCAGAGTACACAGTACTCTAAATTCGTCAGTCAGCGAATACAGATTATCTTAGGGTAGGGAGCTGGCAGAAAGGTTTTGTTGTGTTTTAATCCGAGCTGTTGCTCCATGTTGAATGCTAAAATCCGATATGAGAAATGCCGAGCCGCCAAAATCCGAGGCTTGCTTGTAGCAGGCTACCCTTGTGATGGAGATAGAGACGAGCATAAGCAATACGCCCTGAATCTGGGCAGCATTATGGAAGAAAATGCGCTACAGCCAGGCTGGTCATGCACAAACAGCCTGGTATGCTATCGAGATAAGTTTGTAGTACGATGTGATAAATTTCTGCCAGAAACCGGCGACCTATCGAAAAGTCTCATCTCTATTGGAACAGGAAATCCGCCTCCCAAATTACAGAATCTAAAATCCGGATAACCGGTCCTTATCCCTACTTCAGTCTAACCGTATATGGCCAAAGAGACGGAAGGACGGAGTCTATCTAAGGAAGAAACATGTTCGACTCGGCATAATCAATATCCGACATCAGCTGCTCCCACGTCCGCAACGACGGCTCCGCGTCCACTCGAGGGCTCTGGCCCGCGAGCAGCGGCTGGCTCTCAATATCGAACTGTAACAACAACGAATCCAGGTCGAGTTTGGCCAACGGCTGTAGGGGTCCCGCTGGAGCCAAATCCACACCGAGCTGGGAAGGAACATGGGAGAGAGCTGTCGGCCAGGACAGGTCGCTGAGGGTCTCACTCGGGGCGCTGCTGGCGCGCGAGTGCGGCGTGGGTGCAGCAGATGTCACGGCACTGCTACCGAGGCTGAATGTCGGACTACGTCTTGCGGGCTGCAAAAGAGGGCTCGCCTTGTCCCGTGTCCGACATTTCAATTTCTCCAGTGGACGCTGGATTGCTTCCTCCTCGCCCGCGACTCCGTTGCGGCGCAGGAGCTGATAACATGCCTCGATGGTTGGCCACGCGGCCTGGATTCGGGCCACATCCGGGCAGAGGGAGCACTCGTTGATGGCGACCGCCAGCACGTGCCACGGTATCGTCACGTACCAGCGGAATCTCTCGCCGCGGGGATCTGTGTGCATCAGATGTGCCTTTTCCAAGACGTTTAGGGCCAGGCGGAGAAGCTCGTGGTTGTGCTCCTGCGGGCTGGGAGACGGCGAGGGCGACGGCTGGCTACTGCCGTTAGTGGCTTGCGGGAGCTGGAGCGGCCGTAGAGCGCTCAGCCGAGCGCAAGAGACGAGACACTGCGTGCCGTGCCAGGTGAACCACGCGTACGGCGAGGATTCCGGGTCGCAAAAGTGCAGCAGGCGGAGCGCATTCTGTTCAAAGCGCTGCGCGTGTTGCTGTTGAGACGTCTTGTGCTGGGGTGATGTCGCGTCGCCAAAATTCAGGGCCCGCCCTGCTAGCTGGATGTGGTATGTGACCAGCGCAAATGTGGTATCGCACAGCCCCTCTCTGTCTGGGATTTCATGGGTTATGGTTGGATCGAAATCCGAGTCGTTGATGTGCTGGGGCAGACAGAATGTGGAGGTGGCCTCTTCAGTGTTGATGAGCGGTTCGGAGGCCTGGCTCAAGGAGGCCTGCAGGTCCATCAGTGAGATGGTGAGCCACAACCGCCTGCGCATTTGTTGGCTGAAGAATGTCTCATCTCGCTCCCGGTGGAGACCGAGCGCCTTTGCCAGCCGCACGGCCACCGCCGTCAGCGTCCATGCGGCCTGACACCGGTTCTCGGATCTTCTGGCAATCTATTCCACGGGGTTAGTAAAACAGTGCTGGTCTTGGTCTCGAGCCTTGTTCCGAAGCTGGTACTTACGAGGTAAAGCACAAATGCTTGCAGGCCAGTGATACTGGGAGACGCCAGCAACCCACTTCTCTCCAGTGCGGCCTCACACGCTCTTCGAGAATCCTCCGCAATGCCGCTGGACCTGCTCCTTTGAAACATTGCCCGACATTGATCGTCGGTCAAACTCGCGGCAGCAGCGTAGCAAATGGCAGACCGCAACGCATCAACGGCAACGTGCTTCTCCGGATAATCGAGGTACCGCTCCCCATGTAACATCCACTTCTCGACACTTGGCCGGTGCAGGATTTTAATGATGGGGTCGACTTGCTCGAGGTAGATCTGGCATAACTGTCTTGTCATTTCTTTGTCTTCGAGGACTGGAGTCCAGGTATGGGTTAGATTATTGCCACTCAAGCCAAGGAAACGGAACCCGCCGTCATCCATTTTCGACACGTTAGGTGCTAGCGGGCTATGCGTATCCGATTTGGTCTTTGAACTCGATCCTACGTCGCCACCAGGGTCTTCTATCTGATCCACCACCCACAGAAAACGGTCAGCATCCCAGCGCCAGTCTAGATGGGCCCATGCGACATTGCCTACCTCTCCAAGCAAACTGGTCCAGAAACAATCAGGCTGTGAAGTCAAGGGTGGTTGCTTCTGGACATTAATTGGAATGGACAAACTGCATGACAATGAGCTTGTTGGCGCCGGATATGAATTGTTAAAAACCGACTGTTCCTCGTCAGCACGTCCGACTATACACCCGTATGCGCAACTAACCTGGCTAACAGGTGCCGGACACGGGTCCTGCATGGCCGCACGCATGCTGCTGACTACCGCCTCAAGCCGGTGGAGGCGTTCTCTGAGGTCGTCGTCAACTGGCCCCACGGCGCCGGAGGAAGCATCTGTCTGCTTTTCTTCTGAAGATACCGGACCCGCACCAGGGGTAGGCGAGCGTGTGGACACGAGCGCTGGGGACATTGGGCGAGCTCGTCGGGCATGGACACCACGTGGCAGGCGTGGCCGATGGACAGGGACACAGACCACGCCTGCCGAGACGCAGTTGGTGCAGGGATCGACCTTGTCGCACTTGATCTTGCGCTCGCGGCAGAGCTCGCAGCTGAGATGGGGAGTTGAGGGGCGTTTCCGCTGATTACGTTTCTCCATCTTGACAACAGATGGTGGTGGGATGGCTGGGCTTGAGTTTATATCTATATATGCTTTATCGGACCTGACAAGCGAAAAGAAGCCTCATGGATTTCTCGTTTCCGGAACAAGCTAGGGTGGCGATATCTATATCCAACTTGCATAAGCCTAGGTCTCAGGACACGAGGAAAACACGAGAAAACCACGAGGTGAACACGAGGATGAAACCACGGGCAATGTAACCCAACCCCTGCAAGTGACTAAATATATGACCATTATAAGGACGTTGCCTGGTATATTCTCTTAAAATGACGGGAGTGGGCATGGTGCTTTTTCACTTTAAGAGGTGACTCCTACATCTTCTATCGGTGGACCGCACAACAATGACCGAGCGACTACGATAGGGTAGGCAGCCATCACATAGTTGCAGGCAGATGTGGGTTGTTTTGTGTTGCGGGAAACGTGGCATACATACAAAAGATGCAATAGGCCGGGCACGATGCATGGCAGGATTCTGTTGGAGGAGAGTCGACGTATCAGAATGCTCGTAGACTCATTGTACTAACAGCACAATTAGGTAAAACGGAGCAGATATTATCAATTGGTACTGGCTGACCATCCAAGCATGCTAGTGTTGTGCAACATGAAATAAGCGACCTGATATCAGCCTCAAGAAACCTTTTCCTCGACAAGCCCATGTAACGGTGTGGGCGTCGACCACCATGATCAAGAGGTGCGCAGATTCTTATCTCGACCTATGCTCTGACACGAATCAAGTTCTCTGCTGATTGGAGGGCTTTTACTCGTGTTTTACGTGGCCAAATTCACTCATTTGCCCAATACGAGCACGGACTGTGGTAGCGACCAGTGAGAAAGTGGCGATATTCGTTATGCCTATTTCAGTCCGGCCCTTATTTTCCATAACCTTATTTATATTCGAAGATGATTGATCGTCTTCAGATACCCTACCCAGCCTAGGGCTTCTGCGCTTTGTACCGTCTTGGTCACCCTTTGCTGCGGTTTTCTTGTCAGTTTCTCATTGAGGTGGATACAAGGTCTTTTGGTCTCCATTACTGTCAATTGCCATCCATGCATAATAACCACAAAGGTAGCCAGTGCTCTCATTCTCAGCATCGGGCCCACATTCCCAGCCCTAAGTGTCAAGTCTCGCTGCAAAGTGGTGGAGGACCTTCATCTGCCTCGCCAATCATTTCAATTCTGCATTATCCCCCTTGAGATTAGTAGTGAACACAGTCAGAGCTCGATCCTTTCAAGATTCCGCACCCGAATACTTGGCTGTGGGGTCCTCGTGTTCATCATCCCATTGCACTGGCGACTCGGATTACCCCTGGTTACCACTCTAGCCGCCTATGGCATGATCTGCACGTTCGGCAAATATCGCTTTTCTGGGAATCGGAAGCCACAGGTGTCCCCAGAAAGGGGTATCCAGTCATGTCTCAAGTACTGGTCCAGGTTTTGTCTCTATAAATATTAGACGCGAACTAACAAGTACTGGGTGTCAGGCCACGTTACACCTCAGTTCCAAGAGAACTATGGCCAAAGCGATCCTCATTACTACATCCAAGTCTGCAATGAGTATGATGATCGAGACCATGGGGGGGTAGGGCATCGATCGTGCTGTTCTTTTGTGTTACATTATCCTTGGGATTGATTCCACTGTCAGTGATCTTTTGTCCCACAATAGGGAACAACCAATTGTATCCCCCAACCAGCCCTGGTTCGATGGCGGTTTGAGACCGGGCCAGCTACCCGTAAAGTCTTACTAGGTTCCTCACTAGTCTTGAAACCACGCTAAATATTTATTAGTAGAATACAGACCGAGGGCTAGACTGTCTCCGGCCTGCTTCTAGAGAGTGTTTAGGTGGCCTCAACATCAGTGTAACCATATCATTCTTATCTAGTAGCCTAAACCGTTCAAAGTCACACGGGCTTCTTCTGCGACAGCTCCCGCCACTGAGCCATGGGCCGATGCAGCGCATAGAACCGCTGTTTCGACCGTCGTACCGCGTCCTGGGATCTTTTCCAGGCTCGGTCATAGTAACTCCCAATCGCCACGCCCAAATCGCCCCCCACACCGGCCGCAACAGCAGCAGCCAGCTCGACACCATCCGCCAGTGCATGATTGCCTCCCTCCCCGCCAAATATGGGCATTGCATGCCACGAGTCGCCGACGAAGGCGACGCCCCGACCTACAGCACGCTGCATGTCCTCCTGCGTCACAGAGACGCACCGGACGGCCCAATGAAACACCCGGTGATGTTGGATAGCGTCGCCATTGAGAAACAGACTCCACGGCTTGGCCAGATCGCGCGACGCAAGCTCTTCCACCAGCGCTGAGGGGATCTGCTTCGCGTCTTCGGAGGTGCGATTGGGCCGGTACAGCGGGTCCTCCTCTCCGCTGCTCCAGGCCGGCCGCGAGTACGACCAGTCCATGTGGACGTGCGTCTTCGTCATGTTGCAGACGGCGAACGGCGCGTTGAAGCCATCGCCGACACCCGCGAGGATGTTGGACTCTCCGGTGTGTGGCCGGAAGAGCCGATCGAAGTCGACCCTGGGCAGCTGGAACTCGCCATGATAGAGCACCGCAGGGACAGTCTCGGGTTGGACATCCGGGAGGACCTGCGATCGAACTATACACATATTATCGGTTTAGTCCTACAATGCTAGAGGAGCAGTTCCTACCAGTCGAGTTCACCCCGTCCGCAGCAACCACCATCAGCCCCCGATAGAACGATCCGTTCTCAAACTCAACCCGCACATCCCCCAAGCTCCCCTCCACCCTCTTCAGCCGATGTCCGTACCGCACATCCAGTTCCTCTTCCCCACAGTCCGCAATCCACCTGCGCAACGCATTCCGGTTCGCGCGGACAACCTCCTCCTTTGTCGACGAGTTCGCGTCCGGCACGAATAGTTTCTTTCCGGTCCCGTTATCCCATACAACCTGGTCGATCCAGCCCGAGCCGCCGATTTCCCTGTCCGGTGCGACGCCGCGCGTCAAGCTTCGTAGCGGCAGGTCCCCGAGAGCGGACAGCAGTGTCGCGTAGCCCCATTCGCGCAGGCTGATGGCGAAGCCTTGGCTACGATCTGGGCTGGATGCTTCGAAGACGATGTTCGGGATGCCGCTATTTGTTAGCAGGCGGGCGGTTGTGAGGCCTGAGATGCCTGCTCCGATGATAAGGATTGGGAGTGGGGAGGCCATTGTAGTTTACACAGTGATTTTGGCAGGCAAATGGAAATGATCTCGGTCCCTTAGTTGCTTTCATCTTCAGTCTTAGCCTAATGTATCGCTGCAGGGGAAAACGAGCTGTAAGGCTGAGGGTAAAACCCGAAAGGAAAGAGCGGATTTTGGATGGAGACTCCGGGTTTTGGCGCCGGATTTTAATGATTAGAAGTATTCAAGGGACTCTATAACTATCACTTCAATATGCGCATCAGACAAGGCACGAAGAACAACCAAATTTGGCATGAGGGTGGTCAGTGATGGTGATTCTGGAACGTGTGGGCGGGATAGGTGCTTAGCTAGCTACATAAACATAATTATATAGAATAGTCGTTATTGGCTTGACGATCCAAGTTCGTAAACAGACCTTGCGGCTTGCCGATTTTATACTCGTATATAGGATCAAGCTTGTAACCCGGTGAGAAGTTCTACAGAAAGCCCACTGAAGGCTGGAAAAATCCAGGAGTATCTCATGGAGAATGTATACGCCTGTAGTAGATATTCATTTAATTTTCAGGGATTAGAGGAATTGAGTAGATATTAGCTGTAGATTGATTGACAAATGATTAAGAAACATTCTATATGGATAGGCAAAAGAGGATCTATTAACAATACTCTTCCAACCATGCCGTCATCTCCCCGATAGTCGGACACTCCAGGAACAGCGAGCTCTTAATCTCGATTCCCAGTTCGGCACGGAACTTCTCTGACAACACAAGCGACATGAGCGAGTCGATGCCCAGCTGCACGAAGCTTGCGTCCGGCGTCAGCGCGTCGATGTCTAGCCCCGTCTCACGAGCCATCACCTGCAGGCACTGGCCCACCACGCCGGCGTCTACCGGATCGCCCCGGTCCGATGTGGCCGGCGTTACGACGGCGGATTCGCCGGGGGACTCTTCCTGGGTGGGAGGGGTGAGCGGGGGTGTGGAGTCTTGGCTCTTGCTGGCGGCGGGGAATGGGATTGCGACTGGGTTGCTTGAGAGCACTGGGATTGAGACAGGGGCCGCAGCAGCAGGAGCAATGCTCTTTTTCACGCTGGTGGCGCTGGGAGCGGTCTCCTGCAGCTTCTGTTCCGTATGGGAAGCCGCAGCGGGCGAGAAGAACCTGTCCATGAGAAGCCGCGGCACGCGACGGAATCGAATCTGGCCGACCATGCCCACAATCCGCTCGCCCTGCAGAATGTACACGTCACCCGCGTACATGTTCGCTTCCTCCGGCAATGGGAACATGCGCACGTAGCTGCGATATTTGCCGCCGGCCTTCAGCGGGTTCAGCAGACGGAAGCTGGAGCATCCGGGCGTGACGTAGAAGTAATCCCTGGTGTTGGACGCATCGCTGCCGTTCATGACCAGGCCGGCCAGGTGCGAGACACTGTCAATCCAGTGTGGCGGCGTGTGCCAGGTGCCGTGCCGCTCCGCGACGAGCGTCACCTCCGCGACGGCCTCGTGCTCGTGCAGCACCACCTGCTCCATCCCCCGATACCGGTCTGCGTAGTCGACGACGTTCTTGAAGAGCGCATAGGCCAGCGGCTTGGAGAGCTTGCTTGCCTTTCCTTCTGCGGCGCGCTGCTCTAGCGCCTCAATGCGGCCTTGTACCAGATGGGAGATCCGGTCCCACTCCCTGGTCCATGCGGCCGGGTCTTCGAACCGGACAACGGCTGTAGCGAAGGATTCGGCGGCGCACTCTCCAGTCTCGGCGCTCGCGTTGAACCAGCCAAGTGACATGGAGCTAGTGGACAGGTCAAGGTGTGCCTTGAGCACAAGCGGCTGGACGCTTCCTTTCTTCTCGAGGGCGACCTGGGCGTGCAGGACTTCGACATCTGAAAGGTTCATGTGCACATCTTTGACCGAGGGAACGAGTCGGCGGTAGAGGTATTCACCAACAGTGAATGCCATGTCAGACCAGATAGACTGTACAGAAGTTAGCCACGAGATTTCTTGCCGGCATATAAACAGACGGGAAATACAAAAAATTCACAATAAATGACATACCGAAGTTGCAACGCCGCAGTTATTCATCCTATGTCCATGAAGAGCCTCCAGGAAATCAGGATGCTGCATGTCAGAGAGGACATGGAGGGTGGCCGTTGTCGCCTCGACCGTCTCAGTGGTGATCTGGTGAATCAACGAGGTGCGGAGCGCTGAAGGGCGCGACATGGACAGAGACAGAGGGGCTTTCTTTTCCCCGTACTTGAGCAGTGCCTTGTCCAACGTCCATGTTCCAATGTACGGAATCCAGTAGTCAGTCTCATTCCAGCTGTAGGTGGGCAATTTCAGCAGCGAGTACGCCTGCTCGCGGGGCCGGAAGTATTCCGCCCAGCAGGGCGTGTGCCCTGCTAGGTGAAGGGTGACCAGGCTCTTGGACATGGTCGCCAAGTTGTCTTCATTGCGCCGGCATGAGGAGATCACGGATGCGGAGCTGTCTATGCCACGCACAAGGCCAGCGCAAATGGGGTGCGGCCCGACATCGATCCAGATGGTCTTGGCGTCTACCAGGCCGAAGTCCTGAGCGGCTTCAATGGCCGCGACGAAATCCACTGCCTCGCGGGTCGCACGGCGCAGGTACTGTGCGTTGATGGACTTGCGGTCGAACACAACGCTTCCGAGCAGGGGGGACAGCACGGGGATGCTGGGAGCCTTGAACGCGATGGGCGTCGCCAACGCCTCCAGAGAGTCCAAGACGGGGTCCATTTGTGCGGTGTGGAAGGCGAATGGCACATCCAGCTGCGTGCATTTGATACTGTTTGCCTCAAGGGCCTGACGGATCCTATTGATAGTCTCTTTAGTGCCGCCGATGACGGTATCTTGTGGTGTGTTGCGACAGCACACTTCGTAGGCTATTTCAGCAGTCTCTGGACTGCCTGCAATAAGCTCTTCAATATCATCCTCGGACGCGCGAACCGACAGCATCGACTGGCTGCCTTGAGTGCATCGTTCCTCGGTCAGCTGCGCGCGCCGTCCAACGAGGTAAAGAGCGTCCGCAGCGGAGATGACGCCGGCAACAGCGAATGCAGCGTATTCACCAAGACTGTGGCCCACGACAGCGCTAATGCGAATGCCTAGGTGCGACCAGAAGCGTGCCATGGCAATTTCCAGCACTACAACACTAAGCTGGGTAAGAATGGGCGACGCGGCCCCATCGTCAATGCTACCGTCGATGACGGGGACAACGGACGGGAATCCCAGCCGCTGTCCAATCTGGTCAAGCTGGAGTACCTGCGTACGGAAATAGGGGAACTCGGTGAAGAGGTCCCCGCCCATGCCACGGTAGTAGGCACCTTGGCCAGTGAAGGTCAGCACCACTGACGGCGCGTCGTTCGGGACGGCCCGCAGCTCGGCAGAAGCCTTGGGGTTGTCCAGCCAGGAGCGGAGAGTCTTCTCTAGAGCCGCGATATTGGAGGTTGCGGCCCCAAACCGCATGCTGTGGTGCATCCGCCGCGTGCAGAGGGTGTACGAAAGGTCCGCAAGGTTCGCGTCGGGGTTCTGATCCAGCCACGACAGCAGTTTCTCGATATTGGCCTGCAGGGACTTCTTGCTCTTTGCGGAGATGACTACTGGATGAGTTGTGCGGTCGTCCTCAGTTGAAAGCTTCACTCTCTCCGGGGCGTCTTCCAGGAGCACGGTGGTGTTGCCGCCGTGCGCTCCAAACGAGTTCACGACCGCAAGGCGCTTTTTCCCGGCAGGCCGTGGCCAGGGGGTGTTCGCCATGGCCAAACCCACGTGGCGTCGATCGAGGTCCTTGGGAATGATAGGGTTGATTTCGGTTTTGATGCCGAGGTGCTTGGGAATCATGTTCTTTTGGTACACCAGGAGCGCCTTGAGCAGGGATGCGATGCCCGCCGCTGCCTCACCATGCCCGATGTTACTCTTCACTGCGCCCAGATACAGACGCTGATCGGGTCGACGGCGAGGCATAGAGGGCGCAAAGACATCGGACACCGATTCGGACTCCACCGCATCACCAGCCTGGGTGCCAGTGCCGTGAAGCTCGACATAGCTCACATCGAGGGGGTTGACGCCAGCTTGGTGCAGCACCTGGCGGTAATTTTCCTTTTGCGCGCCAGCATGAGGGTGCGTGATCGAGACAGCCTCAGCGGAATGGTTCGTGCGAGCACCGAGAACCACAGCCAGGATGTTGTCGTTGTCCGCCTCGGCATCTTCCAGCCGCTTGATGACGACCGATCCGACTCCATCTGCGCGGCAATACCCGTCGGCGTCCTTGTCCCAAACCTTGCATTGTCCCGTCTTGGAGAGGAAGTGGCCGTTCCCAAGACCGGCGTAGTTATCCGGGTCGGTGATGACGTTCAGCCCCCCAGCAATGACCGTATCGGCCTCGCCGGACCACAGTGCCGAGCAGGCTGCTTGCACTGCCGCCAGGCCACTCGAACAGGCGGTGTCAATGTTGAACGAAGGCCCGGAAAACTTGAAGAAGTAGTTGATTCGCCCATTGGCAAAGGCGCGCTCGCCACCAGGCACCGCATACGTGCTGATGTTCTGGGAGGCGTTCAGCTCCCGCCAGTCATCGCTCGCTTGTCCGTAGAATGTGCCGATCCGGTTTGGCTGGGTAGACGGGGTGCGGCCGGGAACAAGGCCTGCCATTTCCATGGCCTCGTATGCGGTGACAAGGGCAAGCCGGTGCATGGGGTCCGTTTGCTCGGCCTAGTTCATTGTTAGTATCGTTGCAGGAGGAAGCCGGGGGCTTGGTAGATGAGTTTACCTCACGCGGGGACATATTGAAGAACCCGGCATCAAAGTAGCCTGGACGATCAATGAAGTTTCCAAACGGAGTCTGAGTGGCATTCTCCGTCTTTCCTGTAGGGTCATAATGTGTGTTCAGGTCGAATCGGTCCGGCGGCACTGTAGTCATGGTATCGCGTCCCTGCTCAAGCAGCTCCCAAAACAGCTCGGGGTCATTGGCGCCTCCAGGTAGCCGGCAAGCCATACCGACGATGGCGAGCTTTGAGGCCGCGTAGGAAGAAGGGCGGCGGGCACCATAGTCTCCGTATACCCAGGACACCAAATCACGCCGGACCCGCCCCAGCGCGGGGAAGTCGGTCTCGATGGCTGTCAGGATCCCGTTCAGGACCTGTGACATGCGGAAGGAGTCTATTCTATAGCTTCCTGTCGGTTCCTTAAGCTTGACGTGCTCAAGGATACCGGCCGTAACGTTGTCCACGTAGATTGTGCCGGTCAGCAGCTCGGTGCCAATCTCCAGGAAGAGCTCACCGGCTGTCTTGGCCTCGAACGGTTTGCCGGTCTGGGAGGAGATCAAGGGGAGTCGCACAGGCCGGGAACTTGGGATCACAGACTTGGCGCTGTTTATAACAACCTCGATATCATCGAGACTGTATAGGTGCGGCGCGTGACAGAGACCGTCGTACACGGGCAGCGGGAAGGACTTGGAGTATCGCAAGCTGGGCGAGTGTTGGAAGGCGGCTTTGACGCGTGACGGTGGCCCACTCACACTTACGGACGTCTTGTCCGCAGCACTGACGAAGACCTTGGTGAGCTCCGGATTCTGCGTGACTGCATTGAACTGAGAAAGCTCCTCTTGGACTGCTTCGTGCGACATCCCCGTGACGACGTGCGCCCAACTCTGAAGCGTTCCGTCCGACTGGGGCGCTTCGATCTTCGTCGAGATGTCGGCAACATACACCCCCAGGCGGAAGGAGACGCGAACACTTTCGGCTCCAACCTTGGCTACATCTGCCAAGCTGCTGGATAGAGCCACGGCAGCGCCGGCGAGGATGCCGATGCTCAAGCCCGCGAGAATGGTCTCGGATGGATCTAGGTCCCATTCGATATCTTCAGCTTCATAGTTCCTAGACAGTTCCTTAGGTCAATAGAGTCCAAGAGTCACAGGACGAGTAAAAATAAATACCCGATGAGCATGCCAAGTTCCAGTATCGTAAGTAACGCACTCTCCATAGCAGCCCCTAGAGCGCCCTGGCGAAAGTCGACCTCGGCCAGCGTGCAGGCCGTGTCGAAGTGAGGCACCAGTTCCCGGAGCTGTTGAGGCAGGTTGGCCACCTCCTCTTTGAGAATCGCCGTGGATTCATCGAGGAAGACCGACAACAGCCTGAACCGCCGGTCCTTGCTGTGTTGGTGCAATCGCCGGAACAAGTCCTTCAGGTCATCGCTGGGGAATTCATTCCCGAACCATACTGTCTGTGCACGAGGTGTCGCCATGATTGTTATTCGAACGGTGGTTGATGTTGAGTGTCGATCAATATCCTCCTGCAGGAATCGTAAGCCAGATATGGTCGGATTTACGGCCCCTTGAGGCACAATAATAACTAACCTGCAAATAGGCATCATCCCACTTGTGCTACAGTCGCCTCGGTTAAAATCCGAGATATGCAAAACCCGAGACATTTGTAAAACGCGCAACGAACGCTTTTTCCCGATTCCTAGAATCCGCCTCGTATTGCCCACGATGAACCCGCAAAGGCCGAACAATATCCGGAAACGGCGCACTTATGCAAAATCCGACATCGATAAGGAATAATATAACCCGGCGAAGGCTCAAAACCAAATCCAAAACCCTGTAGGCCCACAGATACTACACCTTGCAACAGAGTTTACTTGGAGACCGGGAGCTCTTAAAGCTATCAATTCAAGGCTGAAGTTCGCCATCCACCGGGGTCATACATATCCTCACAGAGTTACCCAGCATGTCTCCTCTTCCGCTAAATGGCAAAAGCCGTGGCGCATCCCCAGGTCACGCCGAGCCACTGCCCATTTTCGATGCCCTTTGCCGTTCCCTCCCTTTGGGGACTGAGGACGAGCAGTTCTGGTGGAAACTGACGGGCCGGCACCTTGCCCGTATGATGCTCGAGGCGGGCTATCCCGAGCATCGCCAGGTGGAATGCCTACTCTTCCATCGCTTCAAGATAGTCCCAACCTTCGGTCCTCAGCCCCACTCTGCCGAGCCGTGGTACAGGAGCCGGGTGGCTGCGAGTGCGGGAGACGGTGCTCCCATCAGCTACAGCTGGCGTTTTGGCACGGCGGACAGAAAGCCCTATATCCGCAACTACATCGAGCCTCTGGGCCCTCTGACGGGGACTGCAGCCGACCCGAATAATGACACCGCGACCAGGGCGTTTCTGCAAGACCTCACCACCACCCTGCCGAATCTCGATCTGTCGCTCTTCTGGACGTTTGAGCCACATCTTGTCTCACGGTTTTCCGACAAAGCTGACCGGGAGAAGTACGCGGGTCCGTCGGTGCTGACTGGCGTGGAGCTTTCGCCCGATTCGGACGCCATCGAGATCAAGATGTACCTGTATCCCCGGCTACCCGAACAGATCAGCCAGCTCCTCAGCACTATCATTCCAAAAGCGATGCGTGATGCCTACGGCGAAGACGTGTGTCTCGACAGTCTGAATCTAGTGAAAGACTTTCTGACCAACCACCCCGACGGGCGCCAGCTTAGTCCTCGTGGAACAACCGGCATTGACTGCTGCAAGGTACAAGACTCGAGGGTGAAATTCTACGTCGCGACGAACAACACTTCCTTCGATCACATTGCCACCGTCATGACCAT
The DNA here is from genome assembly GCA_012656285.1 of Aspergillus fumigatiaffinis. Taxonomy (NCBI): domain Eukaryota; kingdom Fungi; phylum Ascomycota; class Eurotiomycetes; order Eurotiales; family Aspergillaceae; genus Aspergillus; species Aspergillus fumigatiaffinis. The sequence goes on along the minus strand of JAAAPX010000018.1, from coordinate 208,537 downwards.
CGGAGGCCGCCGGCCCTTGTCGGTGGAGGTCCTCGACAAGCTGCGGGAGCTGTGGTATGAGCTGAACGGACTGCCGTCTGATTTCCCCACGTCAGAGCAGGTGCCAACTGGCCAGGGGGAGGAGGGCCAATCGGGCCACCATGGTGTAGGCTTCTATTACGATATCCAGCCGCGTCTTGCACTTCCTGATGTTAAAGCGTTCATTAACGTGCGCAAGCATGCCAAGAGTGATCTGGCCGCAGCAGAGACAGTGATTGGCTTCCTGGAGCGTCACGGTCAGGGACACCACAATCCAAGGGCTTACCTGAACGTCCTCCGGGACATCGTGCCGGCTGAGGAGCTGGAGACGCGCGTGGGTGCCCAAGCCTTCTACTCGGTTGCAGTCAAGAAGGAGGAGCTAGACATCACCGCATACTTTATTCCGCAGGTTTATCGACGCTTTGCTTCCGTCCAGGTGGAGTTGAATGGACAGCGACGGAGTAGATTTGAGTAAGCCGACAGCGGCTGGTGGAGCGTTAGCTTATTCAGATGTATTTAGTGCATCCAGGCTTGGTCAGAGCGCTGTTGTTGTTGATGACCTTTCTATATAGCAAGAACCCAAGCACTCTAGCATCTTAGCACGTTGATCCCATTAGCAATACTTGCCAACCTAACGAGTCTCATGTTGGATTTGTCAGTGAACCATCCCACCACAGCAAAAGGTGCCGTTTCCTAAAATTGCGCGTTTCTCGTTTGTAATCCACGCTGGTATCGATTAGAACACAAATCTGTATGACAGAGTAGTAGGCAGCTCAGATCACAAGGACCAGTCGCGCGGATACCAATACTCAGAGTGGCTGTTGGAAATAACCGTAAATCACCACCCTGTATCCAGAAAACGCTTGACTTGGGGCAGTACAATAAACCACGCCTACTGTGGACTACCACGGCATCAGCATTTGCTGAACTCACAGCGGTTCAAATTCGGTGCCTACCTGGTTTCCCTAGGACGGAACTAATTCAGATTTGCATAAAACGTTGGTTATGGTTTTTGTAGTTTTATTGGATTGGGTGAATCTTCCTAGTCCATTTAGCTTAGTAGTTAGAAATTTATCACTAGATAACCTGGTACCTAGTCTATCTAAATATTAAAAATCAATCCAAAATATCGAGTGGTTGGTGAGATATAAGAGAATAACCATATCTGTCATAGGTCAGTATAAAGTAGTGGTTTATATATATATGTCTTTATGTCGACCTCTGATAATTACAATACTCTAAGAATAATTTTTTATCCACTAGGACCACTACCTATTTAACCCTATAGATATCGAATCAAATTTAGATCTAGATTAGTATAATAATGGGAATCCTGTAGACATTAGGGCTTTGCAAATGATTCAGATTCTAGGACCGTCGTAGGTGCATTTCTAATGGAGTCATGAGATATCAAATTACTAGCCCTTCATCTGCTTAAACCTCTCCACTACCAGCCTATAACTTCCCGTTTCCAACTCCTCCACCAAACTCGGCCCCGACGGCTTCCACCCCAACTTTTCGACAGCCTTCCCATTCGAAGCCCGAATCATCAGCCCAAAGAAGCTCGACAGGAAAGGCCCCCACCTCTCCTCCGCCTCCTCCCTCTCGAATGCCATAACCGGGACCCCAACCGCCCTCCCAATCGCTCCAGCCAGCATCTCATACGTCGTATCCCAGTCGGCCGTCCCATGAAATATCTCTCCGGCTTTAACCGTCATATCCGACGCCAGCAGCAAGAACAACGCCGCTGCATCGTCCACGTGGACACTGGTCACGCACCCATCTTTTACAGACGCAATATACCCGCTCACCCCATTATCAACAGCCATTTTGACCATTCGTGCCGCGAACCCCGTCTCGTTCGCCCGGCCATACACATACGGCGGCAAGCGGACAACATTAACCCGGACGCCCCTCTCCGCCCATGACAGCGCGTTCTTCTCGCAAACATGCCGCCTGACCCTGGTGTTTTCGGCATAGGGCGCCGATTCGTCGACGACGATGTCGCCTGAGTCTGGGCGCACGGTGAGAATCCCACTGGCGGTGATGAGGGGTTTGGAGGTTCCGACTAGCGGGGCGGCGAGGGCATCGACGGCCTCAGTGTCGAGCTTGATGATTTGGTCGTAGGATTTGCTGAAGTCGTGGTCGAAGGCGAGGTGGAAGATGACGTCTGCTTTTGCGGATTGTTCGCGGAGGATGTTGTGTGTGGCTAGGTCGCCGCGGATGGGGACGGCCCCGAGGGAGGTGAGAAGCTCGTCGCGTTGGGGGCTGCGGGAGAGGCCGTGAACCGTGTGGCCTTGTTGGATGGCGAGTTCGGTGATGACGCGGCCGATGAAGCCAGTTGCGCCAGTTATGAAGATGTGCATTGTGTACTGTGTGGGGTGAGCGATAGCTTGGCGGTATTCTTGGTGGCGATCTGGATACGGGGGGCTCAGCCGCGCTATATACCGAGACGGATTTTGGGACATCGGACTTAGGGGTTTAGGTTGATGCGGACAGAAGATTATTTGGAGACAAGTTAATCCCAGCAGGATATATTTGATTGAAGCTGATTGTACTGATCGATTGTGCGCCTCAAAATATCCTGGTCATGGTTAAATAATGAATCAGGGCTATAGTTAGTCAATGTTTACGCTTTGGTCATCAAGACCAGCTAGTTAACAATTGCTCCAAGTAAAGGTACGGAATATCGAAAAAGACTTCTATGATTTTAAATAACTCTTATTTCAATGCTTGACTGATAAATTCAGTCTCATTGGCAGTTTTATGCAGCCAATGACATCAACCTCATTTTGCATCTTGGCTTGAGCCATCGTCCTCTTCAAAGGACATACATATACCATCATATCCACCATCAAAAGCACCAGCACTCTTCTCATCTGTCTCATAGTCGGGTATTCAATGTACAATGCACAAAGTAGCCATTCGCAGGAAGATCCAGCTCAACTTTCTCAACCCCACCCTAGAGGCAGGCTATTAGCAGTTTACACTAATTTTGCCCTCTGAGCAGGCAGAGGCGCAGATTAATATGCTCGTACTAAAGAATGTGGTCTAGAAGGCCGTTAAGGCAAAGATTAATAAAGGACTAATTAATACAGAGCATTTCGCATGCAGCATATTCATAAATTACATAAGAGGTTAGGGTCAGAGGTGAGAAAGGGAAGGAGGCACATGCTATGTTTGATGAGGGTGTGTTCCTCGTGCACCTAGATGCTGAGCTGGGGTATAAAGTTGTCGTCATGAAATTCAAGAATAATATAATTCTGAGGATAAATTTTAAAAAGCGTTTAGTTTTGAGGATGTTAATTAAAATGGGTTTAGTTTTAAGGAATTAATCTAGGTAGGAGATAATTAAGTAATCCTCTCCTAGAAAATCTTAAAAATCCACTAACTTTGAGTAATAATTGTGAGAGAACTAAGAGAGATAAATAAAAACCCAATTTAATATTAAGATTAAATAACTCCTATTCTATAAGTCTGCGGAACCTTGAGGTGTGCCAATATTATTAGAGTTCTTAGTCTGGGCAGATAATGACTACTGGCTTATTTTAAGCTTAATTGAGCTTGATATGCGAATTGAATTGGGGGTGACCAGTGAGCATCAGACCCACCCACCGCCAGGAAATAGTGCACTGACAATACCCTAAATCCAGTGAGCCCTCAAAGCTCCGCCCTGTGGAATAGACTGAACAATACCCAGATCGTCCCTCCCCGAGGGTGGTCCGGGCCCGAGTGGCTGGAAGGCGGGGTCGTGGCACGCATACCAAAGGTCCCAACCAGGACAGCCAGAAAGACATATGAATTAATCTGCATTATCCATCATTGCTGCTCTCACGCTACCTCGTCAACGCACGTCAGCATTTCTTTTCGGAGGCCTTATCTGGACAACCCAGGTTATTACAGCAACATAGGAGAGGCTTGTGAGAACCAGCATTAGGCATGGCGTTGGGAGCGTCGGAAGATCCCGCAACTTCGCATGCACTCGTCAACGCCAACAATAACTGGACCAGGGATCTTTTTCCGGACCATATCTATCTCATTTTCATCAAGACTACGCCCAAGAGCGTCTTCGAGGGCGGCGTCAGGCAGACTAAAGAGGGCTTCAAATTGCTGCGTTCGACCAAAATCATCGGTACCGAAAGCAGCCACAAAGGCTCTGGTCTCGCAGGAAGGATTAAATTGCATGTGTGTTGAGCCTTGTGGAAATATAGTCCCCTGAAGAGCGTTCAGTGTCAAATTCACAATCCGAGGAGTAGCGCCAGAATCAGTAGCTGGTGGCTCAAGCATGAGAAATGTCTGTAGCGTGCCGTTGAATGGGAGAAAGAACTCAGTTCCGCCGAAATGAGCATGAGGAGTATTAAACCCACAAGGCCCCAGAAAGCCAAGTGCCATGCCGACGCCTTGGCCTACCAGGGCTGGAAATGTCTCGCTAGTAGCATCGACCAGGTATCCGCCAGAGGTAAGCTCGGTATTCTTTGATGTATCTCCAAAATCGAACATGAAGTCATCGTTTGCCAGTAACTGGTACTTCGCATACCGAGAAGGGGCAAGGAGAAGCTGCTGAGACAAGGTTAGGTCAGGGGCACCACCAGATCCAATGGAGCTTGGAGTAAGTAGACGCTGTAGCTGCAATGTGATGCCGGGGATAGTGCCGGCAGGAGCCGCCGTCCCAATGTAGAAAAGGGAGCTAGCTAGGATTATTTCCCAGAGATTCATGGCTTAGATAGATCAAGAATTAAATAGGCCGTAGGAAGAAAGAATATGATTCTCCAAAAGAATGAGGACATATTTGTTAGCGATATTTATTATGGGAGTAGAGAACATTTTACTAATGATGTTTAATACCACCACGATCCTGTTGCGTAATGCCCGGAAGTTTGGAAAGTCGTGAAGTCATGAAATCCTATGATTTGTACAAGCTCCTTTATCTAAATATTTCTTGGTACTATTAACCATTAAATTTCCTAAAGAGACAAAGTTTAGCATAAGGTGAGAGCTTCTCCTGTTCGCCGCTCAACCCCTTCATGAACTATCATCATTTCCGCGCCTGCCGGTTGTAGTACTTGTGTTATAATTCGTCAATCATATCTATCAGGTTTGCTGACTAAATTTCCTCTTCCTCCCGCTGAGGAATGAGAGGAAGCAGCTTGTAATAAACTATGCTGATCTATTTTGTGGTGCAACCCAGATTTACAGTAATAGGTGTATATTAGATGCCTATGAATGCATCGGACAGCGGAACATACTTGTAGATCTCCTTAAAGTGGAGCTGTATTAATGAGCTATTGTTTGGATATGATGTGCTAAGCGCCTTAGAACTGTTGTAGTAGCTTGTGAAAGTGAATTGGACTCTACATACGCCGCAAATCGGAATCTCATATTGTTCTACTGTCCCAGACTGTGTACACCAGCACAGATTTCATTGAATAGCTTGACAATTATTTTCCAAAAGCTGCCTTTGCATTTGCATAACAGTATAGGAAAACCTAACAGTAGGGGAAAACCTATACCAAGGCAGAAGCAATACTAAGGTAGCACATTGATAGATCTTTTCTTTCAATCAGCCATACAGAAACAGATGTCCACCAGGCGAAAGGGCATATTGCTCAGAAACATAGTAGTGAGGCTACCCAGAGGTTAGTAAAAAATGGCATTGAACAGATCTCAAGCGAATTGGGACTCGAGCAAAACCATGATCTCCTGCGGATGTTTATGAGCAGCCTACAGTCAGGCACAAATCCTGGGTTACAGAAGTTTGTTCGAGACATATACCTGTTTTCTTGGGTAGTCCACAACATCTTAAGCTGCAAAGGACTTACCATATTATACGCGTTCAACGATAACAAAGAGCTTTCCCTCCCAAGCCACACAGATCGTTGCACTTCTTCACGTAGTCTGGATAATTAGGGTTTTCGCAATAGTAGATGGCTTGATCGTTGTAGTGAGGGAGATTGTTAGGGTTAAAGCCTTAGTTCGAGTCAGCAACTAATACTTTGCCTTCCTCTGTTGTATATCGGTGTTGGGCTTACCAAGTTGTTTCAGGTAGTAGCCACAATACGCGTAGCCACGATTGCATTCTGGCTGTTGTGCGATATACACTTCATAGGCCGGATGACTAGCTGCAAGGGCAGCGGTGGAAAGACATAGAGCGAGTAGAGAGAGTTTCATCATGACTAATTGAAATCTTAATTCCTTTTAAACATTGATTAGGGATTACAACAAAATATTGGTCGCATATGAGGGAGAATAACTCCTTTATAATCTCTGCCTACCGATTCAACCCATTCAACAAAGGAAGGTTTCTAAAGTTGCTACCTACGTTGACATCACCTGGTATACGAGTGTTTACCAGTTAAGGGAAGAACGGCCCACTGCCATGGAAGCCTGATACTGAATAGCTAGCATATCAAACCTAAATATCGCCACGCTCTACCGGAGTGCTCCGGAGGAAAATCTAATGACTTACAAACCGTGACGTCGTTTAAATATTCAACCAGTATTCCATGATAGCCCGTAGAAACTTAACCTTCAGAGGTTTGGAGCCATTTAGATACAACTTTCCGGTTTCAGAAGGAAAGATCAATGTTCGACAATATGTGCCAATTATTGAATCTAGCTGATGTTGATGGGATGTCATTTAATAGACTTCGCCCAGACCCGCTGGTGATCCTCAAACGCCTTACCCGCATCCGGGAAACCACAGGTCACCCCTCAAGCACCGGAAGTATACACTGAAACAGCAATACATTATATTGTACAACTATTTTATTTGTATTATTTTCTCCCTTTTATGTCCGTTGTGTATATAATACAAAACTTGCGCGGATACAGACGGATGGGTCTACAGGGGTATGAGCGAGGTCTAGGCGGTTTAGACATGGCAAGGCACGTCTATAGACAGTCCATTATGACACTGGCCTCCTCCTCCAAGAGCGATCGCTCGGAGACCAATGTAATTACCCCCACGGCGTAAGGGTACCCTGGAGCCAAGGTCTAAAGTCCAAAGGGAAGCGGTTCGTAATTGTTGCCCTGGGTTAGAGTGGTCATAAGACACTTCCGCGCCGAACTCGCGCCCTTCGTAAGGGTACAATTTGGCGGATTTAAAAAAAAGCTAAACTAAGGGCCAAAACGCAATGTAGAATGAATGGTTATGCTCTCGGCATTAAAATATAGAAAAGTAACAAGACCTATGTTTAGGGCTCGCCCGAGGCTACTGACATGGGCGGGTTAGATGGTTTGCAGCGGTGACTGAATCAGAAGCGATGAATGTATCGCATATCCTTACTATTCGTCCTTTGGTGCCTGGGAAGTAGGTACCTTATCGTCACTTTTGGTCTTGGGCATGATATCAAAGAAAGTACAACGGCAATCAGGTTCATAAACTAAGTATTGATTTCGCAAGAGCACAAGGTATTTAGTGTGGACAAGATACACTTTTTTAGCTTTCCCGTCCCGCAAGCCAAGGGGGATGTAGCCTGTATTTAATTTCCAGTCACTTAGTCAGCAATTACGTTGGTGACATCTTGGTTGCCTCTTGAGTCCATCCACCTATGATGTCGCCTGCGCAGGATAGCAGCAGGCAGATAAATTAAAGAGTAATCTGCAAAGATTCGGATGAGCTATTTGATGAACTTGCAATATCCCGCTGTGCTTTAAAACAAGGACCACCCACCTAGCTGTTAGGAAAGGTTTAATTACACAGTAATGCGGTGATACCAACTGCCGCTTGCAGTAACTTACCTGCAGAGGAGGGTTAGTCACTTGAATGATGGAAACTTTAGCAAGCCAGTAATTAAAATCAGTTAAGCTCTGTTAGCCAATGTGGATAATGTTTAATTATCAGCGAAGAAGTTCATTCCTAGCTTACCAAGGTTTCCACTGTATTATACTACGAAAAGGGAATGAACTATCTATGTAATTCGTGGTACATTATCCTTCCACCACCTATATCCACTCTTCAATGACTATGTTAGATATACATGACATAGTAGCCCTAGAAGTCAATGACATTAGGCATTGTAATGTTATATTGTTTGCTTAATCACATGGTATATTGTGTGAACATGATGTCTATGAGTAAAAAGGGTTGAGTTTGCACTTGGTTTATATACATCATGACATGACTGAGCCAGCGATCTGGCCACTCAGCTATCTGTTTGAGCTCCTCTTTTAATGCCATATTATTACACATGTCAGAATGCATTTCTCCGGGGGTAGGTAACTATATGATAACAGCCGTCATAGGTTCAGGCGCCCTTCGTATTTTTATTTTTTTTCATCCAGCAGCTTACCTTGGGTGCTCTTGGTATTAGGTTCTAGAACCCTTCCAGGCGTAACCTCTACCCCGCGGTCCCGCCATGACTATCTATTCCTTCCTCTGACAATCATCTATCTAGGCCAGTTATAGCAAGATCTAGCTGCTAGTTGTTGAATTCTAACAACTGTAACACAGGCAAGGTTATGTGCTTCTAACGTAAAATGCGAACAAAGGCTTTGTTAGTAATACCCCAAAAAGTCAAGAGCCCATTGCAAACATATCGATCCCTAATTTATGTTATATTTGGTGTCGTCATGAACTCTCATACTACTACTAGTACTACTAGTACTACTACTACTATTATTCGTATTATTCTTATTTTTCTTCGGGGTTGCGCGGTGCCCAACTGCACTGGCACTCTTCTCTAATCAATCTGAGTGACAAGGCAAGCGTCACTGAGACCTGAGCTATTCTCTGGTGGTTCGTCTTCCTATTTCCAACTTCATCTTCTGCTGCATATTCATCAAGAGGTAAGTCATGGATGAACTGATTTGACCCCGTCGCCATATGACATATATATATTTCTTGGATAAATGACAAAGAACGGTGACTGGTCATTATTTGTTCCTCCTTCGAATTGCTTCAAGAATGAATAAAAATGCTGCTTCCCAGTCCGCTTCTCAGATCAATGTCATTAACCTGTTTGTATAGCTCCTCCAACTTCCTCTCTTCAAATTCTCTATACATCTTCTCGATTTGTAGCTGGTCAAACAACTGTAGAACTCTGCGTTCATGAGCCGGATCGCGCTTGCCATAAGAGTCCAGCAAAATCTGCCGTTGATCGGCGTTACACGAATGAAGCGCTCGGATGGGAAGCCAAGTGCACTTATTATCTTGAATATCAGTGCCAATCTTGCCTGTTGACATCGAGGTAGTCATCTTGTATCTGAAAGTACTCCCCAATCTGCAGGAGAATGTTCCGTGCTCGTTCTAGTTTCTTTTCGCTTGCACCTCGAACGTAATGGAGTCCAAGGGCAACTGGTAAGTAGAAGTTGTAGAATGCGGTCTTGTTGGTGACAATGAAGGTGTAATGTTCCTCCGTCATGGCTCCGGCTGTACTGTTGCGACCTATGGTCGTGTCACCTAGCTGCCTGACCTCTGTCCGGAACCTCGCCTCATTAAAGAGTTCGATTAAAGCAAGATACTCCGGATGATTACGGAAATGTCGCTGTAAGAGAATGAAGATGCATGATTTAAGAAGCGAGGCATCATTAACTGCTAGGAGCCCCGTGCCCCCTGCACGATACCAACATGGCTTGCCTCTCCGGGTATTCTGAGTTGTCCATGATGTCGTCCAAAATAAGATACGCTGCCTGGAACAGCTCATTAAGCCAGCCGAGGATGCTCAAATCCTCATGCTCTACCTCGGTTAGACGTCGCTTGAGGAAGCTGAAGCCGGTGTTCACGACCGCCAGACCCCGGCTGAGCTTCCCTCCCGCCGTGTTTTCCTTCAGACACTACGAGATAGCAGTCAATGTTAAGGTCCGTAACAATCAGCAAATCCTAGACTTACTTCCTCAAATCGTTCCCTTTGCGCTGCAGGTGTGCCCCTTTGTATTAAATCCTCTTTTAGTTCAAGAAAGAGCAACTCCCGGACTGCTTCAAGCTTTTGGCGGTCGGCCATTGACGCGATTGAAAGACTTCGACGTCTGGGAAGCTACTAGTTAATGTACATATGAAACACAGCCTAGATGAAGGACACGACGTCAACCTCACGGCCATAAATAAGGGAGACACAGCGCAATGATTAAACACCTCGCAGTTGCGCAGACGCCGCTCGTTGCGAGGGATATATCCAGGAACTCCTTCCTTCTCATTCTCCCTGATAGGGATCTGCTGTCTTTTGCGCCTGTCATTGCGCATCGGCGGTGGCAATCCATAGGGTTCAAGCATACGCCCCTATTTGGTAACAGGATTGCATCATGGTGCAGCTAGAATTCCAAAATATGTACCACATGCGTACTACATTTTCCATAATCTTCTATGATGCTCATAGTAACCCTCCTTGACTACAAGAAGAGATTGGTTGAACGATGACCTGTTCTACGATCACGTCTCATTATGATCCTTATCTGTGCGTACAACCTAGCTTTGAAATGGTTACTGAGGTTATGTCCAGTTCATCCAAGTGTATATAGGAGGGTGTCACGATGTAAATGACATTTGCGAACGTAGATTCAAATTAAGAAAACCGCGGTAATACAATATAGCTCGTCCTTTGGAATCTCTTGAAATTGCCGACATACATACCTAAAAAGCTCAGTGACGCGGAAGCTAGCCAACCAATTGCTTTATCCTTTGGCGCGTAGGACCACAGACCATAGGGAACTACAATGCATGATGAAGTTCTGCAGAAGGAACATATGTCTGCATATTTAATCGCCCTTTCCACATTCTGGGAGAAACTCCCAAGGTGACATCAGGTGGCTGTTTTATTGACCATCAGTCCCTCGCCTAACCGCATGACTCCTAAACTGGCAATTGATTCTACAGCTGCATCCCTGCAATGATATACCTACTCATCACCACAGCCCCCCCACACCAAGAGCATCTTTAGTATCGGCGACCTGTGGCGAAGAGTAATTCTTTAGGTTAGGACGATTAATCTTATCATTGCTCATATATGCTCTGTCACACTCGCACAGGTGCTGATCCTCACCCAACCATATGACTTCAAAACTAGTAACTAATATTAAAACTGCATCCCATGTACTGATCGCCACGGGCTGCGCCACGCCAAAGATGCAGTGTGGGCGGTATGTGGCAATGAGTAATACTTTAGTCAGGATGATAATCTTATCACCAGCTTATGTACGCCCTGTCACACAAGTGCTGATCTCTTTTAAGACCGGAGAAGCTGCATATTAGAGGCTGGTGATGAAACATACAATCAACTTACTCTGCAACGCCCCATCACTTAGATGATCCCATGCTACTCACGTCCTATTGCTCTCTTTATATATAGAGAAGTTGTGTGAATACCAAAATGATCAAAGAATCATATCTCTGCTTGTGGAAGCGGAATCTTGCACACCCGAGAGTCTGGGTCCCTGAAGTTAGGTTGAAAGAATATGGGACAACCTTGGAGGCAAGTGGGTGTTCTTTCTGATGACAGGTGAGAAGTGAGAAGTTGCTATTAACTAAACAACAGTTTCTCCTACCGGATTACGAGCTGGAATGTGTAACTATTGAGAATTGTCCGCAAAACGGTGGCACTGCGCATCTATCGAAGGCTTTAGAAGCCGAGGTTGAATTTAAACTCTCACTACAACCTCAGCTCGACCCGCATCATATAAACCTCCATCAGGCAGCCATTTCCGAGGTTCAGGCTATTGGTTTACTTTTCCCGGACTGTCACGCAGACAACGTTTGTATTTGCATGACAGCCTGGCTCGGGACTTTGTGCACTGTTGATGATATGCTTGAAGATATGGACCCTCCCGAAGCAGAAGCAGCCTTGCAGGAAACAATCAATGTTTTAGATGAGAAAGGTGGGTGCAAATAGACGGCCGCTAGAGGGAGATGCGAAGTATGTATATCATACTCACCGCAGTGTAGCTACTCTAGTTACCTACGATTCGTCACAGTACGCAGTGGCAGTGATCGCCGCTAAATTTAAAGCCCACTGTGAGAAATACCTGCCTAGCGCGCTGTCTCGCGCCGTCTTCCGTGATGTCTCTGAGACTTTTCTGGGTCTACAGCAAGAAATGCAACTCAAGGCGGGCAGTTTGCCTTACGAGTTAGACACTTACATGAGCATCCGCACCCGAACTATAGGGATCAAGCCATTGTTCACGCTGGCTTTGAGTACATGGAGACAAGACCATAGCTGGCCAAAAAAAAATGGATAATAATCGAAAAGAGGTTAATATGGTCGCTGGTCTTCAGAATGACCTTGTTGGACTTGAGAAGGACCTCAAAAAGGGCGAGCAAGCAAACGCAGTTATAGTATTGATGGGGAGGCATTATGACCAAAGCAAACCTCCAGACCGTGAAGCCTTGCAGAAGGTAACCAAATACCTTTGTGAAAGGCACAACTTGGCCATATCACGGCTTATAAAACAAATGGAAGACTTGCGACGAAGTGCTCACCTTCAAGGTCCAGATCAAGTCCTGGAGATGGTCCTTGTGGATATGCAACTTTTGTTTCCTTTAGCCCATTTCCAGTGGTGTACGTCTGCAAAGCGATATAAGGGAGACTAGGCTACATCGGAAGACGATCTTGCTGATTGCTGAGAGAAGTACAGCTGTGTTTCCTGGCACTCTACCTTCCTAACAGGTAAGATCAAAGAGCGTCGAGCACGATCTGAAAACTCTCTTTATGTTCTGGTGGGATACTTGTGACTTTGCAGTTAATACTCTAGTGATAGTGTTCGCGATGTATTCCTTTCTTAATCATGCTGACATCCAATTAAGAAAAACTGGCATTATTATCTCACATGCCGACAACTAGATTGAGGAGAAGATGATGGCGGCAACTCATGTATCCATCAAACCACCTAGATGTTTAATCATCTAGCAGTAACTTTACAAAACCTTGTCTTAAGTAGGAAATCCAATTATCACTGGATGCCTAGCGCATCTACATAGATGAAACTGCTCTATTGAGCAGAGAAGGCCACTTAATTTCAACCCTGTGGAATTAGCTCTAGGAACCTAAATGGGAGTTGGCCGACTCTCAACTGCCGCTTCTGTCGGAGATGGTTGGATCTGATCATCTGAAATATGCTAAAAACGGTAAGTCCTTGTGATATAAGTCGGGTAATAAGAGTCACTTCATTGAATCATCCTGCTCTCCATGGTCTGAGCTTACTTTAAAGACTTCGATTGGCCTGATCTGAGAGGTTTTCATTATCGTGCGTGTGGACATCATATCGAAATGGACTCGGCCGGGAACGTCAGGCAATTCCTCCCGGAAAACCAAATCCCGAGAGTTTCTTGCGGCATCTGGCGCTCTTTATGCTTCATCAGTAGTGGAGGAGCTCTGCTTCTTTACCAAAGTTCTTGTCGGCATGACCACTTGGGTCATTTGCATAAGCTTGCATTAATCACAACCCGAGAGGTCGATATTGAGCCAATCGAAAACAAGGTTATTCCATACCTTCCACAATTGATCATTGTGCTCCGGGACCTGCCATCCTGCACTTGCCCTGATTCCAAGTATGGCTCCTAATAAGCCGAGGTTCTTCCTGACATAGCCGTGCAACCGAGACTGCAACCCGATGGCAGATGAAAAAATGCCGAAGTTCATTTGTCCCAGGAGACCTAAGTAAGATGAAAGTCGTGGTGGGCACCGGGGGGGAGGGGGCTCTCCCGCCCCAGTGCTTGCGGATGGTTTGGTGCTAATGTGCGTGGAGTAAATGCGATAGGTAGTTGCAGATGCCGGGAAATGTAGGAACTGCGAGTGCCCTGCTCCTGCCACCAACGACAGATCATTCAACTGATAAAGCACTTAGCTTTTGCTGAATTTAGGGAGCTGCATTCAGTGTCGTCCAAGCGCTTGCGGGCAGCCGAGTTGGGAAAGGAATCAACTAGGGTTATTCGTGATATCATCCAGGATATATTGGACAAAACTTTGGAATGCATGATCTGATTACAAATAACACGACATCCGTCCGTAGGAACACAGCCGCTGTCAACCAACGAAACAGTCGAGTCCTGGCGGGATGTATGTAATGCGTGGCGTTTGCGAATATGTTGGTGCACGAGAACGACGACCTCAGTCAAGAGACCCGGTAGACATTAGTCTTCAGATGTAGGTGAAAGCTCGGGAATTCGATCTTGATATAATCAACGGTGTTGGGAGACCATGTAGTGCGGCTATACCGATAATTCTGGCGCGCTAACCGGCCTGCTAAGAATTGTTGAGCAGACGTCTCCTTCCTAACACTGCATCCCTGAGATAGTCATCCGGTTGATTGGATTCTAAGGCAGCCAACAGTGCAAGGGCAATCAAAAGAGTTAAGAAGACCAGAAGGCAAAGAAATGGTTCGCCGGCGAGGGCTGATAGGGATATGACGAATAGCGTCATGAAAAAGAAGGTAGTAAATGGCATGTCGAATTATTAGCCTTGAATCAATTTTTCAGGAGACTGCCTTAACAGTTGAAAACAACCAGTAGAGAAAACAATATGTGGATGCACGACTTCAAAGGGCCATCATGTCCAGATACCTCACACACCGGAAATCATCAGCAAAAGGTTGAGCGAGGATTAGAAACTCTTTTAAGTGATCTTAGCGCCATACAGAGTGACAGTTAACAGATTTTATAAAACCCTAAAATTAAGCTGAGTTGGAACTTGTTCAAAGACTGCAAGAGATGCGCTAATGATGCCAATATGTTAATGGTTCAGAGGTCTTTTCCAAAATGCATCCCAGCAGTAGCATTATTCGAGCACTTCTTTTGCAAGATGTAGCCATACGCGGAATATAACATCTCTTTAGAAACCATCCCTTGAAATAGCTTAATGTGACTCGTAATAGCAGTGAAGGTGTCAACCCGTGGTCTATCTGTGGTATTAATTGAAGCCACTATCTTTGTGATGATTGTATCATATTCGTGTTGGAATATGTATTGATATATTGCCTGTCTGACTGATACTAGTGTATTAGGCTCCCTTGACATGTGCTTTTCTCATTCTGGTCTGTATGAAGAGTTCACCTGCCATCTTCGCGAATACCTTAGGTCAGTACAATTTCCAGCCTTCCGTCAACATTGTAAGAGCTCATTTACAATGCGAGTAGATCATTTGAAGCAGCTGCACCAGGAAAGTGGGCAACGAGCTGCAAGGACCTCCAAATAGTAATTGTATGGGCCCATATTTGTGAGGTTACATTATAGACCTTGGAAAACGACTCGGGTCCATGGTCGAGGCGTGTAAAGCAGTAGGGAAAGTTGAGAGCTGCCAGGTGTTGCTAGCAGTAGAGGTACTCTCTATAGTACTATGCAAATACCGCATGGTCGTTTCCTATGCTTTTTAAAAGACAGTGCCTCTTACAGAGTTCCACGGTACCTCAGCTGCCTATATTTACTGTAGACAATGATGTTAGCCCGGACACCAGCCAGACAACGACAAATGCAAATATCCGAATTTGTGGCCCCATCCTGCTGCTTTCGTTGGCATGCAGTATATGTCATGGACTAAGATCTGTCCGCTATTCCCTTGTCTGATTATAAAATCCCCCTTGATATTTGCGTTGAAATTCAATAAGGAGTCTTTCATCACTCACAGTTATCTTGACGTTGAATTCTTCAGCTTCGGGGTGAATTTTGGGCTTGTTTCTCAGTCCCAAATCGTCAGCCTTGTGAATACTATGGACTTGAAGTTTATATATACTCAGCCACACTGGGTGTACTGCTGCTTCACATTATTGTCCTTATTTACTTTCCTTGTTGGACTGTATGCGGTTCTTTGCGGTCATCGCGTCACTAAGACTCCCAAGAAACTGTGTCTGGGAAGCACTGTGCCGAAACAAGACTACGAGAAGCTTATCAATACTTTCCTTCGATGGATAAGCTATCAGTGTCCGACTATAAACAATGATGCATCACTGATCAGCCGCATACAGAGCCAATTCAAATTGGAAGGCATTCCAGACGAACTGATACGAAGGCTCGACGAAGAGATTGAAGCAGGCGCCGTTTACGCCCTTACCTCCTATTCATACGCCTCACAGGGCGTGCAGGAGGCCATTGCAGTAAAGACCGCACTCTATGCTGCTATTGACAACCTTGCAAAGGATATGGGGGATGATCTTCGACGATACTGTACGGAGTTAGTGAGCGGTGATTCGCACAGTCATCCCCTGTTGCGGGCCATGACGAGCTGGTTAAGAAAGTACTGCAGGCTCTTCGGCAACTTTGGCGGAAATATGATTGTAAAATCATTGATCAATTACATTTCCGCCGGCTTCTACGAGCTCGATGGCACCTGCATGCGTGGCACACAGAGCACATCCGATTTCACTGATTATTTTCGTTATAAGTCCGGAACCAGCGAAGCATATGGTTTTCTGTCTTTCCCTGAAGAGTTGTTTCCGGAAAGCCGCTACCTGGACAAATATCTCGCGGCCATGCCAACAATAATCGACTATTTGAATATTGCCAATGATCTTCTCTCCTTTTACAAGGAAGAAACAATGAAAGATGCGATGCACGTACACGCCCATGCGAGGGCGAACCATCTCAGCCATTTGGAATCTCTACAGTGTTTCGCAGAGAGAGCCAAAAGTGCATTTCAGAGAGTCCAGTGTCTTTTGTCTAGTGACGAGCCATTACAGCGGGCTGCTGAGAATTTTCTCCATGGCTATATAACGTTTCATTTAGCCTCGAAGAGATATCGGTTGACTGAATTAAATATCCCGGCTGCACTGGAAGCAAGAAGCCTTCTCTTGGAACGATTGAGTTCTATAAGAGAAGATCCAGATTGTGACCACGACAAAGCAGAGCCAGTTCAGCACTCCGGTCTCGATTAGGTTCGCCCGTTACTTTCGTGTCTCGAAATGCCACAACTTCTTAAGAACCGCTCAGTTGCGCGAATCCGGTTATCCATACCGAACATTTCCTAGAAGTTGTCACATCGATCTTGAGTCTGATTAGAACTAAGTTGACGTACTGTTTGAATAGTCTCTGCATAATCATCTGTTAAGCAAACAAATTAGGGTATCGCTTTTACGACCTATGCTCGGAGATGTAATGGCCCATATAGTTACCATCATGTATGAATGCGAAGTCCGCCATGTATCAGCGAGGGCAAGTCTCTCCAGGATGTGTCAAGGTTACCCATCGCCTTGCCAATGATTCCTTTTCCGAACAGGTCGATTTGACACTCAGTTGCATCAGCAGACAGCTGGGATTCCTTGTGGATTCGTGGCTTGAAGACTGAGAAGTACCCTGGGGTATGAGCATAGAAACTTGGAGAAACTGGAATTGAATTATGATCTTGCCATCCGTTTTTCGTGAGTCCTCGACGGGACCGAGTACCATCTCACGCAAACTTGGGAGAATGTCGATTTAAAGACGTTTGGCCTTGAAAAGTTGAAACCATACCGCCACCACCACACCTTATCAATTATGAAGGGGCAAGGCTTCAGCTTCAGGACCTACCGCTGATTGATGCGGTACTCCTTAGCCAGGAAAATCATGTAGAGGATCTGGATCCTGAGGGTCGCAGGTTGCTTGATGGCCGAAGAGTGTTCACCACCATGGATGGTGTCCTCGCCCTGGAGTTGTTGGTACTTCGCCCCTGGGAAACCGTGACCGCCACCATCGGAGGGAAAACTTTCTGAATTACCAGTACCCCTTGCAAATACTTCCCAGGTGGTGAAGTCGCAGGTTTTATTCTGGGGACATACTCCTTTGGTATCCATGAATCTGGCAAACTGAATATGATCGGCTTTTCAGGAGATACTGTCTACATTAATGAGTTGAAAACAGATCGGAAACAGATAGTATGTAATAGCAGCTCTCTTAGCTTGGGCAACATAATATTTGATTTTCTAGTTAGTATAATGCAGATCATGATGGACGGAAAACAAGCAGTTTGACTCATCCATAACATTTGCGCGGATATAATAATTCCGATCTATTTTGGGTCGGTCTTGGCGGCTTGGGCCCGTTTCACTTAGGACAGAGAGGGCTTTAGGAAAGTTTCCAAGGTGGAAGGAAGTATGCATAGAAAGTGCTAGACGACTCCCGGTCTAAAGCTCTGAAACATTGGCAGCCTAGCTTAGCCATCTTAGGCAGTAAATTTGGCCAAGACCTCCTGGCTCATGTCAAAGTGTCCGGATCTTGACCTTGCACTAGGGTAACCCCTAGCCTTCTTGGGCAGTAAATCCCGCCAAGACGTCCTGGTCCATGTAAAGGTCTAATGGAGAGGGCATGCAGTTCAGCAAGGTCGGGAAAGTTCAACAAGGTCTTAAAAAAAATATCAAGACCTTATTGAACTTTAAGTTTATACTTCACACCCGCTTATATAGGTGTAATATTAAAATCATCATATAGTAGGGATATTGAATGATTCGAATTGCCATATAGTAAGGATATTAGAATTTATATATGTATAGAACGTTATGGACTCATGGGTAGCCCACCCACTATATGCAGAGTTGCATAACCAAACAGCTAAAATCGAATCCAACTCTCATCAAATCCACAGCAGTGCGGTTCAGTTCCTAGATCAGGAACCTGCACCGGGTTAGGGGCAGGGCCGCAGGGTAGGGTCAGATCCAGATGGGCATCAGTTAAACCATTACATTTTTATTACTAGGCCCTACCACCTGCCTAGAGCAACCTCTATTTTTAGGTTGTGGTTTTTGACCAAGGAAAAAATGCGGGTGTTGTTTCTGCTTTATAGATATCAAGGGACTCGTATATATTATCCAAGAAACCATTGAAATGGAGAATATATTGAAGAAAGTAAGAACTCTTCCTAGGAAATACTTCAGATACTTCCCCTACATGGCTCCACCTCTTCGCTATGTACATACACAGAAAAATATGAACATAGCTAAATACTCTATGTTACTACTCACAATCTGCCCTTGTGCATGGGCGAACCAAAAGAAGGAACTTGAAGAAGTTCAAAAAAGCGAGTCCCGTGTAGGTGACAGGAACATAATAAGCTCCACGACGAATCCACCATAGTGCCACATGGGCAGCCCAATCTGGCGAAACAATTGCTTTACCCATAGGGGATTCAAAGGCCGCAGGTACAATGTGACGGTAAATTACCCGAGGATCGTCATATAGGGCTCGAGCATAAGGTAGGAAGGCCCGCTTTGAGGCGGAGTATCGTTGCATTTCTGGATTCCCCCATGCAGGGTGAATTTCAATCTCGCTGCCCACATACCATATCTCCGGGACTGTCTTGGCCTGGCGAGTATTGTCAATAGCTTTGCGTCGGAGGAAGAGTTCGATGAGGCGCATGGTCGACTTGCAATTAGCATCCATGGCATCCCTCCCTTTGGTACCATGTGCTAAGATAAGGATATCAGATTTTTCCAGAAAGTGGCTGACTCCAGAGACGTCATGGTGAGTCCAGTCTTTTCCGAAGTGTAACTTCTTAATATCCTTCACCCCTTCAGACAGGAGCTGTTTCTCTATTGCGCACCCAAACGCACCCGATCCGCCTGTGAGGATGACCCTTTTGCCCCGCAGAGAGTATGCAGTTCCCGCTACCCAGTCAAATACTTTGACCATCGAGCCCATGTATCGCTCAGGATGGACGTGGTGTAAGGCGTGGTACTCCGGTCCAACAAAAAGCCAGCTATGGTCTTTCGGCACGGTGTCGAAGGCGATATGATTCGAGTCTCGACCGCTCATGGCAATGACAACAAGGGTTCGTATAATCTCGAAGCCGGACGCCACGAGTAAAGGCGCGGTATCGAGGGTTTGTTTGTTATATGCCATCAAGTGCCGGGCAAGTAGCCATCCTGCTATGCTTCCAAAAACTTTGCAGAGCATTTCAAGAGGTAATGCAATCCAGGAATTCTGTCGTGAGTATCGATCATTGAACTTTAGCGAGCGGTTGTAGTAGAGATGATGAAATTGGTGGCAGTACGAAAGCCAACGAAAAAATCTCCACTGTGATCTGGACCATTTGTGGAGGAGGCAATGGACAGTATCAAATACTAACGTGCCCGTTAGATAGAGGTAGGAAAAAGACACCGCGAATGCAAGAAGAGACATGGTTAACTCGCGTCCAAATTGCTATAAGATTGACTCGTCTTTTGAGCCATCCTAGGCGCTTAATATAAATAAGACAAGTACAACATATAGATGCAACCAAAATAGATATCATTTCACAGTCTCCTGAGACATTAGCACCGCCACAAGATATACTTGATACTAGGATACCTATCCACACCAAAGGGCCCACAGCTCGGAGACAAAGGTTTGCTCAAACGCACAGTGTAGGGACCAGGGTTAATATACTTTGGTGAGCTTAGATCTCGTTCACATCTGGAAACATGAAAATGTAGTGGAACTCCCCTTGCACTATTTCAGTTTCTAATGTAAGGCGGAGTTAACCCTCATCACATCAGGAACTTCTGACATGGCGTTCATCTAGCATAATTTGCTTGTTTTGGTGCTGATATGTCAAATTCTTAATGCCCTAGCCGGTGTCATTTAACAATCCACATCCGAGTACGAGAGATAGTACGCGAAACCAAGCTAAGGATGTATTAATGTAGCTGCCTAGCAACAGCGCATAAAATGCACTGCCAGGGCGAAAAAGTAGGAGATTATCTAGGTGAGCAGGTGCCACGAACCACTACGAATTTGGCCCCAAGTTTAAAACAAGTGGCTGCTCAATGGAGACCAAGAGATCCATCGCCGTCTCCTCCCGTCCTCAGCAGTTAACTACTTGGTAGCTTTGCTGCTGCCTACCGATGGCGGAGATTTTAATGGGAGACACCTCTGCACCGCTGTATATTTGCTGAACTGCTGTTAGAGCCGCTGAGGTAGTAAATGACGAAGTGCGAAGCTGCCACTGACTGAATACACAGTTGAGGCATATTTAAGAGTAGGAGTCAGTGCTAAGGCCCTTGACTATACTGTGAGTAAACAATAGATTAGACTACTAGTTAAAGTTAGCTATTCTACAGTAGACAGCAAGAAAAACAGGGCAAATGTGGGTACCATGCTACCTGATTAATATTATCATTTGGTACATTGACTCCGCCTTCACACAAGGCTTTAGGAAGCATTAAGTAACGAATATTAGTAGAATAATACCGTTCTAGAAGACAGTACCACCGATAACATACTCCAGTTCCCTGTACGGAACAAGAGTAGTTCCATTTAACGCCCTTTTGCTGCTGAGAGACTGTTTCCGAGGCCATACAGTATACTTTAGGACACAACGTGAGATCGATATACTCTTCGTGGCGATTGCAAATGATTCTCAATTCTATCACCATTTGGATGTGAATGCACTGGTAGTTCTGAGCTGTTTTATCCGCAGCCAGAGTGGTTCTCCGAGCAATATCAGGTAACGAGGAAAAAACATACGAGTACGAGGTGGAGCCTAATTCTGCTTCGAATAACAGACAACATGCCAGACTCCACTTTTGAATGGAAGTCTTCTTTGTCCTTCCCTGCCTAGCCGCTTAGTCACAATCTAGTCTACATTATTTTTAGCCTTACAACTTGAGCATAGAGCCCTTTTCCCATGATTTGCTGGCTTTTAGCAAACCACAAGCGTGTCAGTTAAAAAGGAGAGTGCCTTTCACACTTCGGGGGATTATCTGGGCGTCGTTTACAGACAGCAAAAGGCTCTGAAACTCCGTCAGATCACGCGTATATCTCCTGGAATCGCTACCCTAACTGCCTGGGGCAGTAAATACCGCCAAGGAGTTGTGGAAAGGTTTGGGGTTGCAGGGAACTTTGGCAACCTTGTCTCGCAACGTAGTCAAGCAGGAACAACAATGCTGTAGATTGGACACCTTTTGATGGTCTAGGCGATAAGCCAAAGGCCTGTGCCGAATTTTTCCGAGACCAAGTTAAGCTGTAAGTACTCTGCATGTGGTTGATGGACAGAGCAGTTTTAGTGTTATAAATGCCTCCCGACTACCACCAAGTCGACTGCATGCTGATCGATGATCACATCTTTTTATCCTTTCACATTCCTATCGAATAGAAAAAAAATTAAGCCCATTCAAATGCCACCCATTCGTTTCGGAATTTTAATGGTTCCTTACCAAACCCTCGACGTCGCCGGGCCAGTGGACATCCTCTCCTCATGCTCGCAGCCGTACCTCGAAGTCATGGAACGGGACGGTCAGGTCTCCAAAGACACTGCAGCTGCCGGCCTCGATATTGAATTTTACTACGTTGGTAGTGAGCTGAAGCCCGTCCAACATACCGGCAACCTTCAGGCACTGCCGACAACCACCTGCGACACATGTCCACCTCTTGACTATCTATTAATCGGTGGACCGTCGCCAGGCTACCGGCTTCCGGAGGGTTTTGAATCATTCATTCGACATCGATCTCAGGAGGTCAAGGCAATATTTACAACCTGCACAGGCGCTTTGCTACTGGCCCAAACGGGGCTACTTGATGGTCGTGATGCCACTGTCAACCACGTGCTTCTGCCCCAAGCCCGGCTACTGTACCCGAAAGTCCATTGGAATGACTCCCAGCAGTGGGTCACAGACGGATGCTTCTGGACTGCCTCTGGGGCATGCGCGGGGATGGATATGTTTGCGCACTGGGTAATGGAAAATTGCCATCCTCAGGTTGTCAAGGCCAGCTTCATGATACTGGACTATACGCCCAGAGACATCCACAGGCAGCAATTGACTATAACTCAGTGAAGCAAAAGGCATCCTTTCTCTTCTGAAGTTACAGGGAGCGGCGGTGCATGGAGTGATGCTTTTCCCCTGTAACCCAGACAACCTGGGTGTACAACCAGTATTTCAACTCTTCGTGCCTCTCCTTTCTGCTCTAGTGCTTATACATAAACATACGTGAAAGCAGTGATAAGATCATATTGTGATTTCCATTGTAAACGTCTGTTCTTTCAAATAGGACTAATGTGCCTCGACAGATAGAGCATCAAACAGCACAGAACTGCAGTCAATAGGGGCTCCAAAGTCGCTCTATAAACGTAATCAATCTCGTATAAGATCGGATCGATTTTAAACTAATATGGCGTATAACGTAGGAGTATAACAACCAATTTTCCTCCAGATTACGACAACGATGAGCCGGGTGAGCGGGAAGGTCAGCCAGACAGTCTAATGGAGGCTCAATTGTACATCGAGCAACCCAGTGTGCATCGTATGAAAGCAATAGGCAGGGAGTCTTGAACTTTGATGAAACTGGTTGGATGAGACACTAACTAGGTGATCATTTCAACGCAGGAATCAGGTTTTTGGATCATAAATATCCCTTCAGAGCAAGTAGAAAATGCAGAACGCTCTCAATGGGCGCCGTCGGGCCTCGGCCTGCAGAGAAACCAATATCCTTATAGCAATAGATGAATTAAGTAATAATATTCGACTTTACCGACCACACCCAGTATGTATCGAGGGCTGCATTTCCTACCAGTTACGGTACATCATTAGTAGCATTGGGTGGTGTAGTCATTTTTGGGGAGGAGGAAGTGTGGGGTGTGGGCGAGAGGAGAGAATGCAATATCTTAAAACCTAAACTAGCTCTCAATTGCGTCCCAGAATTGGTCGACTATCGACCCTGAGGGATTGCATTGAACCATGAGACCATCTGCTCATCGCGCCAACGCATGGAAACTTCCCGTCTCGTTCCAACCGCGCCAACGTCTTCCAACAAGTGGTGATTGGATACTCTTTGACCAGCCCGTGTAATACCAGCGAGTCCCGCATCGGCGAGGGTATAAAAGAGTAGGACATAGATAGTGATAATGTGGGAGAGCAGCTGAAAATGATCTTTTGACTTCCTGTTCTCTCCGATGAGAAGGCGTATAATTTCTTGATGATCAATATCCTTTCTGAATATATCCTCAATATAACCTAGCTGTTGATTGGATGTAAAGTGGCCTCCGGCATGCTGGTATATCTCTCATCAGCTTTTGTAATGGTTCTGAGCAAGGTCAATGGCCTGTCGGCCTTCGTCATGCTAACTATTTTTGTCCGCACCGTGTTGTAGGAGAATTTTTACCTTGTTGATGCGACCAAAGAGCGCTGCCTCCATGAGAGGACTCCTTCCATAATTGTTAACAGTATTCACCTCAGCCCTGTGTTGAATGAGAAGCAACACCATCTCTGAACTCTGGTTAGCCGCTGCTTGGATAAGGGTTGTTTTACTATTGGAGCCTCGCCCACGGACAAACAGCTTCGCCTCACTAGAAGTCTCTAGGTATTCCTGCACTGCTCTTGTGTTACAGTTGACGTAGTTGCTGATGGCTATAAGAATTCTCTTCTGTTTAAATGGCTTAATGCTGTTTTTTGGATTGATAGCGACGACCTCTTTCGACTCTTCGTGGATACTTGCATGTATTTCTTCCCTTGATGCCGCGACTATAGCCTTCTGAGCCAATTAGGTTGCTGGACGATTGATATTATTGTCATCCTCGGTATCACTGTCCTGCGATACACAAATATTGACATATTGTCCTTGTCTCTTGTCGATTTCGTACGCAACCTCACCTTCTTCATTCATGGGTAAATCAGCAAAGGTAACTCGCCATCTTCTCGCAATGTGGATATCTCAACTTGTCCGTCTTCCAGTTTACGCTGTGGCAATGAACTCCTTCGCAGAACGGACATTGAATGTGGTAGGGGTCCGCGTTTCACCAGATAACGTCCGCTTCAGGGAAACTTGTCATCGGAGAAGGATACTAATGACGGTGGACTGAGGCAGGTAGACTCAAGAACTTGGTGGTGTTGAAAAGGTGCTTGAGAATAAGTAGGCGAGGGACGTATATATAGATGGATCCGTTGGCGTGAAAGGACTGAAGTGACGTGTCCCTTCTTTGCCTTGGCTACCTTGGGCCCACGGCACATATAAGTGGGTGACATGGCTGACAAGTACTAATATCAGACCCTAGCTCATGATCCTATCTATAGCAGAGCCCAAACTTAGTCACCAATGTACATATATCCATGGACGAGTCTGGTATTACGTGTCTCATTATCGAGGTTCACCAATCACCAGTAGCAAATCTCAAGGCGAACAATTCCAACATTAACCATATTAGATAATAAGATGAGAATAACTTACTTCCATTATCCTGTCAAATACCAAACTAAGAAACCAAACACATCTAGCGTCTAAGCAAGCTGTAATATATATAAAGACGAGGAGAAAAGACCGGACAAAACAAGAACTGCATGCCAACAAAGAGAGCAGCAAACGCCAATGCCGTTTATGACTCAACGATATTTTGCACCTGGCATACTTGATTCGCAAACTTTGAGATGGTCAGGCTCGGCCCCAGCAACTGCTGAAAGGGCATGTCCATAGCAAACTCTTTAAAGATCCAATTGCGCAACTCGGCGCCAACCATGGAATCAATCCCATAAGAAGCGATCGACCCAACCTCAGCATCCACATCGGCAGGGTCCAGCATCAACATGCGCGCCAGCTTGTCGATGAAATGCTTGCAGGTGAGTGCAACAGCCTCAGCTGGCGACTCTGCTGCCCGGATGCTGGTCAGGATGCTGAGTTGTGCGCCCGCTCCGGCTTCATCAGATGAGACATTGATGGAGTGCACGGCGTGGCTGAAGCGCGCGTCATGAAGCCAGAAGCTGTCGGTGCTGGAACTGTCGTTAACCGCCTTTTGCAGCTTGGCCGGATCCAGCCCGACCACCACATGGTCTGGGGCGGGTTCAAGTTGAGTGTTGGAGACGATGGCTGCTTCAAAGGACTGCAGCAGATGCTGCTCGTCAATGCCGTACATGCCCTTGCGCTTTAGTGCGTCCTCGAGCGTGTCGTTCTCTGCCACGACGCCAACGCCCAGCACCATCGGCAGGACAACGGAGGTGGCAGCCTGGTTACTGACGCGTCGATGGCGGGCGAGTGAGTCCAGGTACGTGTTGGCTGCCGCGTAGTTGCTCTGACCAGGGGTGCCAAGAATTCCCGAGACGGAGCTGGTCATGAGAAAGAAGTCCAGGGGGGCGTCGGCCAGGACAGCATGGAGGTTCTGGGCTCCGAGCACCTTGGGCTGGATGGACTGTTTCCAATCCTTGTAGGTCATGGAGTGAAAAAGTCCGTCCTGCAAAAGTCACAGTCAGTCAATAAGGCTATTAAGGTCATTTTTGTTACGCAGATGATAGGCATGAACTTACCCTCAGCACCATGGCCGCATGAATTACGCCCCGGATCGGGTGCGCCACAGGCACACCACTGACCGCGCGAGAAACATCATCTCTTGATGTCGCATCGCCGCGAACAACTTGAACCACCGCACCAGCGGCCTCGAGCTGTCGAACCAGGTCCGCAGCTGATTCGGCGTCTGCTCCTGAGCGGGAGAGGAAGGTGAAACGACGGGCACCACACTCCATCATCCAGGATGTCAAGCTCCGTCCAAGGCCGCCCAAGCAGCCGACCAGAAGGTACGTGACATCTGGACGAAGCCGCAGCTTGCCACCTCGAGCGGGAAGGAACTGGATCGGAATGTCCGATGTCTGGTACTGAACCACAGGTTTACCAGCCCCGAACGCGTCTGAGAATTCTGACACCGCCCGATCAATCTCCCCCAGGTGGATGGGCTTGATCGAAAGTAAGCTAGAGTCGGTACTGTTGACCTCGAACACAATGGAAGGCAGCAGCTCAGACAGAACTTCTGGCCGGGACTGGTAGAGTTCCAGGATGTCGAAGGGGATGTAACTGGCACTGCGATGGACTGGCACGGAATTGAGAGCTTTCGTGCCGGAATTGCCCTTGCGACCACTGTCGAGGAAGCGGCCAAAGGGAGCGATGCAGCGCCATGCCTCATGGGCCGCCGTCGGATCAACGCTGGAGCTATCGCTGAACACCACATCTGCTCCGTGGCCGCCTGTGAGCTGCTCCAGCCGCTCGGAAACCACCCCGTCCGAAGACCGGAAGATATGACTGGTGTCTAGTCCCAGATGGGTCTGCAGGAAAGCAACTTCCTCGTCAGTGTCTGCCACAGCGTAGACGTTCGCGCCTTTTCGCTGGGCAAGTTTAATGGCAGCAACGCCAGCGGACCCTGTCTTGTCCAAAACCAACACATTCTCACCCTTTCTCAGACGGGCCAGAGTTTCCAGCCCATAGAGTGCAGCAGCATAAGGTGACAGCCCGCTGACTATGCTTGTCGTGTCCTCGTCGGCCTTGAGCGGGTGCAGCATCATGGCCGGGACCTGCTGATAGCTATCGAAATGGCCCGCATGGAATCCGACCACTCTGTCACCGGCTGTGAAGCCAGACACCCCCCGGCCAACTCGCGTCACGACTCCACCGATCTCCTGGCTGAAGGTGGTGGCGTAATCGGAGCCAGTGATGACCAGTACGCCTTCCTTGGTGAGACCACTGCTTTGCACCTGCACTTCGACGTGACCGGGCTGGACATCGGATCCTTCTTCCTGCTGCTGTTGCTGGAATACAACTTTGGTCTTGGAAACCAAACCCGAGATGCGCTCTCCAGGCGTAAAGTTCTTTGGATCAGGCTTATCCTGCGCCGTGTATAGCCTGTTGAGGACCTTATTGCGGACCAGTCGACTGATGTATGTTTTGTCGCCAGAAACGCAGAACTCGCGCTCCGGCAACTCTTCGGTCTTGGTCTGCAGTTGCAAAATCCTCAGCACGGACTGAACAACGGACTCAGCATCAAACCTGGCAGGATCGACATCCAGTACGCGGAAGTCCAGCGAGGCCTGCTCCGCTGTGACGGCGCGCGCAAGACCAGAGACCATGGCGCACTCGGGCTGCTTGCCCTGTAGAAAGCCTCCGGGAGTCACCCAGAGCAGGGATGAGGTATGAGCCACGATGCTCTGGATGGCGGCGAACTCCTCTTCCTGGAGAGTGAAGAGCAGAGGGCCTTCGAAGTCGGCCAGCATGATGACGTGTCCCTCTATGCTGGAGGTCGAAGTCATGAGGCTGGTCACTCTCACATTCCATCCAAGCGCCTCCAGTGCGGCCATGACCGTGGCGACGATGGGAGTGGGATAGTTACGGTAGACCAACTGAACTGGAGCCGTGGGCTCTGGATTTGCCTCGGAGGTTTTGCCAACAACGGTCAACTCGGAGCTTATCATCAATGCAGGTGGTTTGACTATGTCGCTTAGGAGACTCTGCCCCTGAGATCCTGCAATGAGAATATTGTACGACTCCTTCTTCAAGCCCTGCGGTTCCAGGTCCTGTGTGGGGTCGATGTGGACGGCTCGAGCATTGCGGTAGTCGGCAACAATGAGCGTAGCCGCCTCCAGCCCTTCCTCGGAGGTCACGATGACTGTGTACAGCGTTTCCGGATTTGCTATAAGGATCTCTGCCGCGTGTGTCATGCCCAGCTCGGCTACCTTGGAGGCGGGATACTTGAACAGAGCCAGATTGATAAGCTCCGACGTGGCGAGTCCCTCTCTGTTCTTGGCGTCGTCGAAGTCCAGCTCCCACACCATCTGACCGTAGGGCGCCTCCCCCAGCGCGCTGTCGAGTCGCTGGGGAACCGCCGCCTCGTAGGCTGTAGCACGCATGTTTACGATCTCCATCAACATCTCGCCGTTCTGCGCCGACGTCAGTTGCACCGTACTCTCCGATGTACGAAGCCCACGGCGATGCACGTTGGCGTACGCATTCGCCTTGCTCTCCGAGAGCTGTTCAGCTGTAGGGGGCCATATGGCGATCTCGTCAACCTGAACGGGGACCACACCACAGGCCATGGCTTCGGTTCGACCAGCGTAAATCGCAGCTATTGCGGGCCGGTTAGTTCTAAATGTCCAGTAAAACTAATAGGAAAACAGCGCTCAGGTTCCTTACCAATGCAAAGCTGCAGCGTCGAGTCAATCGACGCCGGGTGCAGCACATAGCGCGACTCGCCCAGGTTCTCATCGACGACCTGCTTGATGTTGGTCGTGCAGGACGCGTGATAGTGTTTCCCGTCGAAGCGCACATTGTCCATGTCCTGAAAGGTAGGGCCGTAATCGAAACCGACCTCACGTAAAGCCTGGTTCCACGTCTTCCCGCTTGCTCGCTGTGGAAACCGGGGTACGGGGCGCGGTTTCTTTCCCCGGGGGCGGGTGTTGATGCCGATGCTGCCCTGCATGTGGTTTTTATTGACGCCGGTGCCATCCACCGACGAGACCCGCCAGTCCCACTCCTTGCCTCCGTACACAGAAGGACGCATGTTGAACAGGACCTCGATCCCGTCGTCGTCATCTGGGGTCACCAGTGCTGTCTTGATAGACACATCGCGCAGCACATAACTCTCGATCTCAACAGGGTCGTCGCTGAGCTCGTTGAGCTGTCGGATCGCCTCGATTGCCATCGCAAAGTATCCCGCCGCGGGGAAGACGGACTCGCCGCCTAAGTGATGATCTTTCAGCCAGGGCAGGTCGCGGGCCCGTAGGACATTGCGCCAGGTGGGCTCTGCAAGGGAGCTGCCGATGACTCGCTGGCCCAGCACATCGTGGCGCGGGAATCGGGGCTGGCGCTGTTCGCGACTGCTGCGGCTCTCGGCCCACAAGGGACGTGTGTAGTTCCACTGGTAAGGGGGAAGATCTACGATGGTCGAACCCTTGATCTGACCGGGCGTTCCAGTGCTATCAATGTAGGCACTGGTGACCTTCTCCATGTCCAAAGCCTTGTAGTTCCGCAGAAATAGCTCCCCTGCAACCTTCAACAGGCGGACTGCACAGTCTTCGCCCCGGACGAGTGTGGGGATGTATTCGATCTTGTCTGCCTGGCCCTTGAGCGACTCCCGGATTTGTTTGACGGGACCTGCCAGGGCTGAGTGTGGTCCGATCTCAATGAGAAGGTCGACCTCCGCAAAGGCCTCGTCAGTGAGAACGGTCTGCAGAGCTTGACTAAACAACACAGGACTGCGCAGATTCCGGCTCCAGTAGTCCGCGTCAAGGAGAGTCCCCTCAGGGAGAACTGTGTTGGTCACGGAGGAAACCATCCGGGCAGACGTGGCCAGCGGTGTGCCTCGTCTCCTGCGATGTTGCTTGGCCTCATGCATGAGGGCCCGGTATGTATCCGCCGCAGGTGCCATGTGGTGTGAATGGTACGCCTTGCCGTTCGTCTTCACTGCGCGGTTGAAGACCCCGTCCGCATTCAGCTCGGATTGAAGAGTTTCCAGCGCGCTTTTGTCGCCGGAGAGCGTGACCAGTGACGGGGAATTGTCACAGGCGACGACGATCTGGTCCTCCAGCCCGGCCAGATACGGTTTCACTGCATCAGCGCCCAGACCAACTGCTAGCATCCCACCGTTGGTGTTGACATCCTTGGCCACTCGTCCACGGTAGTAAGCCGCCACAATTGCATCCTCTGCCGAGATCAATCCTGCCGCGTATGCGGCCGCCATCTCTCCCGATGAATGCCCAACAGTGACGTTCGGACGGACATTCCAGGAGTGCAGCAGCTGCACGATGGCGATCTGGACAGCGGTGCACAGAGGTTGTGAGAACTCGGCGTCGTTAACGGGCGAGACGTCGGCAAGCGCAAGCAAAACATCTTCTATTGACCACTCGGGGCCATCGTGCAGCTCGCCGAGCACCTGGTCCAACGCGCGGATAGACTGTAGAAATCCCGGACAATAGTGCATGAGCTCTACGCCCATCCGGGCCCATTGCGCTCCCTGTCCCGTGAAGACAAAGCCGACGGAACGGATGCTTTTCTTGTCCGCAAAAACAAAGTTCTCCCCAACTGCTTCGAACACGGTGTTCAGGGTCCCGTAGCTGGCAACTGTGAACGCCTTGCTTGCGAGCACACTGCGCCGGTTGGCTAGCGTGTACGACAGATCGAGCAGGCTATAGTTGGGTGCGATCTTTCCATGGGCATCGATATTGCGACGCAGTGTGACTTTATCGTGAGCTGAGAAAGGGAGCAAGTACGGTTGGTTGCGTTCCCAAGCCCGTCTGGAGCCGGGAAACCGCAGCCTGGGCTTCTGCGTCCAGTGATCATGATAGGTGTAGGCCGCTGGGCCGTCGCGCGAAAAGGAGTCCGTGCCCTCCACAATAACATGAGCGTTAGTCCCACCGTATCCAAAGCTGTTGATGGACACACGGCACACAGGGAGCTCGCGGGGGAACGGAACTGCCTCCGTCGGGACCTGCACCTGCCACTCATCCCACTTGATGGCCTTGCTAGGGTTCACCACCCCGCGCGTGGCTGGGATCATCCCCCGCTCGGTGATCAGGATAGCTTTGATCAGGGCGGAGATGCCACTGGCCGCCTCAGAATGTCCGATGTTGGTCTTGACAGCGCCGATCCACAGAGGATGATCGACATCTGGGCGACGCTTCTTGTTCATCGCCATGGACACAGCGTGCACCTCCAGTGGATCCCCCACCGCAGTACCAGTTCCGTGGCATTCGAAGTACCCTGTGAGCCGTGGGTCGAGGTCCCCGCCGCGTTCGTATGCAGCAGCGATTACCTGGGCCTGGCCTTCGCGGTTGGGATGGGTGATTCCAGCGCCGGCGACTTTGCCATTCGAGTTGGTGGCGCTAGATCGGATCACGCCACGGATGGGATCACCATCGCGAATGGCATCAGAGAGGCGTTTCAAGTATACAGCACCCACCGCGTCGGCACGACCATATCCATCTGCACTGTCATCAAAAGTGTGGCAGACCGACGTGGGTGACAGGACGCCGAGCTTTGCCGTGTTCATGTGCTGGTCAACGGTAATGATCAGGTTGACACCGCCGACGATGGCGCCCTCTGCTTCGCCATTGCGCAGGGCGTTGCAGGCATTGTGCAGGGCGTACATGGATGATGAGCACGCTGTATTGCACATAATGCTGGGTCCATTGAGATTGAAGACGTGGCTGATCCGGTTGCTGATGATCCCTGGATCCACGCCAGTTGCGGCCAGACTGTGTCGGAAGGAGTGCTCCTTAAAGGCCATCTGCTGCCAATCAGCCGTGAAGCTGGCGGCAAACACTGCTGTGCGGGTGCCAGCGATCTTCTCGAGTGAGATGCCCCCGGACTCCAGGGCCTCGTAGACGACCTCGAGCAGCTTCCGCTGTTGCGGGTCCATCCACATGGCTTCCACTGGGGTGATGCCGAACAGGCCCGGATCGAAATCTGCTAGATCGTCCTTCAGAAAATACCCTCCCAGGACGCCGAAGCTACCGGGACGGTCATTGTTCTGGTGAATGTGCGCATCGATGTTGAATCGCGAGGCAGGCACTTTGGGCGTGTTCCCAGTCCCTTTCTTCATCATGAGGTCCCAAAAGTCAGAGACGCATTTAACATCGCCAGGCAGGCGGCAACCTATGTGTTTGGTTCAGTTACTACCTTCCAGACTCATCATTTGCGAGATGACTTACCCATGCCAACAACAGCGATTGGTTCCAACTGCTCTTCAAGCGGCTTCTCCGCATAGTCAGGGAAGGACTGTGCTGGGTATCCATCGTCGGACCCAATGGAAGAGTTGCTGCTCGAGGGCACAGTCCCACGGGGATCCTCGTCTAATGTCGACGTGGACGACGTGCTGGAGCTCCTGATCACGGCAGGCATTGTAATATTGGACACTGGGACGAGGAGATTGGTGAGTTCAAAAAATGTCCAAGGAGTCTATGTACACTGTGACTGTTCAGGTATCCAGATATGATATGAAATGATTGATTGCTCAGACGATCTATGCCGGATGGTTCTAGATTTGAGCTGCGAGGGGAGAAGCCTTTCAAGTATTCCTCGTCTTAAATGGACTTCTCCTCAATTCGACCCTTCTTGCCACGCGGAATAAGCCTCCAGTTCGCTACCGAAGAACCATAGCAGCCAGGAATGTGATCTGCCGTGCTCACCCCGAGACCGCAATCCCTTCAGCTGCAGGTAAGACGGACGTCCTACTAGCGGAAACCTCGGGGATTTGCGCACCGACCTTTTGTCCAGAAGGACTCGAGGGAGTCTGTTGGTTACCTGCGCACTCTGTTATCAAGATACCGTTGCATCTACGGGCAAAGCCGATACTCACCGGCCTTCCCAGCCTCATTTTACAAACGTTCACTGTTGGCTTTTGCTTACTGGTCATGTCTGAAGGCCCGACCTAAAGATAAGCAGCCTCTCGCTACTCGGTACCAGCAAAGTACGGACCCCATCGGGCCGCGGAGGTTTTAATGAGGGTCAATGGGAAACGTTCGCGCTATCGGCCCCCGACCACCCATCTCCCGTGGATTCCAGATGTTAAACATAATTCTTTTCAATAGTTGCTGCATAATAAATTCAGATAAGTAAGATTAAAACTTGAGGTTCACCCTATGTGGAGGCTAAAGGATAGGGGTATGAGTATTACTCTCAGCGTTGACGGAAACCGGTACATATAATCAAACCCTAATACGACAATTACATAAACTTCTTGAAACTGAGCACTGTCTACATGCCTATTCCACAAATCGGGGGTACACTCTCTGTAATTTTAAAAACCTATGATAATTATATCAAAAATATACTGGTCTTGCCTTCCATAGAGACCAGCCCTCTTTCCCATCCTGATAGTCCACCGCACAGGTTGAAGCTGTGATAGTTAAATGAAGAGACGAGAACCTTTACTGCTTGATTGCGTCATTCTGCTTTTCCAACTCCCTTTCCTTATCACAAAGTAACCATGCCATTCCAGCGCCAGGGCCTAAAACCGCCGTGACAGCTGTGAATACAAGCCTGGGATTGGTAGCGGCCGCACTGTCAAAGTTGAATTTGTAGAAACCCACGGCAAGCACACAGAGATTGATGATGATGTAGTCATACTGAATAAAGAGCATGGCGCCCTCAGCAAGGTAATATGGGCCCGGTTGAACAGCGCTATGGTTGGGCCAGTAAATCCGACTCAAAGTGACCGCGGGGAAGAAGTAGGGAGTCAAGACGATACCAATGTGGCAAAGAGCACTAATGCCACCGACAATCCAATAGGCGACTACGGTCGGGCTCTGCACGCCTCTGTATCCGGCTGCAGAAATGAGGGAGCTGATGGCGTCCTGGAAAAGGCTCAGGGAAGGCGGTCCCAGCAACCACAGGACCATTCCAGCCTGGATCTGGAACGGCGTCGCCCCGAACACGGTTGGTATAAGCAAGGGAATGGATATCAGCGAGTTCCAGATCGCGGAGAAGGGAAGCGCCTGTGCCTGCGCGGGCGGGAGGCGAGGAAGCGTTGTCCGTAAGCGCTTCTCCACGTACAGGTGCAAGTAAACCGGGAGCGCGCAGGCAGCGCCAAAGAAGTTCCACATGGTTTGCCACCAGGCAGGACTGCAGGAGTTGTCAGACTTCTCGTCAGCTTTGTAAAGGGGATAGGGCTCTGTTTCCTTACGATCGTAGAGGACTTGTCTTCCGGTTTCGTCGACCTTCTACCACGGTCATCATGTTGAAGACCCCGATGGCGAGCACCAAATCGATCGAGATGAGAAATGGCCCAATGTCCGGCAAGTCGTCGATGCTGATGACCGAGTTGAAGAACACGATCAGCAGGCTGAGGAAAAAGTCGACAGCCCCGATGCCTGTCCAGCTCTTCTGGAGCGCTGTCCCAGTTGGGAAGACGCCTCGCAGGTTTGTCGAGATCATCTCAGAAAAGGTGCCGTTTAGCATCATGAGGATCCAGAGTGTAAAGACCCCGAGGCCACTGAAGGCACGGAAGATGTAGTAAGGATCCAACAGTGCCATGGTAGATAGTTGTCCCCGTAACCGAGACAATTGACCGACAATACTTGAATTCCTGCGTGCGCTTTGGGTAGAACCAAGGGAGTCGTGCACAAATATTCGATTTTCATTTAACACTGCGCAGTCTCGGATCTGTCCCTGTAAATCGTAACTTGGCGAGCCCTATAACTGAGTGCGGCAATGTGCGGGCCGCCATGTCCGAGACCATCTGATGAGGTGGTGAGGATGCATCGGCCCATTCTTCAGCCTCTGACGAATGCCGGTGAAATGACAAGGCTAAAGAGAGCCGATGAGGACGAGGAGTCCATAGTCAGTAGTCCAAATTTCTCTGCTTTCCAAGAGACCTTGACACAAGATCGTCAATCATGGGCTCATCGTTAAAGGCCGAGCGAGTAGAGGTTGTTGTTGTGGGCGCTGGTATGCAGCACCGTTTCTGTTTCAATCCTTCAACTAATTCTGTCTACAGGCTGGAACGGTCTGATATCTGCAAAGACATATCTAGATTTCAGGCCCTCGGCCGACCTCGTTATTCTGGATGAGCAGGCGTCGATTGGCGGTGTCTGGAGTGCCGACAAAATCTACCCAAGCCTCTACGCGCAGATCAAATACGGCCTCTTTGAATACTCCTTCTATCCGATGCGCAATGAAGGCATCACCGAGGATGGCTACATCTCAGGCGATACCATCCACACCTACCTGAACGACTTTGCTTGGGACTTTGATCTGGTTCGACGTACTCGCCTGCGTACGACAGTAACCAACGTCTTTCAACTCCCCAGTGGAAACTGGCGGCTCGAAATTGCCGGCAAGGCTGACATCGAGTGTGGGAAACTCATCTATGCCTCCGGGGCAACGTCCCATCCAGTCATCCCTGTCTGGCCCACAGCCGCCAGCTTCAGTGCACCCATCATCCACTCCTGCGAGACAGGCACACATCTTGACGCATTGCGCCAGATTCAGTCGGCAACCGTCGTGGGTGGTGCCAAGTCATCCTACGACACTGTCTTTCTGTTGCTGAAAGCGGGAAAGAAGGTCAACTGGATCATCCGAGACGATGGGTGTGGTCCCCTGGCCATCATGCCCCCCACGCTACTCGGAATGGTCAACACCATGGATGCGGTAACCACGAGAGCAATGATGCTGATGGGCCTCTCCATTATGAGCACGGATGGGGTTGCTCACCAATTCTTCCAGAGGACGATAGTCGGACGGTTCATCCTCTGGTGTTTCTGGCTCGTTGTGAACTGGTTGGCTGACAGACACGCTGGGTACTCCAATTCGGAGAATGCTAAAAAGCTAAAGCCGATGCCTCATGGAAACGGGTAAACCAAGACCTCCTCAGTATCAGTGCTTGTGTAAAGATAATAACTTGGTTGGAACAGGATCTTCTGGGCCAATGCCGGTCTTGGAGCAGCCAGTGTCCCGTTGTTCTGGAAGACATTCCACGCGGGCGAATGCACCGTCCATCGGACCGAGATTGACTCATTCGGTGAGGACAACACGGTACGCCTGAAGAACGGGACTTCATTCCAAACAGACTATGTGATTCTATCGACAGGCTTCGACAAGTCGTTCCATGTTTTCAGCAAGGAGCTGCAGCATAAATACGGCCTCATGCCACATGCAGACCGGAGCTCTGCAGAAGAAAGAAAATGGGCAAGGCTCGAGGCCGAGGCTGATCAGGCTGTGGATGACCTGCTCCCCGCGCTCCAAAATCCCCCTCGTGGTATAGGCCACGGGATCAATCGCGAGAAGACGACTGGTGGGCGTCAGATTTTGCATGGACCTAGCCGACATTATCGACGCTTGGTTGTCCCTTCGCTCGTCGCCGAAGGAGACCGATCCATTTATTTTCCCGGCTTCATCCACTCCATCTATACTCCCACGGTCTCCGAGGTACAGGCGCTGTGGGGGGTGGCGTTCCTTCTTGGGCTGCACGACCCGCCGTCGTTGCACGTAATGGAGCAAGAGGTGGCTGAGTGGAATGTCTGGACGCGCAAACGGTATGTTGGCCAGGGTAGGAAACATGCTTACGCGATATTCGACTTTCTTCCGGTCAGTATCTCTTGCCAATTCCCTGTCATGTTAGCTAATTGTCCTTAGTATATCGACGTTCTTCTTAAAGATCTCGGCGTGAACCCCCGGCGCAAGAAGAGCTTGTTTGCCCACTTGTTCGTGCCTTCGTACCCACGCGACTACAAGGGTATCATTGACGAGTTCCGCCAAACCTTGGCCGCGAAGCAAACGTCCAAGTCGAAGCACGCCGTATCCTTTGCTCTGCCAGCCCCGTCAACAGCCAGTCATGACGGTATGCAGCCCGGGGCGCAGGGACACGGTGGGACCAGTGCTTCTACAGACGGCTACAGTACCGGATTATCCCTTAACGGCAACAAGCCATCCAGACCACTAGCTTTCGCAAACTGATCGACCCTTGAGCAGTGCCGGAAGGCTTTGGCAGTGATCCGATAGGATTTCACTTGTAGTAGACAGTTATTATCGCTCTGGCGAGACGTATATGGAAGCGGGAAGGGTTAGTGGACCGTGGTGAATAAGAAATGACTAGTTTGTTTTCTTCTTGATGTGATTAGGATGGTTCGAATTTATTTTATGTTACCTTTATACACTCAAAACCAAGATTTATTACGCAGACATCTATGCCTTATCATGGTCACGTCCTTTGGTAAGATTTACCACAGCAAATGCACTATAAGTCTATTAACTGTCCCTGCACTATAATATGAACTAAGGAAAGTCCACCAAGCTGGGCTGATGTCCTTCTGTCCGACAAAGTCGCCCATCTGTGTCCTCAAACCAAGCTTCACTGCCCACCCCGGTCGTGACGTAGAGCAGAGACTCGGGATCGTACTTGTTCTTGATTTGAAGCAATCTGGGATAGTTCCTTCCATACATTTCCTCCTGCCAGTTGTGCTGCTTGTAGTTGGCCTCGTTGAGGTAGACTCCCCCGCCGGGCGTGGCCCGATCCAGCATGGGCTGCATGACATTCACTGCGAAATCCTGCCGCCTGGCCATTTCGGCCGGACTGGCGGTAGGATCCCATTGTCCAGAAGGGGCGCAGAAGAGGAGGGCGTCACGCCAGGCGGGGTGCACCGCATTGTCGGGATGCGACTGCCACTTGACGTTAAGGGCCTCGCAAGGCATCGGGTCGTATTCCTCCACCAAGGAAGCATTGCGCAGAAGCTCCGTGATGACGGTGTTCCTTGCCTGGTCGGTGATCATATCCCGTGGAATGATGCGGCTTCCAGTGAATGTTGCAAAATCGACGAGACCTTCCGGCGAAGCACCCAGGTGGGCAGAGAAATGCTCCTGGAAGTTGCGGGACACGCGGGGGACATACTGGTACTCAATTCCCCGCTTTGCTAGATCATCCAGAAATGGCTTCATTAAGGAATTTGACTGGTTGATATCCGCACCGGGCATCGTGACGGCAAAGCAATAGAAGGCGTGGTTCGTCAGGGTGTAGAGGAAGGAGTTGCCAGCGTCCACAAAGGGAGGCAGCAGTTGGTGAAAACTCCCAATTGCGTCCCAGAATTTGTCGTTTCCGACCTTGCTATCATCGAAAGCCAATGTAGCCCCGCCAATGATGCCGTCTACATGTATCCGGGCTGTCATGGACAGGACAACCGCAAAGCTTCCCGGGCCACTACCGCTCAGGGCCCAGTACAGGTCAGAATTCTGCTCCGGGGTCGCCACCAGATGGCTCCCGTCTACAGTGACCACTTCCCACTCCAGCACGTTATCCGACCCCATTCCGTGGATGTTGGACAGGATCGAGTGGCCGCCGCCCAGGCTGAATCCCCCTGCGATACCCACCGTGGGACAGACGCCGCCAACGATGCGGTGTCCCGTCGCGTTGGCCGCAGCATAGGCCTCAAACCCCTGAACGCCGGCACCAAGCTTGATAGCTGGTCCGGTGTAGTAAGGAGACTCGTAAGTCGGGATGAACTGGGTCGAGTTCAGGTTATGTGTCCACAGAGACAGTCCGCCTTTCCCCGTCGACTTGCCCGCGTAATCATGGCCAGTGTTTTTGATAACCAGGCGGATGTTGTGCTCCCTCGAAAACTTGATCCCTGCCCTGACGTCCTCGGCAGATCTCACATCAATCACGTAGCTGACGGAGTTGCCCAGCTCGCAAGGCTGAGACCTGGGCGTGAATGGATCGCAAGTATAGTTCTTGAAGTACATGTTGAAGACTTCAGAGGGACTGTCGATACTATGCGGATGTCAGCAACGCTATGGACTGGCTCGCAGTTAATACGCACTGGGATAACTTGGTTTTATTCCAGGTGGCTTGGAGTTCCGCACACAAGTCAGGATCATAGTCATCGAAAGGGACATAGTGGCAGACACTGGCAAGAGGGACGGCTGCAATCAGCCGTCCATCAATCGTCGCGTTAAGGGCAGCCCATTGATCTGGTTTTGGCCAGTCTGTATCACCAGGGATCTTCCTGCAGGTGGACGGTGAATTTATGCTGAACACACTGGAGGTAGTGACGGCCAGTAGTCCTAGAATGAACAGTTGAGTTGCCATTGGAGCTTGTACAGATGGTGGAAACTTGTTCAACCACACAAACCTTACAAGGTCAAGACACAGGAACCAGATATTAATTAATATCTAATGGACTAGAACTAGATATTTGGCCTCGTAAAACATGTGCAATCTTTTGGCCCTATGGCCATGATTACAGCTCGGAAATGCGGCCGCCGCGTCCAGCCACCAACATGGGTAGAAACAAGCTTGGTCAATTGTACGCATTTGGTCTGCTGATAAATGAGTACCCATGAAAGATGTGTAGGCCATTGCCGTAGTTCGTCCACAAGCATCACCTGGGCAGCCCTCGGACAGGGCGGGCCGCAATCCCCGCCGAGTCCGTCATTTGTCCCCGGTCTCATCCGATGCTGTACAGATATGGGTTCGATGCCGTGGGCTTAATTCTGCCAAGTCTTTTACCTATTTCTATCTCTATCCCCTGTTAAGTATGCCATAATTAATTATCCTACCACTTGCCGCCAGATTATCCACTAAATAGGGCGTGTAGGTGAACACAGAATAAGAATTGACCAAAAGGGGTGAAGGTTTATTGCATATTGTAAAGATAAAAGGATTTAAATCCGATGTACTCAGACATCCTGCTAGTAGACGACATAGCCATTACCATTGACATGACCATTAGCATAGCCATTGCCATTGAGATGACCCTTAATATAATGATTCCGGGGAACATCATTCCGGTCATCCTCTGCCCATGCCAGCAGGCCAGATGGAAATCCTACACAGGGAAGAAAGTCCAGTTTGGGGGCCGTCGCAAAATATGCTCCAATGTGGTTTGCGAGCATCCTGTCATCGCAGAGTGGAAAGATCCAGTTTGCCAGAAGCTTGTGAAGGGGCGTCGCATAGGTATGCACCTTTGCCGCCATGTGACTGAGATCCATCAACTCCTTGATGCGTTGACGCTGCTGCTTCTGATAAGCTGCAAATACCATATTGAGAGCAGTGCCGCTTGGTTTGGTACCGCAACAGGTGGACTGCATCACACGACACAGGTTATTCATAAACGAGGCAACTCCCTCGATGGCCGAGTTTCCGCCAAAGGCAAGATTAGGATGAACCTGTAGATAGTGAATAACCATAGTCTATAAGGTTGATGAAAGACGCACCTTGTGAACCGCGTCGCCGAGAAGACAAATACGACCATGATGCCAGTGCTCCATCACGCCCTCCTCCAGTGAGATGACAGAGGCGCGGGTACGTCGCCTCCAAATCTCGGAGAATAGCAGTTGGTCAGTGACAGGCTTATCAGCAACAAGTTCCGCGAGCGCATCGGCATCCTCGTCAGTGAACTGTTGTCGTTTGGGCCAGGTGAATGGCGTGTCGAGGAGGAAGACCACGACGACGTAGACAGCATCCGGCTGGGAGGTGGCAAGGAAGGTGAACCGATTGTTATGAGTTATATTGACGTCCCGCTCACCAAGCTCGGGAATGGGAGGTGTCGAAACTAAAAGGGTCTTCCAATTGGTGTTCAGGGCTAAGGGTTACTCAAGAAGGAGCAGTCAGTGAAGGCATGTTCTCAAGCTTCCCATACGGGTGGAGTTTGTCTTACAGGTCTTTTCTTTGACTTGGATCAAGCCAGGTGAGGTTTTTGTCGCATGATCCCACATGAAGCTCCGCATCAAGCTGTGGACCCCATCGCAACCAAGAACCATATCTCCGGTCTCAACAGTGCCGTCTGCCAGGCAGACCTCCACCCTGTCTGGAAACTGCTTCACATCCTCGATGATTGATTCAGTTCGGATAAATGACTTGTCAGGCAAGCCGTCGTACAGAATCTGCAGGAGATTGCGTCTTTCCAAGGGAAAGAAGCCAATCCCGTGACTTAGAAGTTAGATTGAAGGGACGATACAACTTATGGGGCTGACACACTTCTTCTCAACATGAGTATACAGTAGATTATCATGCATCACCCGGCCATCTGGGCCACGGCCCAAGAAACGGTTAACTGGGACCGCGTCACGCTGAATAGCAGGGAGATAGCCGAGCTGATGGAGGATCCGAAGACCATGTGGCCACATGGAGATGCCATTGCCCATCGACGGCGCAACCTCAGCATACTTCTCGAGCACCACATGATCAATGCCGAGCCGCTGGAGGCAGTTGGAAGCTACCATCCCAGCTACACCAGCGCCGACAACAATGATTCGGAATGGACGTTCAGCCTGCATCTTGTGCTGAGCGACAGAGGAGTTGTATTACACGTTTCCGTGATGTGTCAGTAAGAAGAGACTCTGTGGCTGCCAATCTATGAGAGGATACTCAAGCGGAAGGTGTATAGTGTTTATGGAAGCGAACTGGCTGGTGATACTGGAATGATTAATACTTGAATCAGGCCCATCTTCCTCCTGTCTACAAAGGGATCGGTGTCGGCCGATGAATGCCGCATTTTTGCTGCTGCAAAATTAAATAATTTGTCGTGAACAACTCTTTTAATTCTATCGAATAGTGTAGTACAACATACGAGCTGGAGGTGATTGATCACTGATATGGAAACCCTGTACGTGGAAATAGTGGCAGTAGCTGATAGCAATAGTTGCTCCAGTTATAGGTGACTCATGTATTTCTTTGTTCATGTTGCACAATAATTTATTTATAGCCCATATGTTTATAATGTAAGCAACCCCTGGGCTGACGTGGCTCTCCATTTTCTAATTTATCATCTCTGCCATGGTTTTCATATCGCTCATTCAGTGAAGAGTCAATGATCATCAATACATTTATTGTATAGAGACGTCGTTAATATATACAAAGCGCTGAATCCCCATTAAATGCGCTATCAGTGTCTTCAGATGCTCCAAATCCAGACCTATTTGATTACGACTCGTTCCACACCGCCATCATGAACATGATCAGCTTCATGCAAAACCGGCCTCGACTTACGGGTATGGTCTCCTTAGCTGCGGCCGGAAGCATTGTCGCCGCATACCTAGGCAAGCGACGCCTTGACCAGTCATGCCCGAGAATCTCCATCACGGAACTCCCAAAGTCGAGTGCATGTCGCAACCTCGTGGAGAGCGGCGAAGCAGTCCCGAAGTCTGTATGGGGGATGGAAACGTCCGCTCTGCTGGCTTCATGGTCCGGCGGCGACCAAACCCGCTGGGTCCCCTCCTTCGCCGCACTTCAAGCGGATGTGCCCGTGTCCCTTCTCGCTGAATACGGAGCATTTCCCAGCGAACTGGATAACCCCGAGAAAGATGACGCACATCATCTGATGCAGAATCTAGTCGCCGCCTTTCTTGATGCGCGGGCCGCGGGGCCGGAGGCGTGGTTTCTGGACAAAGAGGTGCCGCCATTGTCCTTTGCCCCTGGTCGCCTATTATTCGGTGATCAAGGCAGCATGGGAGCCTTCATGCTTGGGACCTGGAGTACAAACCAGGAGTCTTCTATCCAGCCTCATGCTCTTGGTCCAGAAGCCCCCGAGCCTTGCTCCGAGTTCCCGTCAAACAGGGACGCGATCCAAGATAGTCCCACCGACACAGCCGGAGCCGTGATGTACTGGAAATTTCCCGACGGGCTGGTCCAAACAGTGGACACGGCAGCATCGTATGGGCTCCCGTGGCGGTTCATGGACGGCGGATTTCAAGAATTCATTGTGGAAAAGGTGTCCGATGGAATAGCCAGGGTGACCTACATCAGTGTTGAATGCTCTAACCTCCATCCCGGCAGCCAGTCTACAAGGGATTTCAAAATGTTGCCATGGCTGGCTTATGAGGTTCACGTATTGTATGCACAACTCCTCTGGCATAATACGGTAATGCAACTTCGTAACCGCACGAAAACTTGAGTTGATTTTCTAGACTAGCATTATGATAGAGAGTAGTAATAGCGATACCCCTCCGCTCATCCTCCTTACTGCTTATACCCTATATCCGTACATATCCAGACACTTAGATATTGCCTCGTTAACCATATCTTCCTGGATTCCCACTAGATACGGTAATGACTTGGGAGCGATGTCAGCTTACTACTGTGGTTTATCCACGGTGAAAAGCGGACCGCTCTACCCGCACTCAGCCGCGTGAGGACGACGACTCTGTTAAACAATAGGTAGAAAAAAAGCATCGGATGGGTATTTTCCGCCGATGAGACCTTGTCCTACATTCGACGCAAGTTTTGGTTCTCACCTTGGTAGATATAATTACCGTGAAGTAGCCGGTCATAGTTGAAGGTTTCTAACTCAATCATCCCAGACAATCGCCCATTTCCACCTTTACTCAACTAAAAACTGTCCTGTCACTAAGCAAAATGAGCTCTGATCCCTCCAAAACGGCTGCCCTACCCCTTGAGAGCTTCCCAACCACGCAGCCAGCCATTCGAATCAAGGTATGAGAGAATGGATATTGTATGCAGCGGTCGACTGATGCTTCTCTAGGCCGGACTAGCTGGTCAGTTGCCTTGTGGGGACATCTACACTGGCTCGACGCTTGTTGGTGTCGTGAGTTTCCCCCCTCGAGAACATCACAATGTAAAACGGATCACTGACAGCCTCAGCCTTTCTCCCACGGTACTGTCGAGTCAGTCGAGGGCTTCGAGCCCAAGGTCAACTTCAAGATCAGCAACGGCCATGACTGGTTCCGCATCGACGCAGACAAAAAGCATGGGCGCCTGAGCATAACGGCTATTGCTACTGATGCCGAAGGCCGGTGCATGCGCGTCATGGCTGACGGCGTCATCGAGCTGAACGAGCCTACTCTGGCTTTGATTATGGGTCATCCCGAAGCAAAGAGTACCCCCTTCGGCTCTGCAGGTGAGTCAAGACTTTCCATTCCCGGTGTTAGGGATTGCATCTGGCTGACAGGTGAATAGTTGAGCAAATGAAATTCGAGTGTGGCCATGAACCTTATAAGCCGCTTGAAAACATGATGTTTGCCGGCAGCTTGCGTTTCCTGAAGGAAGAGAGTGGTGAACTATTTGCTGATATCCGATTGGCTAAGATTGTTGCAGGATCTGGTTATGAATGAAGGTCTAAATATGCATGACAGATAGCGCTCTCAAGGACTAGCAAATGTATACTGTTAGGAAAATATAAGAAGGGGCTGATTTCTAAATATTACTAAATACTACATACTTAATAAC
The DNA here is from genome assembly GCA_012656285.1 of Aspergillus fumigatiaffinis. Lineage (NCBI taxonomy): Eukaryota > Fungi > Ascomycota > Eurotiomycetes > Eurotiales > Aspergillaceae > Aspergillus > Aspergillus fumigatiaffinis. The sequence goes on along the minus strand of JAAAPX010000018.1, from coordinate 164,300 downwards.
TAAAATAATAAATGGTAGTATCTTCTGAGGCAACCAAAGGCACGGTTCTGCTCTGCAGAAGGCCATCACGGCCACGGATACAGACGGAAGATCGCCCTTGCAGGGCACTAGCTTGCGAGGGGCTTGCGCTCAATCCAAAGCTCCTGTGCCCTAGGCGGCCAGGATGTCCAGCACATGTTCACCAGCTGGTGACCTACTAGCTGGCCGAGTCTGGTAGGACGCAGCGCCCAATCCATAATTTTGCTACAGGACTCGGCCAGCTCCGGGCCGACCATTCAAATTGCAGGTTGGTACGGGGTACATTGGGCTGTAGTAGCTACCCGGTGTCAAAATTCAACTCAGATTATATTTTCCGGTTGCAACCATATGCTCCTCAGTAGGTGAATGTCTGGCCAACAAGCTGTTCACTCAACTGCCACAGCCTCTCTGCTTCGACAACACTCGTTCCCCAGGGCTTCACTGTCTCGGTAAAAGGGTCGGCAACATGACAACCTGTCAAATACGCGCCATTATTTGCTGAAGATCGGATGTTAGAGGAAGGCTTGTTGTTATGTTTGGGGATCCGCTGTGCCATACCTTCCAATCCGGGTGCAAATGAAGCAAATATATGAGTTGCTGCCCCATGCTGGGCTGACATGAATTCAACCTGATCCTCTACATTTCCCAGTGCTACGTCCACGGCCTCTGTTGTAACGAGTCAGAATACTGTTATGTGGTCACGACGGACATCAACTCACGGATAGCTGACTGTTCCTCCCACCAGTTCATGTGGTCAGAAAGGTGAGTGAATACGAAGCCTGGGTGTAGACTAAAGGCCAATAGTCCATGCGTCTTTCCCAGCTTCTTGGCCAGAGACAGTGCCATCAGCATATTGGCTGTCTTGGCTTGGCCATAGGCTTGCCATTTATTATAAGTGTCGCCATCCTGTGCATAATATTATCAGCGTCAGGCAGTGAATATTGTTCCTGGACTGCAGAAGGAAACCTACATGAAAATTATAATCGCCCCAACGAATGGGATTAAAACGGTGACCCTCACTGCTGACGTTCACCACCCTCGGCGCTTCCGACGCCAGGATCTTGCTCATTATCAAGTTGGTAAAGAGGAAGTGCCCCAGATGATTGACGACAAAGGTCATCTCGAAGCCATCTACAGACCGTGCCCAATCGATCCCCATGACACCAGCGTTGTTGACAAGGACATCGATCCTGGGCACATCGTCCCAGCCGAGGACGGTATCCGCTGCCTTGCGGACGGCAGCGAATGAACTCAGGTCCAGCTCGAGCAGGCGAACCTCAACACCAGAATGCTTGGCCTTGATGGTGTCAGCAGTCTCCTGAAGCTTTCCAAGCGTCCGTCCGGCGAGAATCAGCAATCTGGGCTGGGCTGCGGCGATACTCTCGACAAAGGCGGCTCCTAGGCCTCCCCGTGATACTCCCGTTGTTAAGATCGATGTGCCCTTGATTGCAGCTGCCAGATCATGAACCAATGCATCGGCGGTGGTCTCTGAGTTGTAGGAAGAACCCATTTTGTGTGCGTGTGTGTCTTAGCAAACGTGAAATAGTGACATTCAAGTTTATAAGACGCTGTAAAACTATTATATTTCACTTCAGGATCCCGCTATACGAGTTGGTTTGGATAACGGGCGTGCCGCCAATACCGATGCACATTGCAAGGATCAAGTCCTAAGGTGGTACCCACGGGAACAATTATTGACATGTCTTTTGCCCGTAGCAGACTGTAAGACCGAACTGTGCAGGGATCAAGGGAGCAAGGCTGAATCTGACGGCCCGCACTTGGAGCGGCCGAGCGGGAAAATCAAGTCCGCTGCGGGTCTACAGGGAATGAAGAAACGACCAAGGCCTACAAAGATGCCTGGTGGTCATTCAGATAGTCTTTCCAGATCCTCTTATCGCAGCTTAGAATCAGATCAGACCATCAGAATGGGCGCCACAACCCCTAGTGAGAAAGGCACTCCATCGAGTCTTCCTCCCTTGGAGGATCAACTGGGGTCGGAGCATCAGAGCACAGAATTACTGTCGGTGGATGCCTCACCACGCCGGCTTCATGGCTGGAAGGTAGGTTCTGATATTCCTGCAGAAAAATAACTCGTCAAGGGGAAGCTCATAAGGATTCTTTCATCAGTGGGCCGTTAGCTACGGATCTCTTCTGTCTGTGACCTTCCTTTTCGCTCTAGACAACACAATTGTAAGCTGTCCTCGTCCTTTTCTCGATGGATTTGAACAGAAGGTCTGCTTCGACGCCAGAGAACTGATCCAAACACTAGGTTGCTGCTATCCAACCGTCGATTTTGGCCAGTTTGGGCCGGGTCAACCTCTTCTCCTGGATCGGCGTCAGTTTCTCACTCGGCAGCACCGCCATTCTGGCCTGGTCCAAGGCGTATGGCGTTTTTGATATCAAATGGCTCTTTCTTGTCCACATCGTGATGTTTGAAGTCGGCAGCGCGATCTGCGGTGCTGCGCCAACCATGCCCGCGCTAATCATCGGCCGAGTAGTCGCAGGGTTTGGGGGCTGTGGCATGTATTCCGGGTCGTTGACTTATATTGCCGCCCTGACGTCGATTCACGAGAGACCCCTCTATACGGCTGGCATTGCGGTGATCTGGGGACTTGGGAGTGTCCTTGGTCCAGTGGTGAGGATTCGGTCTAATTACTTCCCTTGTCTTCGTTGAGGGGTCAACCTGACCAGAACGAATAGGTCGGAGCTGGGTTTGCCAGCAGCTCCGCCACATGGAGATGGGTAGGTAGAGATCAAGCATCCATTGCCGTGATTTCTGCATATTGACGTATCCAGGGCTTCTACATCAATATCGTCGTGGGGGCTGTCTTTTCACCGGCGTATATCTTCCTGCTGCCACAGGTTTGCCTGCAGGCCGATAAGACCATCTATCAGAAGCTGCGTATGGTTGACTGGATTGGAGTTACTGTCTTTGCTGGCGGTGCTGTGAGTTTCATCATGGCGGTTACCTCGAATGGGGAGACCTATCCCTGGGGCTCTGGCTCGGCCATTACTCTCTGGGTTGTATCTGGCGTGTGTCTCGTTGCAACCATTTCCTTGTCGTATTGGCATCCCTTGGTTTCCGGTGAAGACAGGCTCATCCCGGTTCATTTCTTCCGGCGCCCGGTGCTGCTAAACTTGGCCGTTCAGATGTTTCTCGTCTCGGGAGTGATGCTCGGATTTGTGTACTACATCCCTGTGTTCTTCGCTTTCACCAGGGTAAGATGATCACTCCGTGCTGTTTCACGTATGTTGACCAACTCTTCCATAGGGCGATGACGCGATGCAAGCTGGTGTACGACTACTACCCTTTGTCTGCCTGATGGTTTTCTCCGCCATTCTCAGCGGTGCTCTCATGCCCAAGACTGGTCATTATATGCCGTGGTACGTTGCGGGCAGTCTTCTGGTGACGCTGGGAAGTGGTTTGATGCGTAAGTCCGACTCCTCCAGTCATCATAGTTATAAACAACCTGACAATAGGCAGTCTCCGTCAACGCAGACACCGGACCAGCCAGAGTCTACGGCTATACAGTATTGGTTGGCGCCGGTGTAGGATGTTACGTGGTTGCAGGGTTCGCTGTGACGCAGGCAATGGTCAAGGCAGAGGATGTATCCAATGCAGTCGCATTCCAATCGATTGGTGGGAATTCTGTCTTAAGCTGCTTGAACTTGACTGACCCTCCCGTACAGCCCAGGTCCTTGGATGCGTTGTCCTTCTCGCGGTAGCCGGAAGCATATACGAAAACACATCCCTGGACGCGATCACACCCCTGCTCCCAGTCGGAACTCCTTCGACATTCGCGTCTGAACTAATTGCGGGAACAAGCAGCTCCGCGTTCGCCAGTCTCTCGCCAGAAGTTGCCGGGGAGGTCATTTCGGCTCTCACCAAGACCCTTCGGAACGTCTGGATTTTCTTCCTCTCTTCCGGTGCTCTGAGTCTTTGTCTCAGTCTATTCCTTGACGTAAGTACTATCTCCGTGGACTACAGACCGCTGCTTACCTCGCCTTCTGCAGCGCAAACGGCTGAATATAACCGCCGGATAATTGAGGTTGCAGTCACAAGGGCCACAGAATCAAAGTGTGATTTATTATATAGTTTTAAGATTGCGATGGGCAGGATTTAGATTGATAATAGAGGAGTTGGATATGCAGTATGTCTTCAAAAGCAATCCATGATGGTTCTACTAAATCAGTGACTGTAAGAAGGAATTAACCAAGGTTCAAGCTATACAGTGTCCTTCTGTCAGATAAACCTGCACGAATTTTAATTCTTATATTGTATTCTGCTCATTGTAGCTTTAATTGATTTAGAAATTAATATAGCTAATCCACGATCCCTCTCATTGTCTGGATTTGATAGAGACGCAATGTAAACGGGTGTATATATACACTACACCAGCCGGCTAGCACTCACTCCACTCAACTGAAGACACAGCTCGCACCTCTCAGGCAACATCCATTTTTTAAGGTGTAACCCTCTCAGTAGTATTCTATGTAGCCTTAGTAGTATAATAGGGCTAATAGTATATTATAAGGCTCAGGCCGTACAGTATCTGGCAAGGCAGCCCTAAAGAAGTGCCTGAGTAGTGGCTTAGGAGAGAAATAAGGCCTGATAAGAGAGGCATCAAGGCTAAACTAAAATAGGGAATTTTGCGGATTTCACCTAACATAATCGGTAAGCGAGTGGCTATTGTAAGCCAGCGGCCACCTCATGTATCGCATATAAAATGGCTGTTTTCAGAACCTCAGTATCTCAGCCAGTATTAGAGATTTTTCTTTAATGCTTAGATCCAATTACTAGGCACTATGTATAGTGCCTGTATCCTTTTCTCTGATAATTTTAGTGACTATTTTAAGTGTTTAATACAGTGCACATGCTAATATATCTATACTAAAATATTCTCCCCTTTTAACATGGTTGGCAACAAATAATATAGAATTACAGGTCCCGTACCTATAAAAATATTATGAGAATAGTTTATATTATAAAATTTAAACACCCCTAGTATTGCGTTGTTGAGATACTGAGGTTCTGAAAAGTGCCATTTTATATGTGATACATGAGGTGGCCGCTGGCTTATAATGGCCACTCGCTTACCGATTATGTTAGTTAGCTATTAGGCGATTATTAAGTTCTCAGCGTAGACTGGCTGTGGGTTGGATATAGGTTGATCCACAGCATATCTGATCCAACCCACATGTATTATGGGTAAACCACTAAGTATCTCACCCACCCCTTATATTCATGGGGGTTCAACTGTGGATAATATACTATCTAGTCAGGTGACCTCTAGTATTCAGATTTCCACCTCTTTTTCTAGTATTCTAGCCACACCACTAAGATATCTGTATATTTTATTAAATAATATAATAGTAAATTATATAAATACTATATATTACCTATTATATAAGCTAAAGTAGACTTATATAGGGGAGTTGGGGTGCCTGCTAAGCTTAGGTTGAAAGGTAGCGCAGAGATATATATATCTTACCCTCACTATCCTAATCACCATCCTCTAAAATCTAAAAACCACTATAACTCTAGTTTTTCTTAGTAGTTTAATATTTTTATTTTATATATAGATAAATAGGATTATCCTCTATATATAAATATAAAAATATCCCCCTATCTAGGCCTAGATCTAGTTAGATAAGCTTATTAGTTTAAGATACCCTAGAGCATGTGTGCGGAATGGTTTAACCCATATCCACATGGATAAGGCAGGTTCAACCCATATCCAACCCAAACCGTGGATTGGTGGGGTGGGTAAGCCAGTCTACTCCAGCGTTATTTCCTGACGATCAGAGCAGATTTGACCACCCAAACAGGCAGGACAGCATATGTATATGCGAAAGCTACTACTAGAACTACGAATGCAACAGTATGAGACATAAGATACTCCGATGATTAGCTACTATTGCTATCTCCATTCACTCCTCCTCCCTCTGCACTGTAGGACTCAAGAGCGAGCTCTTGGAGGCGATTTTGGCCGCCAACGCGGTCAGAGGGCCATTACTGAGAATATCAAACACGCTGACGTCGGATTTGGCTTCCTTGAACACCCAGGCCCGAACCTCCACCGCAACCAAACTGTCCACGCCGTAGCTGTTGGCCGGTCGACTGGCGTCGAGATCCTCCAGCTCCATCATCATTGCCTTGGCCAGTTTCTGCATGAGCGCGCGACACACGATATCCGCTGCCTCTCCCATCGACTGTGCGGCCGCCAGACTCTCGTGCAGGCCCTGGCCCGCGTCCTCGGAGCTGACTGTGAACTCCTGCGTGTCGAAGATCCGCATGTGCGAAAAGCGCCCGTCGCCGAACCAGTACGGCTCGTCATGTCCGTTTTGGTTGAGTAAACCTCCCGTTGCCAGACCCGCGACGACTTGTGCAGGGGTGGAATTGTTCATGGCCGCTTCTATGAGGGTTAGCACTTCCTGCTCGCGGACACCGATCATGGCACCCGTTTTGAGATATGAGAGAATCTCGCCTCGTTCAGCCGTGATGCCGACCCCGAGGACAACGCCCAGATTGATTGATGTGGCATTGAGACCTAGCGCGCGTCGATGGTGGCAGATAGCGTCCTGGTAGGTGTTGCCGGCGTTGTAGTTACCCTGGCCGCGAGAGCCGACAATGCCGCCCACGGACGAGAGACAGATGAAGAAATCCAGGTCCTTGGGAAGCAGATCGTGTAGGTTGCGCGTGGCCTGCACTTTGGGGCGGATTGCCGCGTGGTAGTCCTCGACGGTCATGTTTTCGAAGAACACATCCTGCAGGTGCATCGCGCAGGTAACAACACCTCGGATGGGTGGAAATTCGACTGCAGCTTCCTGCAGCACGGCGTCCAGTTGATTGGCGTCGCTGATGTCGCAAGAATAGGCCTTGACATGTACCCCTTGGGCGTGCAGATTGGCGAGGAGCTTCTTGGCTTCGGGTCGCTTGTCGCCGGACCGAGATGTGAAGATAAGGTTGCGGGCGCCCTGGTCCGCCATCCGCTGGGCAAGAGAACGTCCAAGTCCACCAAGCCCACCAGGAATCAAGTAGGTTGCGTCAGCGGCAAGCTGGGCGGGGCGAGCCTTCTGGGGGACGACCTGTTATGATGCTCGTTAGTGACAATTCATTTCCCTCTAGATGTGACTACTAACCGGAACGAGATCATCATCGTTTGCCTGCAGAACCATCTTCCCAATGTGTTTACCCGTCTGCATTATGCGGAAGACTTCTTCGATCTGGGAGAAATTGAAGGTCTTGAGGGGCTTGACAGGACGGATGATGCCTTCGGATACCATCCTCATCATGTCTGCGATAATGCGACCAAATAGCGGGATATTGTCGCGATAGACACTGAGCATGTTCACTCCGCAGAAACGGATGTTATTCATGAACGGTGCCATGTCGATTCCGGTATTGCCAACGATATCCTTCTTGCCCAGCTCGATAAACCGACCAAACGGTGCAACGGCAAGCCAGGACTGACGAAGAGCCTCTCCTGCCAGGGAGTTGAGAACGACATCCACGCCTTTACCATTGGTCATGCGCTTGATACCCTGCGCAAAGCTGAGGTCACGACTGTTGAAGACATGGTCCTCCGGGATTCTGTATTCCTCCACGAGAAATTGCTTCTTCGTCTCGGACGAGACGGTGACGAAGATCTCAGCTCCGATATACTGGCAGAGGATGATGGCCGCTTGTCCAAGACCTCCAGCCGCAGCATGAATCAGAACAGACTCCCCGTTCTGCAAATGGGCCACGTCAAAGAGGGAGTAGTAGACTGTGCTGTAGATGCATGGGATGGACGCTGCGTCTTCAAAGGACATGTCGTCGGGGATCTTTTGGAACATCTCCTCAGGATTGCGCAGGAAGTTACGGAAGCATCCCAGGCGGAAGGTGATTACTCGATCTCCCACTTTGTATTTGGTCACTCCGGACCCCACACGCGTCACTACACCGCTGCACTCGACGCCCAGATCGGTGTCGGCAATCTGACCCATAGCGATCATGACATCGTGGAAGTTCATTCCCACGGCCTTGACGGCAATCTCGACATGGCCGGGGTTCATCGGCTGGGAGTATTCCTCGTCGTTTACGAACTGGAACGTGTCCAACATACCGGGGCTTTTGATAGCCAACGCCAGGGGCCGACCAGCCTGTTTGAAGGGCATAGGCACTGCGTCTGGCGTTTCAGTGATGGAGGAAAGCATCTCGTTGACGGGTGCATCGGGGTCCAGACGGACCGTGTGAATCATTCCATCCCGGAGAGCATATTCCCAGTCCGGGTGGTCGATGTTCTTTGCTTCCACACTTGATTGCAGCACGCTATTGATGGCCTGCACCGTGGCCGGATCGCAGACATCGATGCCGGGATCCAGATCAAGTGTGGTGAGCTGCATATGTGGGATCTCGCCTCTGATGGTGCGACCAAGTCCCGCAATGATATTACCCTCGGGCGTAGGGCTTTCCATGGCCGCACCTCGTGTGAGCCACAATGTGGATTCAGACTCAAGGATCATGCGTTTGACGGCTTCGAATTCGTTCTGATTGGCCTGATACAGGAGCGGAGTGTCTGCTTCCAAGAGTGAGATGCAGGTCTTGCCTGCCAGCTCGTACTCGCCGAGCTCCCCCATGGAGATTAGTTCCGCTTGTGTTCCTTTCGCGGCAAGTTCTTCAACTAACTGGGAACAGAGACTCGCGACGAACGGGGTAGGTTGAGCAGGCATGACAAGAACGGCCTTCTCAGGAAGCCCTGGTGCCGGTGTCTCTGGAAGAGCGGATGAAAGCATGAGAGAGACAGAGTATTCCTCTTCAACTTCGTGATCCCGGAAACACATATCGAGCCCGCTGAATCCGGCTTGCCTGAGTGCTGCCTCCCATTCTTTTTCGGACAGTCTTGGTCCGGACCTGCGGCCGTCATTTTCGCCTGTGGACTGTCTCAGTAGCCATGCCTGCAAGAACGTTCATCTGGTTGTGAAGAGACATACCCATCCACCATCCTGGTAGAGTACCGAAGATCATCGGGATCCGAGCCAAGGTGCAAGTGAGCTCTCCCAGAAGCAGAACTCCTCCTCTGAGGGGATATTAGACACGGATGGCGAGGATGCGCAAAGAGTACTTACGGCTTAAGCATATTCCTACAGTTCTTCAAGCAGGTACTGATGGAAGATGTCGCATGCAGCACATTGTTGGCAATGACCAGATCATATTGAGCCATGGGCATCCCCTGCGCCGCGGCGTCCTTCTCGATATTAAGGACCTTGTACTGGAGGAACGGCGCCCAGGGTGCGAACTCCTCCGATGCCTTCTCAAAGAAACCACTGCTGATGTCCGTAAATGTGTAGGATTGGAGACGCATCGAGGTATCATGACGGTTCCCCAGTGCCTCAAGGACGACCGAGGTCGTGCCTCCTGTGCCCGCTCCCACTTCAAGAATCTTGAGGTCTTTCTTATGGGACAACAGCTGGACATATTTGGCGATGATGGGATTCCACTTGTTGACGCCGATGCCGTTGCGGTAGTATTGAGTGAGCAAGTCATCCTCTCGCATGAGCTGCAGTGGCTCCAGCTCTCCTCGAAGGATCTTGTCGTAGTCTGCCCCAAGGCGGCACATGAGCTGACCATCCACGGTCGAGGCAGCTGCTCGAGAGAGTACTGCATCCTCAAACGCGTCGGTGGTGTTGAGCCAATCCACGTTCGGGATGCTCCGCTGGCAGTTGAGCCTTCCCTGCGTGGCGAGTTCATATTGGTGCTGCATATACTCGTAGAAAATGCGATGGTGAGGTGCAAAAGTCTGACTATCACGGGGACCAAACTGCCGCAGGACACGCTTGCAGAGAATAAAAGACGCCAGCTCAAGAGTCTGGATGACCTCCGAGTCGGCGTCTGGCACTTCCTGCCCATAATGCCCGAGGAACTCGACTGCGCGATCCAGCGGCAGATGCTCCAGATCGATGTCCCACGTCGGATGAGCACCCAGCTTCCGCAGGGACTTTGTGATGGTTTCGGCCGCCAGACTCTCTGTCATCGTCTCCAATGAGATATTGCGACAGCCTTCGATCACAATGAATGGCTCCTCCCACTCGCTGGTCGAGGCGGCAACCATGGCAATGGACTCGTTGAACCCGTATGGCTTCGACTTGGAGTAGCCGTAGAACCGGGTCCCGGGGGCATTAGGCACCTTGGCGGAGATGTACAAGCTCTCGATGAACCGGGGGATCTTGGCCCGGTCTAATTGCACTCCGGTAGGCGTCGATGCCGGGATCATCATCTGCACGAATCCGTCCAAGCAGGCCGGATGAATCACATGCGGATATTCAAAGTTCTCAGGCATGTATTTTTTCGTGTCGGGAACCTCCAGCATACAGTGGGCCTCATAGTCCCCGGAGCTAATATGGACGAGCGTCGTGAACGAAGGACCCCATTGCAGACCGAGTTCGGCCATGGCCGCATAAACCTGCCGCGGGTCATCCGGCTTGAATCCCGCATTGGCTAGTCTGTGATACTCGGCTCTGTGGCGGTTCTTCACTTCCAGCTCCTCATCGGTGAAGGTGTTGTTGGCCACCTTTTTATACTTGACAGAGATGAGACCCGAGCAATGCTGGGACCAAACCCCCTGGCGAGTGCGGCACGAGATGGTGAATTCCTTCCAGTAGGCATCTGGGAGACGCGATCCCATCCGCCACGGTCGGAATTGGAGCTTGGTTTCAATCGGCTCATCTGCCGGCACCACCATGGCTGTTCCCACGGAGACATCGCGCAGTTGGAAGCCATCGATTTCCTTGCTCTTGTCGGAGATCTGCCGGATGCCTTCGATGGCCATGACCATCATTCCAGACAGCGGGTACAAGATTGAGGACTGGACCTTGTGGTGCTCGATCCATGGCATCTCGGCCACTCGGAGGTAGTTTCGCCAAGACGGCTCCAGGTCACTGCAATGCTCGCTCAGGGCACCCAGCAGATCGTGGCGAGGAAGCTTTCGCTGACGGTATGCAGCCGAGATGGGGGATTCGTACCAGTAGCGCTGCATGTGATTCCAGGCAAACGGGGGGAGATCCGTCAGAGGCACCGGGCGAGTGGCTCTCTTTCCTGGGGTGTTGGCCATGGTCAGATCCGCCGGATATCCGTATTGGGTGAGCTTGCCCAATGCTTCGAGGGCAGTTCTTGTTGCATCATTGCCCCGCGACAGAACAGAGACGTACGGAATCGGAGACTTGGTCTTCTCGTGCTGCAGGATCTGCTTGATCGGGCCCTGCAACGCGGCATGGGGACCCACTTCTAACAGGACGTTGATGAAGGCTTCTTTGCGCGCAGTGCGTCTCTTGCGTGGGGAATACGACACGGCCGTTGATACGGCCTGCAGGAAGTTTACCGGGCTGATCATGTTGTCCACCCAGTAGTTGGGCCCAAGCTCGTCTGCGTCGATCAGCTTGCCAGTGACGGAGGAGAACATCGCGGCACCTGCATCGCCAGCTTTTAAGGTCCTGATATCCTCGAGCGCACGGCGATATTCTTCTGCGATCGCCTTGATATGAGGCGAGTGATATGCAGTCTTCACATTCAGTCTTCGAGCAAACACCTTGGATGCCTCGAGCATTTCCTGAACTTGAGTGACGGCTGCCGAGTCGCCGGATAAGGTGACATTCGACGGGCTATTAATGCACGCGACCACCACCTCCCCATCGGTGATCGCATCAAGATAGGGCTGGACATCAGCTTGCCCGAGTCCAACAGCCATCATAGCTCCATCCCGGGTGATGGTGTTGGAGAGACGACCGCGATGGTATGCGATTTTCCATGCATCCTCTTTACTGATGGCACCTTTGGCATAGGCGGCCTACAATCCGTCAGCGAGCTTCCTTTTCAAATACGTGATGTACCTTACCGCGATTTCTCCGCTCGAATGCCCAACTACCGCCGCGGGGCGAATGTTCCATTCGGCGAGCAGATCAACCAGGGCAACTTGGAGCGCCGTGCATGTGGCTTGACTGATGGCCGCTTTGTTGATGCAAGAAGACTCCTTATCACGCACAAACTCCACTGTTGGGGTTAATATGCTGTATCAAGATAGGAGTGGATTTCATTTCTTACAGAATAGATTCCACGTGCATCCCTCGCTTTCCAGGTATGCCGTGGCAGCCTCCAAACTCTGGCGGAAGGTGGCGTAGCAAAGAAGCTCCCTTCCCATGGCGTACCACTGTGCTCCCTGTCCAGTGAAGACAAATCCAAGCCAAGGCACCTGCGATGCTCTCAGGGGCTTGGGGACGCCCTGCTCCAGGATTGAAACGAGTTCATCCGCCGTGGACGCCACTGCATATGTTTTCCAAGAGAGCCTGCTGCGGCACTCGGACAAGGTGTACACAAGGCTATCCAGAAAGTGGTTGGGCAGTTCACCGCGCGCCTTGTCGAGTAGGTATTTCAACAGCGCTTTGGAGGTTCTCTCAACCCCATTCTGTTCGTGGGAAGACCAGTAGAACAGCTTCGGTGCAGGTGCGATCTCTGAAATCTCCAGGGGTGTAGTACTATAGTTGGTTTGGTCGCTCTCATTCCCGTCAACCTTGGACCAGGTGCTATCTTGACTCGAGGTGGACACCAAATCGGAGAGGGCCTCGAGTTCTTCAATCCGACTGTTGGTGAATGTCCGGTGAGCACCCTTTAACCCACGGCTCGTGAGATAGTTGTAGGCATCATCCAGGATACAGTGTGCATTGGTACCACCATAGCCGAAGGAGTTGACACTTGCACGACGGAGGCCCTCCGTTGGCCAATAGGTCAACTTGGTTGGGATCTCCAGTGCTTTGTTAGTCCTCAGCTCCCAGGACGGGCAAGGAATTCATCTCACAGCTATATTCCACTCGGTCATCGGAATGCGAGGGTTAGGCTTCTCGAACCACAGATTGGGTGGAATGATTCCCTTTTCAAGTGCGTACACGCTCTTGATCAAGCCAGCCAAGCCACTCGCGCCCTCCATGTGACCGATATTAGTCTTGATCGAACCGATTGGAATTGGGTTATCCTTGGATCGGGACGCTCCGAATGTAGCTCCAATCGCAGAAGCTTCCAATGGATCACCAGCGGGGGTACCTTTGTTTGTCTGTCAGCTCTGAATACGACCTTAAGGACTTGACGAAAAGAGGCCATACCGGTTCCATGCGCCTCGAAATAGTTTGTCTCGGAGAAGTCAAGACCTGCCGACTGATATGTAGTTCTAATCAATTCCTCCTGTGCTTCTGCAGAGGGCAAAGTAATGCCGGGGGTCTTGCCATCCTGATTTACTCCAGTCCCTCGAATCACAGCCCGGATGACATTATTATCCCGGATCGCATCTGCCAGAGGCTTCAGGGTAATGACAGCGGCACCTTCGCCGCGGGAGTATCCATTAGCTTTGTGATCAAAGGCCTGGCACTTGCTGTCGGGACTGAGGAAGTGCAGCGATGTCATTGCGATTTGCATCTCCGGCATGAGGAGAAGGTTGGTGCCACCCACCAGGGCCTTCACGTCGACTCAGCTTCGGCAGGTACCATATATTGCTCGGGGTAGAACTTACCGTTTTGGATTCACCACTTCGGAGACTTTGACATGCCAGGTGCAGCGCAACCAGAGAGGAGGAACAGGCCGTGTCGAGACTCAGACTGGGTCCTTTGAGATCGAAAAACCATGAAATACGGTTGGATATGAGAGCTGCCCCATTTCCAGTGCCCTCGTACTTCCTATAGCTGATGTGAGCACGATCGTGTTTAACAGTAGAAGATGGACTCAGCCTACGGAATATCCTCAGCATCATGCGAGCGAAGATTTGCGTAGTCTCTGGTAAACGAGGCCATGAAGCAGGCCATCGGTGAACCTGCAACATCCTCAATGCGAAGACCAGCTAGTCATTATTAGCAACACTAGGTAACCCATGATTTGAATGGATGATTACCATTTTCCAAACTTTCATAGGCCACTTCCAGAGCGAGCCTTTGCTGCGGATCCATCGCATTGGCCTCCTGTGGGGTGATGGAAAAGAAAGGTGCGTCGAAACAAGCCACGTCCTCCTGCATGTAATGACCTCCTCGGACGTTCATGGTCCCCTGTCGTTCTGCATGCGGATGGTAGAATGCATCGATATTGAACCGGTCCTTGGGCACTTCGCTCATGGCACTTTGGCCCTTGCAGATAAGGTCCCACAATTTCTCGGGGTTCGTAGCTTCGCCAGGGAATCTGCCGCCGATTCCAATAATTGCAATCGGTTCCAGGGCGTCCTTGGCCATGACAGATGCCATGTCCCGGGGGGTGACCCCGTTTGTGCCGTTGGTCTGCGGCATATCGGGATCGGACAGATAGGGAGCCATGTTGATGTACAAATATAAGATATGCTAGCAGCAGCTTAACAATAGTATACAGATATACCGTAGTTAATCTGCGCCGATTTCTCTCAATTCCCGATCATGTAGAAGATATATCATATCATATAGGGCTTAAAATCATCACCCAAGGCAACCTTTTTAGCCGCAATGCGAACCCCGAGATTCCGCGCCCAGTAAGCTGAGAATAAGCAAGCTCATGCCGGACAGCGAGATTGGATGTGTTGCTGTCAGACGATGGACTCCTCAACGGCTTCTGCCCCGGACTTCTGGGGCCGAGTCGGTAAACAGGAGCCCGCACTCCGCGTGGCTACGCCGCCATACTATACTATAGCATACTATACTATACTATACTACGCATGATTGCACGAGATTCTCATGACCTGTCAGATAAAGGTCAAATTCATTTGCTTTACATGACATCTAGGTTGACTGTCTCCTTCTATATCTGCCCAAATCATATATCCTCGTTTACTTAGCAATATCCGGTTTAAAATGAGGTTTCTCTGTCTTCATGGCCACGGCACCAATTCTTCCATCCTCGAGGCGCAGCTAGAGCCGGTCAGAGCCTATCTCCCGAGCAATTGGGAGTTCGAATTCCTGGATGGAGAAATGGAGACAGAACCAGCTCCTGGTGAGTGATTCTGATTCTTTCCCACCTCAGCCATCTAATGCTGATCATCGCACTACACTCTAGGAATCGACGCAATCTTCCCCGGACCTTATTTTGGCTATCATGGCGAGCCGATTCCCGAGGATGTTCAGAATGCCCACGACCTCGTCCTCGAGGTTGTCCGAGAAGAGGGCCCCTTCGACGGCGTGCTTGGTTTCTCGCAAGGAGCAGCCGTGGCCTCGACGCTTCTTCTCAACCATGCACGAAGCAACCCGACCGAGGAACTCTTTAAGATGGGAGTGTTCATCTCTACGACGATGCCCTTCGACTTGGGGTCTGGGAAGTTGAAACTCACGTACGATCCCGCGCAAGGGGAGCTGTCCGCCATCCACCAGGATGCGGAGGGAAACGGCATTGGAGATGATCACATCAACTGGATGACTGATGTCCGGTCCAAGGGGGTGATTGATGAGTTTGAGGCCCGACGACCAATGGCGGCCAGCGCCAAAGACGCGACAAGTGTCGATGTCCTACTGAGGTTTCATCCAACCACGCATAACCGGCGGATCAACATCCCAACGGCTCATGTTATAGGGGAGAAGGATCAGTATGCAGACCACGGCAGGGCCCTTGTGGGAATGTGTGAGCTGAGATTAGCACATGTGGTGACGCATGACGGGGGCCATCAGCTTCCCAGGAGTATGGCCACGGTTGCAAAGGTGGCTGGCACGATTCAGGCGGCAGTTGAACAGATGCAGTTCCAGACTTGATACTCTCATCTCATGATTCTCTATCATTATATTAAAAAAAATACTTGAAATCAAACCCGGTCTTTGCGTCAACCATGGAGTAGCGAGTGCAGATACCATGTGCCAGCCGGGTTTGTCAAGTATAGTCAATACAAAATTCTCCGACTGCACGAAACCAGTTGATCTTATCGGTAGCGGTTATTCCAGTCATTAGAAATGACCGGTAACTACCTCAACTCCGTATGGGTATGACGGGTATCAGCGAACCGCACCCCGACAGCACGACAGGCTCGGCCCGCCCAACTCCGCCGGATTTTATACAATCGTATGGATCATTGTTCCATACGAGCAGATTGACATGGTCAATTTAGGCATCACGCTGCTGCTGGTCTGTCTACCAGAGTGTACAAATAGAGTGGCAGTTGCATTGTTCTACCGGACAGCAAAGCAAAGCTCAAATGGAGCTATCAATGTACGGCTCCGTGGCTACTGTAGTCATTCTCTATGCCTTAGCCCGCGTTCTATACCGTCTCACGCTCCATCCACTTGCAAAAATCCCTGGTCCAAAGCTGGCCGCTGCAACGCAGCTCTATCAGACATATTACGGCTACCATGGTGGCCGCAGCGATTTTTATCAGCAGGTCGAGCGTCTTCACAAACAATATGGTATTGTACTTTTCTTTGGAGTTAAGGCGTTTATTAATTGGCTATGCCAACCAGGTCCGGTGGTACGCATCACACCAGACGAGATCTCCTTGAGCGATCCCGACGCCTACGACAAGATCTACCACGTCGGTACCAAATACTACAAATCGTCCTCTTACTACCGTGTCTTTGGCTCCCCTTCGGCCACATTTACCACCATCCAGAATGCCGTGCATGCATCCGGGCGGTCCGCCCTCAACCCCTTTTTCAGCCGTAAGGCTGTCCTGCACCTCGAGCCACTGATCCAGGACAAGGCTGCGAAGCTTGTTCAGCGGCTGACGGAAGGCTTGGATGCCGGCTGTGGGTCGGTGGAACTGCGTTGCCTGTTCAGTGCCCTCAGTGTGGACGTGGCGAGCGACTACGTGTTCCACGATTGCTATAATCTACTCGATAACCATCCGAGATTTGGACACGACTTCGCCAACATGGTACGGGGGGTTTTGAAAGGACTTTGGATTTTCATGCAGAGCAAGCGGCTGGAGGCTATGATGCTCAGTTTGCCGCGGTGGCTTTCGGATCGTAACACTGTCATTCGGAAGTATAACAAGCTGGTCGATGTATGTCTTTTTCCTTTGCTTTATGACCCAGAACAATACACTCATGTCCATGAATATAGGGGACCAAGGCAAATGTGATCAAGGTCAAGGGACAGGTTGATGCGGGCGAGACCGCCAATCTCACCCGGCGATCAATATTCCATGAACTCCTTGCTCCCAGCGATAATGTCGGACTGGCTCCTTCCCGCACTGTTGATGAGCTGACCGACGAGGGCCTTAGTATCATGGTTGCTGCTGCTCTGGCAACAGGCAATGCTCTAACAATGATCGCGTTTCATGTTCTTCAAAACCCGGATATCTATCGTTGGCTGCGGGAAGAGATTCAGCAGGAGTTTGCGGATCCAGAAAAGCCCATGAATTTCTTGGCCTTGGAGAAACTCCCTTACCTAGTATGTTGCGTCTTGCTCCTTGCCACTTGTCCATTTATTGATGCTGCCAAGACAGGAGTCATCAAGGAGGGTTTGCGATTGAGCTACGGTGTTATCGGCTGTCTTCCACGAGTGGTTCCTGAGCCTGGGGCTGAGTTCAACGGGCACTTTCTACCGGCTGGTGTAAGTTGGATGTCCCTTTGGACCTGAGATATCTGGCTGATACCTTGTAGACCGTTGTAGGCATGTCGTCCTGGATCATGCATCGCAACCCAGACATATTTCCCGACCCCGAACGCTTCGACCCCGAGAGATGGACAGATCCCGTCAAAGGACGCAAGCTAAGTCGGTATTTGGTCAGCTTTGGAAAAGACAGTCGACAGTGCATTGGCATGCCGTGAGTGCTATCCACTATGCTTGGAAGATGAGCAACTGACAACGTAACAGTTTGGCATACTGTGAATTATACGTCACCACAGCCATGCTGTTTCGCAAATACAGTGACTTAGAGTTAGACGGAACAAAGGCCGAAGACATGGTCTATGATGATTATTTCTCTGCGCATAATCCGGAGACGAGCCGAGGGATGCTTGTCAGGAGGATAAGCAAGTCTTGATGGGCTGGGTATCTCACCAAATGAGGATGTATTTCGTTATTGAAACATACTGCACCTATGCATTTTCCATCAAATTATCATAAGTTGTTATGGTTGGTTGTGGTAAACCGTAATGTCTGCTATTGGCATGACTCGCGGGATTGTACTTTTTCAGCATGCGCGGCCCGGCAATGTCCGTCCTTGCAGACAAAGAAACCGGCCTAGGGACCTCATTGGGCAGTAAGAATAGATCTATCTAGTCTGTCACACTCACCGGGCGATCTCAGATGAGACTCCTCTTTTGGTTGCCTCCGATATGCCCCGAGTTGTCCATGCTTAGCGTAGTCTTTCTTCCCATCTAGTCTTTGTCCAGGTCCAGTATGGGATTAACGAAAAACGGGTAGGATAATCAATAAGCCGCAATTCTGTATGACAGAGCTGTTTCCTTCTCTTGACTCCAATCGTCAGTTTATTTTTCACTCACAGTACCCTACGATCCTCTGTCTACACCCGTCATGGCTGTCACAACCAGCATCACGGCCGAGAGCCTGTCGGAAGAGCGCATACCGCAAGCCATTTCCAAAAAGCACGACGAGCCTATTGTGAATCCCCTCAATCCTCCTCCGCAGCGGCAACATCGTGGATGGCGTTTCTGGGCCGTTTTCCCAGGCCTCTGCTTTGCCATCCTTCTTGCTGCCCTGGACACCTCCGTTCTTGCCACTGCTCTCCCTACAATCGTGGACCAGCTGCACTCGGGCTCGCTTTATATATGGACAGTCAACGGGTATTTTCTGGCTGTGGCTGCGGTCCAGCCTATCGCCGGCCAAGCGTCCGACATTTTCGGTCGGCGATACCCTATGATCATCTCCGTCGTCCTCTTTGCCCTGGGAAGCGGGCTCTGTGGCGGAGCGAGCACTACGGAAATGCTAATTGCTGCAAGAATTGTGCAAGGGCTTGGAGGCGGCGGAATCTTCGTGATGGTCGATATCATCGCGGCTGATTTGGTAGCGCTTCGGGAGCGACAGAAGTTCATGAGTATCATCATGGGCACCTTTGCCCTAGGGACATTTATCGGACCTGTCCTGGGTGGCGCCATTGTCACCAAAACGACCTGGCGGTGGGTCTTCTACATCAACCTCCCTGTGGCGGGAATTGCGCTGGTCCTGGTGACTCTGTTTCTGAGGGTCAAATGGAACCGAGAAGGCACTCTCAAGGACCGACTTGCTCGCGTGGACTTCTCCGGGAATATGATCCTCTCTGCGGCGATTGTGGCCATCCTGATTGCCCTTACCTGGGGAGGAACCACGTATACCTGGAGCTCGTGGCACACCCTCGTCCCGCTCCTGGTCGGCGCTCTCGGCCTGATTCTGTTCGGCCTGCATCAGGAATATATCGCGCGCGAGCCGACGATGCCGCATCGCGTGTACAGCAACACCACTTCTCTGGTGGCCTACATTCTCACCTTCCTCCACGGAATCATCATGTCCTGGCTCTCGTTCTTCCTACCGATCTACTTCCAGGTGTTGCTGCGGGCCAGCCCCATGAGGTCCGGGGTGGATCTTCTCGCCATCGTGATTCCTCTCATGCCAGCTGGCATCGCGGGTGGCCTCATGGTGGCCATCACCGGCCGCTACAAACTCACTATCATTCTGGGCTACAGTCTGATTGCCGTCGGGGTGGGTCTCCTGACCCTCCTGACTGACAAGTCGAGTACAGCGACATGGGTCATCTTCCAAATCATCACAGGAATCGGCGGCGGGCTGTCGCTCACCTCCACGCTGCCTGCTGTACAGGCTCCGCTGCCAGAGAAGGACGTCGCCATCGCCACCGCCAGCTGGGCATTCGTGCGAAGTTTTGGCTCCATCTGGGGCGCCGCCATCCCCGCCGCCGTGTTCAACTCCAAGTTCGACAGCCAGCTTTCTCACATCAGCGACCAGGCTACCCGCGCACTCCTGGCTCGTGGTGGGGCGTATGAGCATGCCACCAAGATCTTCATTGAGACCTTTGACAATAATCCCACCCTGCAGCGTGAAATCCTGGATGTCTATCAGTCATGCTTGAAGCTCGTTTGGCAGGTCTTGCTGGCGTTTGCCCTCGCGGCGTTTCCCCTTGCCGTGTGCATTCCGCAAGTGGAGTTGCGGAAGGAATTGGTGACGGAGTTTGGACTGGACGAGAAATATGACGAAAAGAAAAGACGTGAAGCCATTGAGCAAGAGACGGGAGTGGAGCTGGGGAATCGAAGCACTCACAGGGGCGACTAGTCGTTAGCTTCGAGTCAAGGACAAGGCACGCAGGCGATGCAGACATCAATATTCTATGATAAATGTACATTAGATGATAAATATATACTCTCCCCTTTCTAGCAAGTAAATCCCGCGTTGTGATAAATAGTCAAAATGGAAAAATAAAAAAAGCTCTTTATCGAGAGTCAGTGTCATCTATCTAGTTCTATAAAGAGTCTCTCGTTTCCTCACAATACAGGCAAACTATTCACCGTCGGCGCCTCCTTCAACTGCGGCCACCCAAGCATCTATTTTTTCCAAAAGCCCTGGACGGATGTGTTTTGGACTGACAAGCTCGTTCATGGCAGCGGCGAGCACACGTAGGTTGTCAATGCAGGGAGCCACGTCGACATTTCCCCTCAGGTCCAGCACACGCGAACAGGTTTGGATTGCCATGGTCATCGGCCACACCAGGAAGCGGTCATGATTTTTAAATACCTCCAACTTTTTGCCTGTCAGTCGTTGACCGAGCTGGACGGCCATAGCAATGTCCGTGGCAGCGGCGATGCACTTGGTGATTGCCTCGGTCGCGAGGACCCCAGGCAGCTTGTCTGTCTGTACCTTGATCAGGGCCGTCTCGTGTAGAGTGATTTCGACCGCAGCTAGGTTCATGCGTAGCGGCAGAGATCGTGGGTCGTCGGAGAAGTCGCCGTTGACGTGGTGGGAAAGTAGATTCCCTCGGTAGTGATTGATGGCTTTATCAATCGAGTAATGCGTCTCCCAAAAGGCATGTGGATGATTCATCTGCGACATGGTGTGGTCAATACATCGTCGGTACAGGGATACCATGATGAGTGTGCCAGCAAATGATGACACCGTCACCTCGGCCGAGACCCCGGCCTCGATCTGCTGCATGGACGGCATGGCAAAGGTAGAATTCGTCACTTCGTCTAGAGAATCGCTTGGAGAGGGGAGGCGGATGAACGCCTGGATATCTCATTAGCGCGAAAGCCATATAGCAATAGTAACGCGGCAGACATACCGGCATTTCCAAGGCCGACGGTGCGTGCAGGTGGGTGGTTGATAACGAATCGAATACATAGAGAACCCAAAAGGTGCGACGCCGCTCTTCCGCAATGACAGGGCAAGACGGCGGTGAAAGTCGCGGCCGCTGGTCCCATGGGGCAGTCATAGTCGAATTCGGAGGGCTATCGACCTGGTCAAGGCCTATCATCTTAGCTAGCCTGATAGCGCGCCCGAGAGTCATCCAGGCGCGAGCAAAGTTTGGCTGCTTGAATTCGTAGAGTGTCAACAAGGCGAGGGCTTGGAGAGTATTGATGCTCGCCAGGGATTCGCCGGTGTCCTGTCTTTCACACAGATCGAGGAGGGTGCGGCATTGCTCGTAGCATCTGTCGACGTAACAGCGGAGCTCAGGCACTGAGAAAGATCCCAGTACCGCAATGGCGAATGAGAGGCTTTGAACCTCAATTGACGGTGACATCTCGGATATCTCCGCCTCAAAGCGAGATCGGCAGATCAATGGCATAATCGAATGGAAAAGATCGAAGTACCGGTCGTGCCTGTATTCGTCAGATGGGCTTGAACTCATATGGGCGTGTGTAACCTACAGTCCTTGCAGGAGCCCAGCAGACAGTTCCGGCACATTATGGTTGCTTGCACCAGGAAGCATATCCAAAAGCATGGGGTCCAAGTCAACGAATCCGTGGGAACCAGGCATGAATGGCGCTATCAGAGGTTCAAACGGCATTGTGGAAGCAGAAGCATCGAAGTCAAAATTGTACGGGTCGTTATTTGCTAAGTCGGGCCTGATACCTTAGCAGACTGAGTGGTGGAACGAAAGACGTGTCGAATAACTTACCAGTCGTTCATGGACTGCCCGCCAAGATCGGGCAGTTCCAGTGTCGACAAGAGTGCCGAGTTCGTATGTGATGGTGATGCATTTGACGTAACTGCTCCCGAAGCTGCAGCATCTGACTCCATAGGGGTTCGCGTAGGGTTCTGTATTGATGAATGGAAGGCCAGTTGGGCCTCTGCCTGCTCTGTGTAGAAGTCGGGATTAGCTTTGAATCGGTGTTGCAAAATGTGCAGCGGCAAATTCAAGCTCATGGCTCACTCAGTCGGTCGTTTATTGTCACTAAATATCGTGATAGATCTAGCTTTGAGGGCGTCGGCTTGGAACGACTCATGTAGCGACATGTAGTCCCCATTTTTGCGCACCTCCCACATGTTGGGTGTTTTCTATCGCAGCGGATCTTTCGCTCCCGACATGTCCTATATGGTATTTCCTCAAGTTAGAAACCGAGAAATAAGGAGAGAGATGGGTACCAAAAGAGCCCAGACAGACGCACATGCATGCCAACCGCTTCGAAGCGTGGTTGGATATGCTCAACTCTTCAACGTGAGACTTCTTGCTATCATCAACGGCATCAACAATTCTAAAACTTGCCATTGGTGTCGGATATAACAACCAGCAAAGCCGGATTGCACAAAACAGGATGGGTTTCTCGTGAATAATTCTGTTCACTGATGATCTGTACTTATAGCAGTTTCAGCCCTGCGGCCTAACATTCTTACCACTGGGCGATAATTTAAGCTGACATGTTAATGCTAGTAACGCAAATCCTTTGAAAGTACACCATTCACCGGATGAATCAAGTAAGCACTAGGTTAGTTAGACAGCTCCAAGTCAAGAGCAACTGCTGAATTGGGTGGAGATATTTATTCTGAATCATCATGAGTAAATAAATGGAATGAATGATGCAAGAGCGCACTGATTCAGCAGGGAACCATATCATGTAGTCTTCAGATGAATCTAGATGGATAAGCATACTCCGTAGAGTAAGACATTAGACCTATGTCTATGAAACTAGCAAGCACCTAACTAATTTAGACACGAACGAACAGTCCAATTGCCTCCGACCCCGAGGCCACTATGGTGGGGAAGTTGCGGTGGAGGCTCATGGTACTTTGGGAGCATTGCTTGAAAAAGGGACCAATGAATGAGGGGGAATAGCCCCTGCCCTATGTCACATTGTGCTAGACAGATGCATGCATATCCTTATCTGGTCTGGGAACTCACATTTTTAACCATAAAGCCTGTTAGCCTGTCAGTGCAAGGCTATCAATGTCTGAACTGCCATCTACCAACATCCATCCATGCACCTTATTTACCACCAACTTATGTCTTTCTGCCTTTTTGACGCATGCTGTGCTTAATAATAGTGAGGTTATGCTGACTGGAATGTAAGCTGGTGCCTGCGAGGATGACAAGGAGGGGCAAATCTTGGCACTAGAAACGCCACGTTAGAACCTTTGATATTGGCTAGTTCAAGAGATGTCGCTAGGAACTACTCCGTACCCGCACCTATCTACTCCGTAGCCGTGTCGCTTTCATCTCTGTACGCCTTCAATTTATCGGGCGGAATGACTCTAGAGCCTAGTTGAGATCTCCAATCCAACCAAAAGTACAACACGCCACTCGGAGCAAGAGCTTGTCATCCATGGCCACAGGGTAACACTATGTTTGGGGCTTACCAAAGCCGCTATTGCTTGGGCCCCTTGATATGATTTATAATTGCATGCAAACACGCCAGTTCATCGTTAGCCAACTGTGGCGCGGTCATGGTGCACTGGCTATGCAGACAGCCATGTTTTCTCTGACCAATGCTCCCGCGAAATTTGCTCCTTGACAGACAGGTTCACCCAGTCAGCTCATCCCATTGGAAGTACAGAGCAGTCACTGGGCTTTACTAATTGACATCAACGCTGCTTCACAACCTAGACAGCACCAGGACGAACAATTAGACATGCATGAAATCCTTTGCAGTCACGCTGCTATGTGGATGCCAATGTACCTGCAAAGCCTTAAGGCGTGCATGTCTTTGCGTTATTGGCCCCCACTGCTATGCAATCCGCCCAAAGTGATGTATGTGGATTTAGGTAAGGCAGCATGGGGAGGATGTTGTTTCCTTGTAATAAGTAATTGGTTGAAACTGAACTGGCAACATAGTGATTCGGCCGTTGTCCGCACCCAACAGGTTGGGGCCGAATGTGATAGGCTGATTGTTGTACATTAGTGTGTTCTAGATTGGGCGCCAAGATCTCACTCAGCCCCCTGGAGCACCCGGTTGATGAGGTGTCTTCCTTAAGTATCCAAATCAACTATGGGTAACAGTTGAAATACGTAGCTATGAATGAAGGAGACCTTCTCAGTGAGCGCCACCTCTGATCAAGGAGCCAAATGTTGTCGCTAGCCCACACAGCTGAGATGATATTGAGAACGATAGGCCCCTTGGTGGGTGGGATAGGGAAGTGAAATAGGAGGAGGCAAGCCACCACGAGGCCCGCGCATCCCAGACCTGCAATCGAACGTCCAATGATCACTACAGGATAGTTGGGGCAGAGCCGCAGACGAAATCCGAACAAGAAGAGAAACATTGATATGGTGTAGATCTATCGTACAGAGCAACGGGCAATGAGCTCGTCGAAAAGAAACTCGGTCGACAGATGATCATCTCGTCCCGAACAGAACTTGTCGAGTCAACACAAGTCATTTAGCCAGAGATGTTGCTCTACGGAAGCATTATCTTCCATTATGATGAGGCACACTCCGAGACACAGTCACGCACGGTCGCAATGGCAAGGCGAGATCAAACTCCTGAAGAATACTGGGCCACCGGGCCGTCCCCACAGCCGCTTCTTCACGTCTAGAAGGATTGCCAGGTCCTTCCAGGTCCGCTTCAGATGAGGCCGTTTGATTCTCATCTCGCTAGTGGTGTAAGGGACTTCTCGTCTAGCGGCAGAGATGGTGCGAAGCAAACCGTTCCCAGTTCTTTCCATATTTGATCCCAACTTCACTGGATAGTTTGACGAGAGTTACATAACTGAACCGCTAATCTCAGAACCAACCCTCACTGAACTTTCTGTGGATTGGGTTCGGACCGTTCGGTCCCCTAGGGGCCTAGCGGCCTAGCCTAGGGAATCACTAATTTCAGTTCCCCTATCCCCAAACTAATTCAGATTTAGTGAAAATTGTCAGTCAAGTCTATCGAACTTAGTTATCTGTTAGTTTAGTTTAGTAAGCATTTCTTGCATATTAACTAATCACTGAACTTTAGGATTCATCTAGCACTTTTAGTACTAGATAACCTCATAGGTATTCTATCTAAATATGAAATGTTGATTGAAAACACCTAGTGGTGGCTAATGTATAAGGGAAATATCATCTCTGTCAGAGGCTGGTATGAAAGTGGTGGGGATATATACATGTGCATCCACCTTTGTCGACCACCTGGTTCAACATGATTTTCGGCCAGGCAGCTATTAAGCACTAGAGATATCCAATTGATTAGAATAACTAAAATTACCACATAATTCTATAAAAATATGAATTTTCTGTAAGCATCGTAGATAGTATGGTAAATGGTACGCCCTCAATGAGAGAATTAATGAATTAAATTGCTTAAAATCTGACCACTATTGAAATTTAGATATTGGAGGGTTCTACGGAGTACGGCCCACCCAGATATGGCACCGAATTGCAACCTCAGTTTTCATTTTTCCGCTCAAAACCTCCGGGTTTAGTGCCAACTGGCTGAGAAGGCACACCAACTCGGCCGAGTAACTTCAGCATAAGCCAACCTCCTTTGACCAACGCTGGATATTGTCTGCACATTCAGCACCATACAACTTCGCAATGAAGTCTATTTGCTGAAGTTCTCTGGGGTACTTGCTGTACTCCGCATCGCCTCCATCACCATAGGCCTTCCCATCGCTGAGCACAGGCATCACCGGGCTGGGATCGTTCCAGTACAGGCGCTCGCCTTTTCTGTTCCCGTCAATAAAAACCCGGCGAGGCGTGTAAACTTGGACCAACGTGGGGTCAGCCGGGTAAGTTGGACTTTTCGGAAGCTTAAGGAAGATGCTGTGGGCTTTCGAATATATTTTACGCTCCGAACGATCATCAACACCGATGACCAATGGACGGGGCATTTGATTCTCCTTGCTCCCGCATCTGCGGCCGGAAGTAGGATGGTGTCGCTCGCCACTGCGCGTGGAATCCTTATAAGCTGATTCTGTTGGACTTGGCTGTTTCCCGGATCGAATTCCAGCCAACAAAGCTGGACGGACAACCTGAAAAACGTAGAAGAGATGGCTTAGGTCCTTGATAGACTGAGGTTTGTCCCGGTCAGGCAGGAGCGAGTAGAATTGCCGCCACGAGCCATCTTGGCTACTGCTAAGCGTCTCAAGGATATCATCGAGGCATGGCAACTTCTCGTATTTGAGAGCTTCTCGGAAGGCGTCATCGACCAAGGATGATTCCGGAGAAATTTGGATGTGGTAGAGACGCCGTGAGCTTGGAACACCGCGTCTATCCAGCTCGTGCAGGACTGCCCGCTTAAGTACTCCCGCTAACTGCTGACTGCGGAGCATAATTGCTTCGATCCAATCCATCACCTCACTTGGCTTATAGCCCCTGTTTTGAAGTCGGTCTTCGATGCTCTGGTAGTAATGCCAGGTCGGAAGATCCAGTATGATATTGAGCGGCACGTGGCACTTCCCGTCGTACTTGGGGAAAACGAGAGCGGCTATATCTGCAATAGCAGACGACAATCCGGCGACCTTCTCCACTTCATAC
Source organism: Aspergillus fumigatiaffinis (assembly GCA_012656285.1). Classification (NCBI taxonomy): domain Eukaryota; kingdom Fungi; phylum Ascomycota; class Eurotiomycetes; order Eurotiales; family Aspergillaceae; genus Aspergillus; species Aspergillus fumigatiaffinis. Next base: position 137,481 of record JAAAPX010000018.1, on the reverse strand, counting down.
AGAGTGGGCGGCATTCCTAACAGCCTCCGGGTGTCCAAAAAACCCTCAGAGACACTTTCGTCCAGTACTTTGCGCGTAAATAAGCACATGCCGGTCAATACTGTAACGCTATCATACACCGGCCCACCATCTTTATCAAAGAGACTGTCCTCTGATTGAAGACCCGGGCATGATATATGCGGCATCTGCGATGAGACAACTGGTTCTGTCCCTGGGAAATTGAATTCCATCTTGTGAAAGGAAGAAATACCTTCCCTTGCCCGTGTAGGAGTGCCAAGTGGTGACCCAATAATAAGCGCTTCGTCGCGTAGTTGCAAGTATGGGCCCCCCTGCAAGGAACATGTTGATGTTTTTGTAGTCATTTTCCCATCATTAAGCAAATTCTCAAACAATGCAGCAAATCTTCTGCCCCTTGTCCATGCCTTCTGGTAAGCCTTATTATCTTCTTCGTCATAGTGAAGTGTTGGCGTTGTGGAACAGGGAACTATGCTAACGAGACCAGACAATCCGAGATGTCGCTCGATGGATACCACATAGAATGGGGTCATATCACGGAAATGAATGCTCGACTGGGATGACTGTGATTTCAGCCCTGTTTGAAGGTCTGCCAGTACATATTGTGCATCCATAATCGCGTCAATTTAAGATTCGACAGATATTTATGTAATAACTCCAAGTAGCAACATTGCAGATATATCAGAAGAGAACAGATATATATATATACCATCCATCTAATACCTATAGTTCAAACGAATGTGTTGATATCAATAATTCGTATTCTTGTCTCCACATTTATTGCAAACGGAAAGTTACATGATACTTCATAATGCAACATATAAGAAACGACATTGAATATTACCATTCTGCAGGCCCACAGCCCATGAAAAATGCGATGTCATAGATTAGAGTTGAAGAGAGTTAGCATTAATGTCAGAGTCTATCATGTCTAATTTTCTGATGCTTTATGCTATGAACCACTATAGATCTGTGAATTCTCTCGACAAGAAAGACTTATACCCTTTCCTACTCTAGCTATTAGAATGAAGTCTGTTTGGCAGAGGACTGATACTTCTTCTCCTGGTTTTCTTGCTTTGGAGACATGTTCTGGTTCGACTGCAACATTATGATGCCATAGTGGCAGCTAGAGCAGCATATGTATTGTTCACCAATAGAGAAGGGCATGTGGTGCTAGAGCCACGGACGTAGTATCCATTTGATGAATACTTTGCACCTTAACAGAGGCAAAAGCATGGTACATATCCCAAAACTATCAACGGTCAATTACTTCATGATTATAAACCCCACCTTTTGTTATATAACATTCATTATGTCTACTGTTTTCATACATGTTAGCACCAGCCAATTACCTGAGCCTAACTGAGCACAAGCATACACATTCATATCATGCATTTCTTGGTTCCCACTTCTTTCATGATGAGTGGCTGAGGCTGTGGGGCTGGCAGCTGGCAGGCACCAGTAATCTCGCCCGGTCCGTCCCGGCCGAAGCAGTGACTACTGCAACCGGCACCTTTAGTGCAACAGCATATGGTTATGACACCCTGCGCCCGACTGCTTCCTTCAAGGCGGCGGATATGCTCGCTTCCACGTCAAAGATGTCTCAGACTCTATTTAAGTCTCCTGGTCTGGATCCTAGCAACGTACCAAGTATTTTGACCATTTATGCGTCTGCCTTCCACAGTCTGATTAATTTGCCAAGGCCGCGCCTCATTCCAATGCCTGAGGTTGTTTAACTAGTTTTCCATCTTGGACAGAGCTAGCTGTTTTGTCGTTCGGAAGTTTCTGGGCTCGCTCTGTTAATGCTGTTTCCCAGGTCCCCAGATATACGCTGTTTCTGTACGGTGCATTGATATCCGGAGCGTCCTTGACAGGTCTTTGATCTCCGCACGCGGATGCTTCCAGGTTGAAGAAAATGCTTATTAAGAATGCAGACCACCTCACTATATGAGTTGTCATATATGCACTCCTACCACTAAGCTAAAATGGTGTGCAGATAAACTTCCTAGCCAATAGAGATGATGGTAAAGTAACAGATAGACAACATGGTTTGTATAATGACATATTTGTGAGGATCGAAATATCATAGTTGCAGTCCCGCCAGACAGAGGAAAGAACTCTCAATTACAGTGCTCCAAAATGCGCTGAGTTGGCCCGGTTTCCCAATATACCGTCTTAATGGCCTGTGGTCGCTCCCAAAATTCCTGAGCGGACTGTGTCCAAAGTCATGGGATAGAGACATAATTAATTCCATTGAGTCACGACGTAATGGAACAGGCAAGCCATACATAAAATGAGAAAAATGAGACGATACTAATTTAGGGAGCAAGACCGACACTGTAAGGTGCATCGGATTCCTTTGCCGATCATAATGCTTGAGCTTCAAAGGTTTGTCTACAGCAAACCCTAATATTCAAAAATTGGCCTGGAGTGTGAATGTTGTCTAGGCTATATAGTATCACCAGAAGTACAGGTTTAAAATCTGAATTAACATTCCAATTTAGATTATTGTGAGGAAATACCCAATAACATGAAAAACCCACACCAAGCCTAGAATCAGGAAGCAATTTATCATAGCCTGGAATTACCACATGTCCGCCTGCAATATCATCCCCTCCAAAGGTTACCTCTGCAGAGGCACCAGGGTATAGAAATCTAGGTTCATTATCAGCTCGCCGGAGCACATGGCTGCAAACCAGCATTTACCATACCCTTTACTGCCACAGATCATGTCTGCATGGATCATGGAAAGCGCACTCCACAGATAGTTAGCCGGTATGTAGGAGGATCATCTAGAATCTAGGTCTCTTACCACGCCAGGACCGCCAGGAATTGGATGTCTGCCGTGGCCCCCACAAACTCCGAGACAATGGAGCCCGTCTGCGCAGGGGTGCTGAGTACCAGTGTGGCATAGTTGACCTGGTCCAGGAAGGAATGCCGATCCTGTAACACATGTCACCATAGCAAGACCTAGAAGCTTCATTTTGGTTGCTGAAGGCGAATAAGGGATGGATTGCCTGTCTTTAGAAATCTTATAGATCGCGAGAGGTAAATGTACAAGTTACAAAGGAATTAGTAGAGGACCTGCTGGGTTTTTATATCATTTTCATCCTAGACCAGTATCACAGCTGTAGTTTAACTGCGGAAGAAAAGCCTATACTTTTTCCCACCCCGAGGGGTGATTAACTGTATGCCAGCGTATGACGCTTCACACTCTTACTTCATGACTTTAGAAGCTATGTGGCAGGATGTGGTTGAAATACATTGAGTGACGTGGAGATCCTGTGTTAATCAAATGTAATAGCACAAGTATGATGAAAGCAGGAAGGACTTTACACATTGCCTTTAGCAGGACATATTCTCCATGGAACAAGGATGTCTAGGCCTGTCTTAGGCTTGGAGCAGAGGAGCTTAACCAGGTATGATGAATGAATTTGTTTTGATACCTAGACTTTAGTGCCAATGAACCCCAGGAAGCAGATATTGTGCCAGTACAGAAATAAGAAAATACGCATATACAGCCACTCTCAGGTGTATTATTCCGGTTTTCATGTTTAATCTGAACGATGTATTACGGTGGGTTGCAGCCAATGTGAGTCTATGAGTATTTTGTGTAACATAGAAAGTTAACTGAGATTGGACCAAGTCGATGCGGAAGGTTTCTTGCCAAAATGAAGAATGAGTCGGCATGGCACATCAGAATGCTCTAGGATCAGCTACGAAAGGTCTAAGACACACAATGGTCCAATTCATGGATGCAATCTGTAGTGTAACGCAATCTGCAAGAGCGTTTTCAACGTTTAACGAAGAAATATTGTCCACTAGAATAAGGCTTCAGTCACAGACAATCATAAACGGAGAGTCATCAAGGGCTAGGTTGAACAAGAACAATGGTATCCTCCAACTTCTGTAGCTCAGTCACCAGGTTTTGGCAAGAAAAATAGTTGAATCGCCCAGAGGTTGCTTGATGACCGTTACTGCCAGCAGCGTGTTATCCGCGGAAGAAGCAATACCTCTACAACCATATTCGGTATTGCCTAGTAGGGGAGGTCGCTCCAGGATATGTCTTACTAACTTCAGGGCAGAACATCTATGCCCCTGGGTCTCAGTCATGACACATCCCAGAGCATTAAAATACATACGGCTGTTGGATGGCAGAAATGTGCAACGTCAGCGCATCCAAAACCAGCGAAGCATGGTAATAAGAACTTAACCCAATATATTAAACCTATCTCTACTAGAAGAGATAGGTCGTGATGTGAACCAGTACCTCGTCGAGGAATACACCATAATATCACAAAAGTCCATTAACCACTTCGACCGAACTAAGCAACCTAACCATGAGAATTATTGGCATGGTCAGGTATCAAATGGATACTACTTTAGCTCCAGGTCTAAGGGTATTGGCCTCCCCATCGCAGTCAGACGCAGGCACTGTATGCACGCATCTGGATGAGGGCCTCCTGCGGGATGGACCTCTTCAATGACTGGGATGGTGGTTTTCTTGTTCTTGGCTGTAGACCGTCCTAAGGAACAGAAAATGCCGGGAAAGAAACAGCATGGGGATGGATTGGCTGAGCATGGCGAATACCCGTATCCGTAGCGGGACAAAGTAACTAACTGCTAGATAGTATGGGAGCCTAGTACGGAGTAGTGTTGTACGGGACAACAGGGTTCGCTCTCGACGGGCCGTCTTCCGTCTTTGACCTGAGGCTGCAGTAAATCGAAGTCCTGGTGGCTTACCCCTCTACTGTAGGGATCATTACCTGATTTTTGGTACATTACGACATCAGACAAAAAGGCAACAACACCCATATTTTACTCGGCCTGGCATTACATCTTGAGTGTCTTCTTGCGTTATCCACAACACACAACTTCCAGTTCTTACTCCTACCATTTGCTATGGCCACAGAAACAACATTGATGACCACGACGACAAGTGTCCCCGAAGATGCCGTCCAAATGCGCAGGCTAGGAAGGAACGGTACTGTGGTTGAACAGAATAATTTAAACTTAACTGGGGAGGATCATATAGGCCCTGATACACGCTCAGCTGAAGAAGCTCAGGAGTATCCCACCGGTTTGAAGTTCTGGCTCATCATTCTCATTATAAGTGCCTTGGTCGCGCTTGGAGGGCTGGACACCAACATTGTTGCTACTGCTGTTCCTAGGTATGTGTTGGGAAGTTGATCTCCTGGGCCGTTAGACACTCCATAAGCTGATGACTCTCGGTTCGGTAGTATAACTGATTATTTCCACACTGTTGCTGATGTTGGCTGGTATTCATCGGCATTCAGGCTCTGCTCTTGCGTATTCCAGTTCGTCTTTGGCAAGCTATATAAGCTATTCTCTATCAAGCGTATATTCTTGCTCGCCCAGGCTATATTCCTGGTGGGCTCCTTGCTCTGCTCGACAGCCACAACATCACCCATTTTTGTGGTTGGGAGAGCCGTGACCGGCGCAGGCTTTGCGGGTATCATCGGTGGATTCTTCACCATTCTCGTGCATATCTTACCTCTCCGTCGACGGCCATTCTTCTGTGGCATGTTGGGCATTATTGAGAGTGTGGCTATCCTTGCCGCACCCATCGTTGGCGGACTTCTGACTCAATCGCTTGGTTGGCGATGGTGTTTCTGGATCAATCTACCCATTGGGGGCATCACGCTTTTAATGACTATATTCTTATTCCCGGACCCGAAACCCAGCGACACGAGCATCACCTTCAGGCAAAAGCTAGTTGAACTTGATCCGCTAAGTAACCTGCTCTTCATCCCTGCGCTGACCAGTCTTTTTATTGCGCTTTCTTGGGCCGGCACGAAGTACCCCTGGGACGACGGTAAAGTTATTGGCCCTCTTGTCACCTTTGCCGTTCTCGTCGTCGCTTTTTGCTACAACCAATACCGGCGAGGTGATGCAGCCGCTTTACCGCCCCGTATTATGAAGAACCGCAACGTCATTGCCGCTTCTATCTTCACAATGTGCTCCAATAGCGCTTCTAACGTGCTTGAATACTACTTACCCACCTACTATCAAGTCGTACGCGAGTACTCGCCTAGTAGAAGCGGATATATGATGGTCCCAATCGTGATCGGCGCTACTATTGGAATGCTCCTCTGCGGGTCGGGGACCAGCACGATCGGTTACTATACGCCATTCATGCTCTTTTCTTCGGTGTTGATGCCCGTCTTTGCGGGCCTTATAACGACATTTGGAGTCAATACGAGCTTTGCACGACTTATTCTGTACTCTGGCGTCTACGGCTTCGCGAGCGGAATAGGCTTCAACGCACCGATCAGTGCCGTACAAACGGTGTTGCCCACTGATGATGTCTCACTGGGCCTCTCTATTGTGCTCTTTGCACAGCATTTTGGCCCTGCTGTATCCATTGCCATAGCTCAAGTCATTTTTACGAATGAACTCTCGACAAACCTAGCGCGAGTAGTTCGAGGCCTGGATCCTGCCACTATTGAATCGCACGGGCTATCGGAAATTGTGGGCCGTGCACCGCCGGGTCTACATGAAGAGATTCTTGTGGATGTTGGTAGAAGCGTTAGTAAGACATGGTATCTATCTGTTGGACTGACGAGTGCGACGTTGATTGGAAGCTTGCTCATGGAGTGGCGGTCAGTCAAGCAAAAGAGCGCTTAAGTCATTAGAGACAACAGTGTATTTGGATAAAAACCTACCTGCAAGAGCGGCTTCGAATAACCCACATCATTTTGAAACTCAGATTCTGCAGCGACATCCTTGTTTCTAGAGATATCAAGATGACATTGGGAAAACATTAGGCATTCATGAGCTACCAACTAGCGGTGCAAGTGAGGAGCTAAGGGCGCTGGTTATAGAGCTTCTTTTATATACTAGTCTTTCCGTCTAACTCGCCATTTCCTCCGTCCTTTACTTCTCTGACCTGCTGACTCAGTGCGAGGAGCTCCTTCTTTAGAATCGTTATCGCCCTCGGCGCTATCCCTTTGGCCCCTTCAACCTCTTCGTAGACGACCTCGAACCTCACGTCACCACTGGCTCGTATTTTTGTTCCGGTAGCAATAGTCCTGACCAAATTCAAGACGCCCCGTAGAGGGACACCGAGACTCTTTCCCTCCGGAATAAAAGTATCCCAGTGCACTTGATGAAAGGTGTCCTTGCATTCTTCAGTCTCCTTGGGCAGCGTAAGGTCGAATATCAAGTGAGAAAAGGGCGGAACACTCGTTATTGCCCGTCTCCACGCCCTACTAAGTGGCTGGATATTAAGGAACTCGTTTTCGGAAGTGAGAAACCTATTATCGCTCCGAATCCTGCAGGCCTCAAGCAATTCGACGTTGGCTAGAGGCTGGAGCAGAACTAGCCTTGCCTTTCGCGTCTGTGATCCTGGCTGAGCTGGGCTCGCTGAGGCTCCAGTGCTCGGGTTAGAGACCCCTGGCGTAACAAGAAAGTTATTAAGAAGACTAGGTTCAGTAATACGCTCTGCCTCGGACATGCTGAGGGTCAAGTATGGATGTATCCAGTATTGGATGAAGAAGTCAAAATAAACCATCTGGAAACTAAGTAAAGAACAGGACATCTTATGTAGGTGACGTCAACCTCGTGATTAAGAGGGGTAAACGCTCAGGTCCGGGCTTTATATGGATGCCTGCATGAGGATCAGGCATCCCTGATATTATGTGCCAGGTTTATGCGAATGCGTGGCGGAAATCTCTGGCACAGCAAAATCGTGGCCGAGGCAAAATATAGCTGTTTACCAAGTCATTACAATGGTGTACTGTCAATGTTCCTGAATATGAGACACAAGTCTTCTCAGGGATTGAGACGCGAGCCTCCTAACGTCCAAAGGCATATCTCTTTCGTTTTCAGTGTGTGTATTGGTCATGCTAAGTGACAAATACATATGTCGGTTAATAATTGTGAAGAGCTCACAAGCCAGACTAGGAGAAGGACGATGCAAAAGCCAAAGCCTGCAGCTATGAAATAGTCAGGGAAAAACAGAATTAGAATGAAAGGAAAGTATATGTCTCTAGAGGCACCAAGGGAAGGCGATTACCTGGGGAATGACCCTATTAATCCCTTCTTTGGCATTAGAGGGTATCCAGCACCTATCATATTGTGATTTAGACACCGGTATAAATTTTTGGCAGTTTTTGATGGTAAAAAGGAAAGTTTACCGCCCCTGGAAATCCTTGGATTGGACCTACGGCTACCATTTCCACGAAAGCAACTGGACCTGCTTCTTTGATTCAGAGCACCTATGGGACCCCTGAGCATTCCGGTAATTTCGAGCTCGTGGTACCTGAAGGGAATAATCTTGTTCACTACTGGCGTCACAATTCCGCCGCTGGAAGACGTCACTCGCATGGCCCTTCCGCAACCATTACCACCAAGGCGACGGGCCCTGCGCCCTGATCCAGAGTACCTACACAGACTCCGATGTGAACGCACGCGGCAACGTCGAGGCGGTCGTTCTGGTAGGCGGTTCCCTTGTTCACTACTAGCGCGACAACTCGGGCGTATTGCCATGTGGATAACGATCTAAGAAGAGTTAAGAATAATAAGAGTAGAGACCGAAGCAAGGCGTATCAAGTATGTATACTCAAATAGTAAGAGAGTATCTAATAGATCCGTCTAGTAAAGTTATGCCCGGCCATTGAAAATAGAAGGAGGAAGGATACTATTCATAAGTATAATGTACTGTAGGGCAGGCCCATGGAGTGGTTCGAACACACTACTAACTAGCAGAGGCATTAAAATAAGCCACCTGTCACATGCGGTTATATAAATAGTCAGTTCCGCTTCTTCCTCATTATAACTACTTTTTAATATCCTCCATATCCTCCTGACCTGGAGCCACCTGCTGATCTGCGCTCAGTAGCTTTGTCAACATGGATTCTCCTGCCGTCAAACCTAGACGCCATTAGCAATGGCCCAGCTACACCACCAAGTAGCTCTTGTCGAGTGATCAGTGTCTCGGCAACTACTTACTCCGCATCATTCATTTCATTCATAGCCGCATTGGCTTCGTCATCACGGCTAAACTGAACAAAGCCAAAGCCTCTGGAGCGGCCAGTCTCTTTATCTATCACAACAGTCTATATTGACTTAGACAGTATGCCAACAGAGAAAGTGGTAGGGGCGCTTTACTTACCGCTTCTTCTACTGTCCCAAATTCCTCAAACTTCCGGCGCAGAGTAGCATCATCTGTGTTCCATGACAATCCACTGGTAAAGTTCATCAGCGTAGGCCTCAAAGCACGGGCAATATAGTTTGGCACAAACCCAATGAATAACTTTGACATTTTGTTAAATGATTGGTTGGCGAGATAGCTACAATATGGCTAGAGGGTCTTCTGTAGCAAGATGAAAAAGATGCAACCAATGTAGATGTTTACGGAGGGGGTGGTGTTCTTTTAAAGGAAATAGCTGTTGGGCAAGTCTGCCTTTGAGAAAAGCAGTGTTAGCCAATCCCGACCAATAGTGGTGGTCTCCTCAGTCTGCTTGGCTAGTAGATTTCTCTGAATAGAGGCTCAGACTGATGTGTATGCTCATTGTTTGGTTGAAGAATAATGGAACTAATGCAGCTTATTCCTGCTGAGTGGAACCACGCCAATTGCACAGTCCCACAGATGAGGGGATTTTAAGATAGCGGGCTCGCTCGCACAGATCATGGTTAGTGGTGGATCGCTTCACTGGCCGAACCTGTGTGAAAGCTGCCCCATGGCTACCTGATAGTGTTCATGTCGTCTCCAATCAGGCGTGAGGTTATCTGCAAGAACCTGCCGAGAGACCTGCCTAACAGCCCGAGTATGAGAGTGCCCCGCATCTAGATTTGGCACGGAGACACAAATTAGAGATTGAGACCTTGGTCTCCAAAAGTCAAAGTGCACCTCTCTTGAATTCTATTGCGTATGTCGGAATTTAAGACAGGTACACATGTAGACTGATATGGCGATGATTGCAATGGCAAGTCTACTTAGAGAACGACCCTTACCAAACTCTGTAGCTATATACTATGCAGAGGCTACGGTCACTTCTACCCCACCATTGGCCAGCTGCACCTGCCATCCTCCGCGAATTGCCTTCGCCTGCGAGGTGACTTTGTACTGAGTGCTTGTGCCAGGGCTCTCAACCCAGACCATTGCCGATGTAGCCTTGGATGGGCCGGGGACAAGGCGCACCGTCACTTGCTTGGCGTTCGTTCTCGCGAAAGAAAACTGTTCAATCCAGCCGGAGCTGGTGACGATGTAGACTCCCATGGACGCTATGTACACCCGCTGGCGAACTGCATCGCGCGGCTGTACTGTCACCGTCTGTCCATTCACTGCGAGGTTGCCGCCGTACGCAACGAGCCCGAGATCCGGGTCCTCGACGACGTAGGTGGCAGACGCGAGCATGACGCCGAGGAAGTTTGGCCCGTAGTCACCTGAGTAGTCGTCGCCCACGAGAGTGTCGGGAAACGAGTGGAAGGCGTTGTACATGGAGCCGTCCTGGCGAATGTTGGTCAGGGGACCAGAGACACCGCCGTAGCCGACGCGGAGAAGGTAGGTGTCCTTGGGCTGCTGGCGGAATTGTGCGAGCAGGGGAATGGCGTTGAGGCTGGAGCCATAGTGGTGGATCATACGTTCGATGCGCTGTAGCTTTCCGCCGTAGCTAAAAGAGAAGCATGTTAGGTTCTTGATGCTGGTGAAAGAGAGCAGAGCAGTGCATACATAAAATCCCAATAGCGCCGAGCATTGCCGTTCCAGCCCCAGTGAGACACAGTAGGCATATATCCCAGAATGCTATTGATTGTCTTGGTCGCGGTGTTGGTGAGTTTGAAATAGCTGTTCGTAAAGTCCTCTATCAGCTTGTCATCCTTCCAAGAGAGAGCAGAAGTTGCTTACTTGGACCAGTAGTACACACCCTCCTGTCCAGTCGAATCCCACGCCATCTCACTGCCAAACGGCTCTGCTTGCGAGTTCCACAGGTCTGCGCGTTTTTTCATGGACGCCTCCACGGCATCTGCCTCTTTGGACCACCCTTCGCGGCGCAGATCATGGAGAAGTTCACCGACCACCGTCTCGCCCATCTGGCCGACCCGCGAGTATTGTACTAGCTCCCTGCCGGCGGAGTTGGTTGCAAAGCAAGCAATGGTGGTATTAACGGCGCGCCCGAGATACCACTGCCAGGTGTTTTGTTTCAGCAAGCCGGACTGGTCACGACCGGCGCGATACAGCGCCCAGTACGTGGCGACGACGTGGATATAATCATATGAGCGTTGGGTGGAGTAGGAATCGGCCTTGTTCCACGACCACCAGTTTCCCCAGTCGATGGACGTGCTGTACGAATACCCTGGCACGGCGGAGGGCTCGTAGAAGAATATACTTTTGCGGACCAGGTCACCCCCATTCTGAATCGTGGGGAAGAGCACTTTGGACACAAACTCCTCCAGCTTGGCGATCTCGTTGGCATCCGGATGGGCACTCTGCTTCACCGCCGTCGCCATGTAGATGACTCCCCCTTCGTCGCTCAGTCCAGCAATCCAGACGCGGGGATCCTGGAGGACAGGCTTCTTGGTGGAGGCATCGTATGACATGATGGAAGGGGCGCGGCCAAAGGGATCCGACTTGTCAGTGAACCACATTGTTGTAGTAGAAAATTGGCCCAGACGCGCAACGGCATCTGGGGCAGACTCCGTAACGAAGTAGTGAACCGTTTGAGTCTTGCCATCGGCGTAGGTGATGGTGAGGCGGTTGCGGCCCCAGGCGGATCCGGTGGGAGTCAGCGAGAGCATGTTCTCCTTCCGGGTAATGGCCAATGCATTATCCTCGCTGACCACTGCGACGACGTCGGCCGGGGCGAGGATGCGCAGTTGAACGGTGAGGTCTCGGGGCACCACGTATCCCGTCCCAATGGTGAGGGGAGTGTTGGTGGCACGCACCGCCTTCTGGATACCGCGGATGCCGTCGTTCACCACGGAGAAGCGCAGCCCGACAGTTGTAGACTGTCCGGCTTTCAGAATGCGCGAGGTGGGCGGATTCCAGGGTTTCGCGTTGCGCCATTCCGTGTCGGCGTAGGCCTTGGAGTGTACCAGCCACTCGTAGAATCCCTCGAAAGTTTGACTCCCGTATGCGGTGGAGTCAAAGTAGGGCTCATCGATATCGCGCCAGGCTTCAAACGGGGTGCTTGTGTTGCCCAAGGGTGTCACAATCAACGCTTCCCCCGTGCCAGATGTTGGTGTGACCTGCAGATAGCCAGCGTCCATGCCAATGTAAGGGTCTGTCAGCGAGCACTTGGCCGACATCTCCTCCGGGGTCCGGTTGGTGAAGATAGTGTTGAACTCGGTCGGGAAGCCCAGGCTGCCGATTTCAATGTCATGGTTGGCAGTATTGGTGACAGTGAAGGACAGGCCCAAGTCGCCCTCGACATCGACCCATTTCCGGATGATGCGGAGTGGCGAGTTAGCGGGCAGAGTCGGGGTCAAGTCGGCGGCTGCCAGTGCATCCTTGGCCTGGACGACGGTCACGGCCTTGCGAGACTTCGCGGAATCTACCTGAACCCATATGGTCTCCCCGGTGGCGCGGTAGCTGAAGGTGATATCCCCGTTGTGATATTGCTCATTCTCGGTGCGGACGGGGAGATAGTCAAAGGGGAGGAAATCAAAGGAGTTCCCCTTAGGTGTGAGAGATGCAAGAACCTGAGCGTCTTTGACAAGCTTCAGGTCCCAATTGGCCGTGGACAGGGAGATGTATCCATTCTTGAGGCCGAGGTTGTCCTTTTGACCGCAGACGGTGAGAGCCAGCAGAGAGGTGACAACGCCCAAGGTCGTGGAGAGACTATACCAACCCATTTTTATTATTATTGCATATTATGGGAATGAAAACATTGAAAGCTTGATCTTCGTTGACTTCTCCTACCCTCTCTTTACCCTTTCGAAGCATGGCTAGCTTTGTATTTAATAATATCTCACGCTTCATAATCACAACGATCACTGCCCATTCCTTCCCCGGGCATTTAGAAATTAGAATCATCAGGGTTATGGGCCCATTCCCGGTCAGGTCAGGTTGTGTTCTGAATTGGTCTTTGCATGTCGATCCCTCCGCATTATAGCTTCCAACCTTCCTGTTTGGGTAGAAGACCGGCGGACGACTGGGATAAAGTGGGCTTCGTCAAACCCCGCTTAAGCTAAAAAGAAACGGATGAACCCCATATTCGCGGAGGCATTGTTGTGACGGAGTAATAAATGATGCATTAAATTTATTGGCCTCGACGCCGAACACTCCGGCGTTACATGGAAAGGAGGATCTACTGAGCATAGCTTCTAACTCGTCACCAATCCGCTTATCGTGAATATATTAGTCTGAAACATCCTCACACATCCGTCAGGTTTTTTGCAGCTCTGTCGCCAAAGCTTGCCATTCCTTCACGCCAACACCGGCAAACTGTCCGCCCGAGCCGGATGCGATCAGGGTGGCACGGATCGACGTGGTGCGGATGGTTTGGAATTTCACCACCTTCGGGGTATCGGCCACCTCCAGGGGATAGGAAGTGGTGTTGACAACAGGCTTCCAGTTGGACGACTGGTCCAGATACTCCACGAACCATTTCTTTGGGGGCGCAACTCCCACGTTAGCCCCGGCGTCTTGGTCGGCGAAGAAAACCATCGATGTCCCGTTGAGTTCCACTGGTTCTTTCCACACATAGGTAAGCACGCTGGTCTCTCGGGACTTTTCTGCTTCATAGGAGCTCCAGTAATCCGGGGGCAGCGGGTTGACCCGAACGATTCCATCGTTGACGGCCTTTATCCAGTACTGGATCCCTGAGGGATACTTCGAGCTGGCGACGGCTTTGGGCGCGACATTGTATGTTGGAGGAGCCGGTGGCTTGGGTCCAATTGTCTGCACAACCTTGCGGATCGTCGGGGGCGACCGACTATCGTCCCAGTTAAGCTTGTCCAGCGCGATACTGCGACGGAAATGGCCGCCTCCCTTGGCGTCCGCGGTGTGGTAGACCAGGAACCATTCACCGTTGAGCTCAATCGCTCCCGGGTGGGAGGTTGTCGAAGAGACGATGGGTAGAATGACGTCCCCGAATTTCCACGGACCCAACGGGGAAGAAGCCGTCGCATAGGCGATACAGGCGTGGTACGAGGTTGGCGTGCAGGGCGAGTCCAGGGCTGCATTGTTGGCTGCGAACAGCAGATAGTAGACGCCCTTGCGCTTCATCAGCCACGGGGCCTCGAAAAACCCGGTCAGTCCGTTAACCTGAGTGACGGACGACCGCACAGTGACCATGTCCGCGTCAAGCTCATATGCGCGTAATGCGCCAAAGGTGCCAAAGTAGATGTAGACCTTGCCGTCGTCGTCCACGAGCACAGTGGGGTCGATGTTCTGGATGGAATTGCCCGGCGGAGGGACTGACTGCGAAATGATCGGGCCAGACGGGTGAGCGTCGACATAGGGTCCCGTAGGAGAGTCGGACACAGCCACTCCAATAGCAAACGGATCCGCACTCTGGCTATTGGCCTGTGTCACCGGGGCGTAGAGATAGAAACGGCCGTCACGGCCTTGGACGACTTGTGCTGCGTATGAGGTCCCGGGAGCAGCCCAAGCGAACACCTTGTGCGGTTCTGCGACATTCGGGTAGAGCATCCATTCCGAGCCGGCAGGGTTTGGTGTCGAGGAGACGAACATTCCCCATTGTTTCATGACAAAGTTGTTTTCATCTGGAGCAGCGCTGTCCCGTCCGCTGAGGATGTAGAGTGTGTCGTTGACCACCAGCGGTGCAGGATCGGCCGAGTACCACGAGCCATCTGACAGAATTGGATTACCCTTGGAAATAAACTTGATGGGCATGGATCCCGTTACTTGGGCTAAGGCAGTAGCGCCGAATGCCAGCGCAGACCAGAAGATATGCATCCTGGGTTGTAGGTACTAGCGACGTGGAAATGATAGAGGATTAGGAGGGCGACCGGGCAAGGGTCCAACTCCTTCACTGCAGATGTTGGTTTCTTTAAGCGGACAAAGGCCTTGCTTTAGAAGGGTCAGACATCGGATTAGCTTTCCGATGACTTGGATCACAAGTCGTTCCCACATTTTGCATAGTCCGTGGTAACATGTAGAATGCAAATGTGGGCCTAGCTCCTGATTTGAGCATTTATTTGCATCCGCGGAGGTGCCATGCATGTTTCATCCCGATCCACACGCTCCAGACCGAGCTGAGTCTAGTTTGTCAGGCATTTCCGTGTGTATTGAAGGAAGCGGAATCTGAGGGATGAATCCCAATCTGCAATGTCCGAGGCTGCGGAGACCCTGATCTTGAAATCTTGGCGTAGAAAAAGGGTTTCGGGGATTGACCATGGCAATCACAGAAAGACGCTTTCAGCAAGCAGTAAGTTTCCATAGAACCCAGCGGGGTGGCTGTCGTACATCACTAGTCCCAGTTGATCTACTGTCTGTACACAATCTGCATGATCAATACGGGTCCAT
Source organism: Aspergillus fumigatiaffinis (assembly GCA_012656285.1). Taxonomy (NCBI): domain Eukaryota; kingdom Fungi; phylum Ascomycota; class Eurotiomycetes; order Eurotiales; family Aspergillaceae; genus Aspergillus; species Aspergillus fumigatiaffinis. Next base: position 122,012 of record JAAAPX010000018.1, on the reverse strand, counting down.
AGCTACAATGCTTGTAGAGTGCTCAAGAGACTAATCATATGCTATTTAGAGTATATAGAGTGCTCATGGACAACAGAACGGAGTGATGAGCCGGACTTAGGGAAGACCTACAATACAGTGGTCTATTGGAATAGCTAGAAGGTCTAAGCATAATAGGGTAGGTTCGTTGGCTTCTTAGATACACCATAGTATCGCAGACGACACAAATACCAGGATTCTTCAAAAACCAGTCGAAAATCCTTGCTATACTTTTCGCCAAAGATAGTGTCGTCCAGATGGCAGTAAACTGAATCATCCTTCATGTGAAGCCTAATCTGGCCATTTGCAAGTAAAGAGAGGCCGAAGCTCTCCTCCATTTCGATCATTGGATTCCCTCTGAACGCCAGTAGTTTGGTTGGCGAACAATGGGGAAAGTCCAACCAAGCGTCTCCGTTGACATGCTTTGTCTCTTTGTGTGCAATACCCCGGAACTAGAGTCCGAGAATCAGCTATGATTTCGGAGAATGGACTATCGATCATGACCGTACCCGGTATGTTGCTGGTCCTTGCAGCACATCTGCCTGGAATTCATAACGGCTTGTGTCACCTATAATACCAGGAACAGGACGCTCTGTCTGGAAAACACCATCGTTATGTTGTGCTTCGAGCGATTCTGTGGACATTGTTTTGAAGATCCAGGTCCACTTCCTATATACCAGATTCTTAGATGGGGCAGTCAGAGGGACACTGAGTCAGTACTTCTGAAGCAAGTAAGGAGTCTGGGAGAGGAAGAACATGGATAATAAGAAGTGCACCATCCTGCGTCGGATACTAACCATCACTTTTAGTGCTGATTCAAAGACAAGATAAACTTAATTGCGACAATTGCTGAAAACGGAATTGGCTTTCATGAAATTTGGATCTAGACTCAGACCCGTCGATTAACCAAGCATGATTCGCCACTTCTACCCCAGTAAAAGTGTTTCATCTAGCTTTATCCAAAATTGTAATGATGCTTATACCTTATCATATCCATTATGTTGACAGACTCATGGTATGACGTCGATCTATCCTTGAAAGTAGGGACAGATAATATGGACATCCGCTTGACATACAGGCAGGCTCGATGTGTTCGGTATGATCGGTACGGTAGAGAAGGCCAATCTCTGGAATCGTCGAAGGTGAGTCATTACGTGTCTGCAGCATTGTAGAAGACAAACTGCCATATACTTGTCGGATTCGAGGGTAGTCAACGCGGGTTCTACCTGGCGGAAGATGTAGTCATCTTCAAAGAAGGACGGCGTTTCAGGCTTAGAATCCAAAGTCAACCGGCTGCGCCTGTCTTAGGAAATTACAAAGGTTACAAGCCCCGGAACCAGTAGCCTTTAACATAATTGAAGACAAACTGACCTTGATCAGCCTGACACGGAATGACGGCGTCGACCAGTGTTGTTTGCAGCGACTCAGCACCTTGCATCGGTTACGAAGAAGATTTTCATTCATCGCAAGGCGCATTACGAGACTTGTGCAGCTGTGAACTGATAGAGAGAAATCTCTTAATTTGCATAGCCGAAAGTTATATAGAGCATACATTGTCGCTGCCATGAAGGCATAAATATTACGGATCTTGCAACCTTTGAATCGAACAATGTATCTCATGGCAGCTACATAATACATTCCCGTTCCCCTACCCATTTATTGCTCAGTGTTTCGGAAATTCCTCACCCAAAGTTCCATTCTTAGTGACAACGGGTTGACACTCGGACATGACACCAACCATGCGGGACCACTGTGTCTTGCTGGGGTTCCGCCATTTGTGTAGAGTAGATCGCTGAATTGTCAAGTCCCCGGGCTTGATAATGCGCGTTTCACCAGAGGACAGGGTGAGTTCGATCTCGCCGGCGATCTGGATGACAAAATCCAGGCTCACGGTCCGATGCATTGGACTTTCCGAGTCTGGAGGCGTATCGATGTACCAAACATTGGCACCGCCCCCCTGAGTCACCAGCGGAGGAACCCCGTTGAGCGAGGTCTCGTAGAGCTTGATGTCGGTGCCATTGGTGAGCACCACGGGCGGCCTATCCGTGGTGTAGCCCAGACGTACCAGGGCTCCGCCGAGATCGTTCAGGACGGGAAGGGACTCGCTGAGGGTATCGGAGAAGAAGGAGTTGCCCTCTTCGTCGTTCTCGGTAATGTAGCGCTTGGGGTTGGGAAGAGCGTTTTCAGCCATGATTGATCTGTGTGCGACTGACTGCGAGAGATGGCTGTAGCCGTGGATATGGCCGTGGATATACCCAGGCGGACCAGATCGAGATATAAAAGAACAAAGCTGAACATGACTCCGCAGCAGACGCAGCGGGTTTCGCATCGGGATTCACATGTAAGTAGACATGATGCCTGCAAGCATCTGCATGCAATTATGGTGTGTTATGGAACCCTGATAGATGCATTGTCGACTCTCGGCAATACTAGACGCCGACAACAATGTCGACATCAGAGGAGACAGGGCCTTCTCCCAGCCAGCCAATTGTGGGCCGTTCCGAGGTGCATTTTTGATCCAGTGCACTCGGGAGTGACGACCGAGCTTTCGAGTTTATACCACCGTATGGCTGCTTGTTCCGGAGCGACCATTCCAAACTCAGTAGTCTGTGCAGGGAGACAGCCAAAAGGGCAAATCACGTAAGAGCAAACCTATTACCTATGCCAGGACCTGGTGCTTTGTAATGCAGCTCGACATGCTAATCATCAGTTCCGAGGAAGCTCGGAATGGCCAATGATTGGTTGTATGCCAGCCAATCTGGGGAGAGATGTGATGTTACTCCTTGGTGCGTGGAAGTTGCATGGCGCATTTCTCCGCTGTCTTCTGTTCCTGGTCTGTCTCCACGGAGTTTGTCATCATAGAACCTGGAATCCTAGGAGCATCCGACGGTAGCACTGCAGCTCGACGTATGACAAGGCTGTCGAACCGCACACCGAACGACGTTTTGGCAATATGTCCTCGGCTTCACCAGCCAAGCCGCATGTCTCCCCACGACACAGGAGATACAAGACCGGCCTTGCCTGCGTGACGTGTCGTCATCGCAAGGTCAAATGTGACGGTCTGCGTCCAGGTGCTTCCATTCTCTTCTTACCCGTAGCCCCGATAAATGTCTTCTCTCAACGAAGTTGTAAATACTGATTATCCGGATTCCAGCGTGTGGAAGATGTCAAAGGAGCAGAGAGCTTCGAGAACCATGCACTTACATTTCGGCGTCAGCCCGCCGTAGCAGTACTGTCAACGACGCTCTTTCACCAGCTGCGGCATCTCCACAACTACCGACTCCTGTTACGTCTGCTCAAACACATCCGTGGCAATCTGACGTCAGCGACACTTTCAGCGCTAATGCCCCCGCTATTCCAGGAGAATTCTCTTTCGCGGTCAAGGCTGCTGTGAATGACAGATTGGGGCTACCGTCCTCCAAAAAGCGGTGCCCTATTCTTCTGACAGACGCCCCGTTATTTGGCTTGTTATCTCTTCCAGGGGTTACAGATCTCGCTATAAATCCCGCGGATAACGTCCTACCCCCTCGCAAGCATGTGGACCGCTTGTTGAGCCTGTACTGGCGATGCCTCGACCCTCTGGAACCGCTGCTTGATCAGAGATCTTTTGGTGCCGGCTATCAGGCACTATTCGACGGCAGTGAGATGGAATGCGATGAGCAAATCTTTCTCTGCATGCTCAACCTCGTATTTGCCTTGTCCACTCAATTACACGAATCGACTCCTTCGGAAGAGAGAAACAGTGCCAGCAGAACTTTCTTTCTTCGAGCCTGGCATCTGCTGCGTCCGGAGGTCATCCTCTGGCAAGCAGGCTCGTTGGAGATCGTTCAATGTCTGCTTCTCATGACTAGGTATCTTCAATGTACCCCAAATTTACAGCAGACGTGGATGGCACTGGGTTCGGCTGTGCGGATTGCCCTCAGCATTGGCCTTGACCGTTCAGAGAAGAATATGTCTGGGTTGGATAGGGAGAACAAGCTGGCGCGGGATGTTTGGCAGCAGTGCACATTTATGGATAGGTATGGAGAAGACTTCCACATTTATAGGCCCAATCCTTTCCTGATTACACCTCAGAAGCCTTTCTTGGTCGCTTGGGCGGCATTCCACAGTACCTAGTGTACCCATCTTATCATTGGACCGACTTCGAAATGGTAACGATCTACCTGATTCGGACGGTGAGACCAATGCTGCAGTCTCTAGGATAATGCAGGAGTTGAACCAAATCACCGGCTACATCGGTCTTTCTCAAGTGCTCACTGGCAGCAGTGCAGCAGTGAGGCAGGAGTCGGTTCTGCCAACCCAATCCGAACCCAGTGCCCTCATGCAAATTGATGAACGCCTTACTAGATTGGAGAGCAGGCTTCCCCCCGTCCCATACAATACGGCCAATGGTGAAACTGCTAATCCCGTCAACGGACCGCTGATTCTTCTTCGTCTCCGGTAAGTCGTGGCGAGCCCTCTTTGCTAGTTCGTATATCAGACACAGCTAAATCTGCGCTTCTCAGTCTGGCGCACACACGCATCATGTTCCTGAGACCTGCCATAGCTCGCCTCTGTCTATCGCATCCGCAAACACAAAGAATTCCTCCACCAGCTGAAACGAGCATAGGCGACCGCGTCCTCGAAACATGCGCAACGCTGTGCGTCGAAAATGCACAGAAGCTCATCATGCTGGTTCAGGAGTGCTCGCGACCAGACAAGGCTGGACTCATACCCTGGTGGTACCGTATTTTCTACCTCTACATTGCAATGCAGCATTTTATAGCGGCGATGCTGCGACCTGATCTCTTTGGGTCTCTGGTCCCGGAGTCATGGAACACGGCTGTATCAGTACTTAGTGCACACGAGCATCTTAGTGCGTCCGTGAGGCGATGTCTGAACAAGCTTCAGATGATGTGGCAGAGAGTCATCGATATTCACTCTCCACCCACTCACGAAGCTCCTCTGTCCCTCACAGACTACAACACGGGGGTCCAGGATGTCTTTGGGTATCTTGGATTTGATGCTCAAATGCCGCTGTTCGGGCTGGACGATTCAGCGTGGCTGGACAATGTGGATTGGACAACATGGTCGTCCTAACATGCATTTGCCTATGCTGATTGCTCGATTATCTAGCCGCCTAGTAAACCTTTATTTACTTTGCCATGCTTAAGGCATTTCTGATGGCATTATAATGTCTTCAATTCCGGTGCAGCGAAGATACACAACCCTGGATTAGGATTTTAGAAGTCAATCTTCCAGTACCAACAGAAAGCATTCTGTAGTTTGGACGCCCGGACGAACATGAGGGATGAAAAAGACAACACGAATATGGAACCAGATCCTGTCTCAATGTCTTGCCGGCGTCCTCGACGGCCACCGAATGGTGCCCACTCCTTTTGATCTTTCTCGTCTACTATGCTACAGCTCTCGTCTATCGAAGTTCAGATATACCATCTATACCGTACGTACCCTTGAAGGAGTAACACTCCACATTAAGGATCTATTTCGGGTGCGAATGAAACCGGGGGTTCCCAGCTGATGGTTCACCGAAACGACTTCCAACTGGTGGCGCCTTGAGTCAGTAGCATCTATTGAAGAAGTGTGGAAAAGGAGTCCAGACCACGAAACCCGATGCTATTAGTCTATTGGCTCGGGAATAAGTTATTTTAGCTCGCACGCGATGGTTCATTGTCGGATTTGACCCACTGGGAACGAATACAGGCTTGGCATATCAAAACTACCTAGCATTGACTGTGCCATTTTGAGACTCAGAGAGACCCTCCCTACACTATAAATGGGAAGCCGCCGTTCTCTTAGCCACTGATCCTTTCGTCCCAATTGTACACTTCTTTGGAAACAGCACAGCCATGCCAACTCCCTCCAGTCAGGTCTCGGCACCAATGCCGACCATCACGGCGCCCTGCACGCTAGATACATGTCCTCTTGACTGGGCTCTGGTGCGCTACATGCCCAGTCTTCCAGGGAATGCGTTATACCTTGTTCTCTTCCTCATCATGCTCCTCGTCCAGATCTACCAGGGACTCCGCTCCCGCACCTGGTCCTATCTCGCTTGCATGACCGGCGGGCTCCTTCTTGAAGTCGTCGGCTACGGCGGACGCCTCACGCTTCACTCAAACCCGTTCAATTTCTCGGCCTTTCTCCAGTTAGCAACATACTCCTCCATTCACCTATTACCTTGCGATACTAATGCAGCTAGGTACCTTATCTGCCTAACCATCGGACCTGCCTTCATCACCGCCGCCATCTACCTCTGTTTTGGCCGGGTCATCATTGTCTACGGCGAAGGCTTCTCCAGGATTAAATCTCGAACATACGCCATTATCTTCGTGACCTGCGACCTTCTATGTCTCGTTCTGCAGGCCGCAGGCGGAGCCGTTACCGCAACCGCCGGACGGGACCAAGATGGTCTCCGCCATACCGGGGTCAACATCATGATCACAGGTCTAGCAGCGCAGGTTGCATCTCTGGGGGCGTTCATGGCGCTTGCAATCGATTATCTGTGGAGACTGCGCCGACACCGACAGTCGCAATCCTGCATGTTCTCGTCCGGTGGCAGCTGGAAATGGACAGGGTTTCTCTGGGGTTAGTTCCACATCGATAAACAACCACCCCATTGAAGGGACAGTTCTAACTGAGAGTACATCAGGAATTGGAATTGCAACTTCCCTCATCTTCATCCGATCGATCTTTCGTACGGCGGAATTGAACGGCGGGTTCAGCAGTGACCTTGCCAATGATGAGATCGCGTTCATGATCCTCGAGGGCGCGAGCATGGTTGTCGCCTGTGGCAGTATGAGTATATTCCACCCGGGACTGAGTCTAAAAGGGCATTGGAAGGACCCCATGTCCTGTCCGTTGAAGGCCCAGCAGGACGATGGTCTTCCGTTGGCTGAGGCTGGCCAGGGGAATAGACATTAACACAGAGTATACGAAGTGGAGTGTTTTACCTAGAGCGGAGAAAGGGTCAGCAGTGAAAGTGTCTGCCTTGAAATGGGTCCATAGCAAACTTTATTGAGCCACAAAGATGGCTATTTATGTAGCTGGACATTGATTGGACAGATATTGAAGCACCCCCAGAATATGTCCAGTGTCATTGGTCTGCTCGTATTGCTCATCCGGAATAGGTATAATGTGGATTAAAGTAGACCGAGATATATCCGATATCCACCCATGCTATGTATATCGTGTATCTCCCTGTTGTTTCAGATTTAGAACATTTGACTGCCATTGCTGTCTTCGTATCGATAATTCCCCAGAAATACGCAAGACGCAGTACGATGCGCAGAGCTCATACTAAATCAAGGACCGGTTGCCGAACATGCAAGTATGACCCCTTCCTGGTCAAACGAGACAGCAAGTGATGTACATCAGATAGAATATCACTGACTCAATACTTTGTACTGCTACAGAACCCGTCGAATTCGCTGCGACGAGACATGGCCTTCCTGCAAGCGTTGTACGAGCACAGGCCGTCGCTGCGATGGTCCATCTCTTACACAGACTAGCCCAGTTGCTGTCTCATTCACCCAGACATGGACATTGACATCCACGGTGAGAATGCGACAATTTCCCAGATTATGGGAAGAAAGCGAACAGGACGTCCGGTACGTGCAATACTTTATCGAGTGTCTCTCCCTAGACATGCCCAGCTGTGGCAGCGAATACGCACCCTGGCGACCTCTCATGATCCAAGCCATGCACCAGGAAATTGCTGTCCGTCAAGGTGTTGTCGCTCTTAGTGCGCTTATGCAGGAACGGCTGGCGAATGGTGCAGTGGGGATACATGGGTTCGATGCTCCTCCTCGGAGCGGACGGTATCTTTTCGGCCTGAAGAAGTATGGCAGGGCGTTGGCTTCCTTGCAGGAATTAGTCAAGGATATGGGGAATGACAGGTATCTCACGCAGGTGGCACTCCTCTGTGGGATCATCTGCATATGGTTCGAGATTCTCATGCGGGATTATCTTGCCGGGTTGAGCCACCTGGAGATGTGCTTGAAGATCGTCCTCAATGCAGGTCCATTGGGGAATGTCGACTCAGACATCCAAGGAGCATATGCGCGAATGGACATGCAAGCGTCGTTGTACGTCGGGATCCGCGCCCCCGTCACAGTCCCCGAAGAAATGTCCCCGGTCCCTGACGTCTTCGCCTCGTTCAACCAAGCCGAATCATGTCTGATGGAGGAGTACGCGCGAGTCGTCCACTTTTACCGTAATGGAGGCAACTTCTACCGTACCCATCAACCAGATGGCGTTCCGTTGGAGCTGGTCGCGTACACCCAGACCCTGCAGATGCGTCTTGAGCTCTGGAAGTCGGCATTCGGCTACTCGTATTCCTGTCAGAAGGCGCAAGGGAGTCCGCAGACTTCTGCGCGCGCTTCTCTTCTGCTTATTCAGTACTACATCGCGCTGGTCACCGCATCTACATCCGTCTATGCCGAGGAAACGCTGTACGATCGGTTCCTGTATGCGTTCAAGCGGATTATTTCCCTGGTGAAATCATCCAACGTCTGCCAAGAGAGCGCAGCTGCGACTTCGCTCGTCGGTGTTCCAATGAAGATGGGCGTCATATACCCGTTGTATTTCGTCGCCACCAAATGTCGAGACGCGGTGGTCCGGCAAGAGGCCATCGACCTGTTGTCCTCGGCGCCATATCCGGATGTAGTCTGGGAGGCGCCTATACTGACGGCTGTGTCACGGAGGGCGAAGGAAATCGAGGAGCTGGGGCTAGACGGAAACGAGCCGATTCCAGAGTTCAAGAGGCTACATGGCCTCGGGTGGGCGATTGATTATGAAACTCGCCAAGTGAGTGTGGAATTCCGTAGACGGTCCAACGGAATGGACGGGGAGTGGGATGAATGGAATGAATGCCTTAGCTGGTAGAACTGCTAGACAAAACGCACGCCTTTTCTCATCCAGCGTAACTTGGGAATTTTTTCCAAATGGGTCTTGCTGTAGTTTTGACTGCCAATGTTCTGTCTTGAGGCTTTCCTTAAATCCGCGGAGATAAGCCTCCGCTATAAACACCGCCGGGCCGCAGATCGACATTAAGGTTCTTAAATCCTCGGAGATTATTAACTGAGACACATAGTGAGTGTTCAAAAAAATGTATCTACAAGTCTATATATTTCCTTTCTTCCCTCTGAATATCTCGTCTAATTCGCACATCATCACAGTTCGACTCTCACAACATGGCCACCCTTCAGACAATCCTTATCATCGGAGCCACTTCGGGCATTGGCGAGGAATTGGCTCGCCGTTATCATGCCAACGGAAAGAAGGTCATCATCTCGGGTCGTCGGACAGAACGACTGGATGCTCTGACGGCTGAGCTACCAGGGTTGGGCTCCCTCCAGGTATGTGCAGCACTTCTATAACATACGATTGTCTAACAAAATCACAGATGGATGTAAAGAATCTTGCGGCACTGCCCAGCAAGATGGATGAAGCATTTGCAAGATACCCAGACATCGATGCGGTGATCATCAATGCCGGCATCCAGCGTCTCCTGGACTTCAACACCACCGATGTCTCCGCAGCCCAGTACCCAACCACAGACGCCATCACCGACGAGATCACAACCAATCTGGCCGGTCCAACCGTCCTGGCACGCTGCATCATAGAACACTTCAAAGCGTCGCGATCGAACCAACCTTGCCTTCTAGCCTTTGTGACTTCAGGTCTGGCGTTGGTCCCAGCCGCCATGTTCCCCGTGTACTGCGCCACAAAATCAGCGCTGCATTCCTTCACGGTGCTCTTGAGGAACCAGCTCAAGGATACTTCTATCAGTGTGGTCGAGATTGTGCCCCCGTACGTGGAGACAGAATTAGATAAAGATCACGTCGATGAATTGGCCAGACGCATGGGTGGGACGAGGCCGCAGGCGATGCCGGTCAAGCAATTCGTTGACCAAGTGGTGCTAGGGTTGGAGGTCACAGATGAGAATGGAAAGATCCAGAAGTATGTCGCTGATGGGTTCCCTCGTGCTGCAGTCGATGCTTGGGTCGGGGCTATCGGTCCCATGGCAAAGATTGTGCATACCGAGCTATGACTCTAGACAGTCGAGGAAGTACTCGGGTCGAGAAGGTCTTCGATTGGGAATGTTGAGTCCTGGCCGAGAAGAAGGCTCTCATACGCAGTCTCAAAATCGCCTGCTTGTACAAATGAATCCCAAGCATCCTGGTGGATTTCATTAGCCTTGTTCCTGTCATACTAGAAAGCAACGCACCCAATTAAGGTCAACCATATCCATGTTGGAGTCCTTTGCACCATCTCCGTATGTATCAGGATGTACATCAGAAATAGACGCAGACTGACCACTCTGGCTGGGATCTTGAGGAAGGCCCCTCTCGCCATCCACTGAGACCGCCACGTCAATGGTCGGTGCAAGTCGATCTGGAAGGCCAAGTTTCGGCCGTAACAGCTCCAGCATTGTGTCGAGCACGAGTTCAACCTTGCCTGCTTCACGGTTCTCACCAGCCAGGTTGTTCCAAATCTGGCGCGAAGTGTCGAGAGCCTGGAATATCTCCTGAACACGGGCATCTGTGTGCGAAGGAACCCCCTGGTCTGTTCGCATCCGGTATTGCAGATATAAGCACAGTACCATCGCAGCCAGGCTAAAGTTCGCACTGTCAGGAGTGATGGTGTACCCGTGGAAGTTGCTGAAACACCCTCCCGGCTGGGCCTCTCTGTATACGGTAGCCTGATGTCGGAGTAGCGTCATGGACGAATCAATGCTTCTTTGCTGAGAAAGAGCAAACGTGGGGTCCTTCCGGGCCTCTTGGAGGTACTTCCGATGCATTGCGGTGACTGCTTGGTGGTAAAGCGTGTCTAACTGGACTTTCTGCACCATAACATATGCCGGTTCGTTTGGCGCATTGTGCCAGTTATTCAGTTGCAAATGGGGAGGGATCGACCGATAAGCCTCCATCAGGTCCCTGTCGAGTTGTAGGACCCTCTCGTAAGGCTGCCGCTGTACGGAATTGAGGAATTCGACGACGCGTCTCATCACTCGAGAAAGTTTAAACTTGGCTAGTAAATAACCGATTGGGACACTTGTCGAAAAGGGTCTTGAAGGTGGCAATTCGGACATGCCTTCTTCCATGTCGGTATCAAGGAGGTTGCGCGGCGGGTCTGTATCAGAGTCCTCCGACCGGACGGCCGTTGGAATGCCAAGATGAAAGGACGACAGGCAGTCAATCTGGTCGATTGTGCTCCAGATCCTCCGGCGCATCTCTCCCTCAAAGGGCGACAGATTGGAGAAATGGGACGGATCCCGGTGCAGTCCCAGCCTCATCGCCAGTCGCACGATCGAGCCGATATGCGTAATTAATCCAGCTCCCCATTCTTCATGATGAGAAAACCCAAAGATGCCGTGTGCGATCATTGCCTGGAGCGTCTGCAGAGTAGTCTGGTTTGTTTTGATGCGCTCCAGACACTGGCCAGACTTGTTATGGTAGAGCATCCCGAGTGCCTCAGACATCCCTGAGTTGTCTTTTGCTTCGGGAAAGAATTTCAACGACAGGCTGAATATCGAATAGAGCAGAGCTACCCATGTTAACGTAGCGGATGATGAGTTGTCCCAGTATTCTTCGTACTGTTGACAGTCAGCGATGGTTGACTAGCGATGAAGGATGGCTCCAACCTGTTTCATGAACGTCGGATAATGAATCGAATCTACGTTTTTGTGAGACGAGCAGTGTTCCGCAACATCAGAAACTTACATCTTGTTGGACCAACGAAAGAGTGTGGAGCAAAGAATGCTGATATCAGTCTATCCGCTGCGGGGCGAGATGGCATGACCGCTAGCAGCTCGTCATTCAATCCAGGAGCAGTCCCCTGTGGATGATTGCTAGTATCCTTGTGTAAGTCATCTTGGATGCTCAATGTCGCCAGCTAGAGAAACTTTTATCAGCATCCTCAGCATGTTCCATGCGGTAGAAATGACGAAGCTACCTCACTGAGGACACTATCCCAGTGACTACCACTTCGATAGAAAAGCCCGTCAAATAGCCGCCCACGGACAGGACTGGTGGCCTTGCTCTCGGATTGTGGTGCCGGGCTAGTCACTTTCTGTCGTCGACTGGGACGAGCGGCATACAGGCAAAGATTACTGGATTCTCGCATCACACAATTGTGACAGGGCTGATGACGATCACATCGCAGTCTAGCCGTGTCAGTTCCATGTGCATTATAATCCCATATGTTAGAGCACATACTTGCGCACCCGGCATGAAGCACAGGAAAGTGGGACTCGATTGCGTTTTGCAGGGCCGGCTTTCGATGCGGTCGGGGCGTTGGATGATGATATATCCATGTCGACATGGGTTAGTAGAGCAGGAGATAATGATTCATTCGCCTTGATGGGTTATTGCAGGCTCCTCTGTCCACTGATGAATTGATGACACAAGAAAAGCGAGATGATGGAGGATGCTGAGCTAAGGAGGATACTCTAGTTATGATTGGTGGAGTTGCTTAGGCATAGCTTACCTCATCTCTTTTCTAACAATGAATTATGCTGATGTATAAATCTGACTGTCTTCTACAATTTTAGTTGTGTCACTTGTATTACCTAGGTAGTTTTGCTTCTTCCATAAATATATGGATGCAATGATAACTTAAAAGAACTCATTAGCTTTCATACGCAGATATTGTATGAGTCGAATACTCATCTAGTGGGGATATCGAACGCTTAGTCTGGAGATATATATTCTAAACACACAGTCCCCTTCTCTTCGTCATTATTACCCAGGGGTGTCCGTCTAGTGAGGGATAACACTCATATAGATATATATAAACTCTTTTATACAATGGTAATGGTACAGCAGACAAGACTACATTAAGAAAGATATGTGTTGAGATTTTGCAATTGATGACTGACAGAAGTGGCCAGTTGATTATTCATCTCTGTGTTGATTGTTAATCGAAGGCAAGCCACCTTTTATCTTATCAGCATACCACAGTATCGGACGGAATACTAATCATTTATACATAGTTAAGTGCAGCCATGTGGCTATTATTGAGTGTCCAATCACTAATCAAAAGCTTCATGACGGAGGACCGTCTCCACTATGATCACTAAACAATAATAAACCATTATTACCGCAAAATGCTATGAACGCCCTCACTTCAGGGTCGTCGAGTTATATATTTAACGAGACTGCCTCCTGATAGCACTTGTTCTCATCTACACTATTTCTTTATTCTAAGAACACCCTCCAACCAAATGCCTTCCGGACTTATCTTCATCACCGGTGCTACCGGTTTCATCGGCAGCGCTGTCGCCCTCGAAGCCCTCAACGCAGGTTACTCGCTGCGCATCAGCATCCGCAAGGAGTCACAGATCCCCAAACTAAAGAAAGTTCTGTCGCAATTCGAAGACAAGATAGAGTTCGTTGTCGTGCCTGACATTACTCAGGAGTCTTCCTTCGCAGGAAAATTGGACGGAGTCGACTATGTGCTTCACCTAGCCTCTCCTCTTCCCCACGGGACAAATAAAGAGACGTACTTTGGTCCGGCTCTAAAGGGCACCACGGCCATCCTGAAGGAAGCCGCCAAAGTCAGCACGATCAAGAGAGTCGTGATTACTTCGTCCATTGCGGCACTCATACCCGTCACGGGAATTCCTGAAGGAGGCGTCGTAAGAGGTCAGTTTCCCTTCACTCAAGAGTAGTCGTCAGGCCGAGGATAGATGCTGATCAACCATGCACAGAGAACAATGGTTGGGACCTAACGGTCGACCCAAATGCCGACTTCACGGGCCCAGACGACGCCGCCACCTCGTTCACACTTTACCACGCCTCCAAGCTCCTAGCAAACAACGCCAGTTGGGACTTCAAGAACACCGAGAAACCGCATTTCTCGCTCGTGTCTCTCCATCCTGCCTATGTCTTTGGACATAATCATGTGCAGACTAGCCCGGAGGAGGTCCAAGGTGGTACTAATGGAATGCTCTGGGGAACCATCATGACCGGCAAACCAGTGGGAAACATTACTGGGGTGCATGTCCGGGACGTGGCTGAGGCACATATTAAGGCGCTTGATGAGACGGTACCGGACGGGTCCAAGTTCTTGTTGGCAGGTAAAAAGGCATCCTGGAGCGATGTTGCTCGCATCGTGAAGAGGGATTATCCGCAGATTGGCGCGAAGATCACCGAGGATATCTCAGGAGAGCCTTACCCACTGGATACAACCGAGGCGGAGAAGGTCTTGGGCATAAAATGGAGGTCATTGGACCAGATGGTCAAGGACGTGGTGGACCAACAGCTGGGGTTGATGAGACAGGCGAACATGTAGCCAGACGCTATATTTGTTACACTATGTCGATCAGATCAGACGATCGCTGCACTATGTTCAGTCTGTCAACTCGTTAGATAGCTAGCTAGCAGGCATTACATACGCCTGAGCAAGAAACTGACATGAGGAATATTATGTCATTAATTGTATGAGAATTCTTTAGCTATATACAGTTGCCGCATCCCTTCGATACCGGATGCAACGGTGTTCCGTCACCTTCATGATCAACCGGCTGCTCGCAGTACTGGTCCACTTGGATGGGATTGCGACTCATCCGCCGTAACACTGAGCTCTTCGCGCGTCGCCTTGTCAGCGACTTCCAAGTGGTAGGCCATCTTCGGGCTATTGCGGTTGCAAACGGAGCGCCCACGGTCGTTGGCATTGCTCCTGCAAACCTGGGCTGTGTGTGCGAGACGGCTCTCCAGAGGCACAGCAATTCATAATCTGCGGGAGCGCCGCCTGGAAGCCAACACCATTGGCCGGGAACTAATGGGAGTCGACAAGGAGATCGAACAGCTTCAGGCGACCATGGCCACCTGGGATGCGCAGGCCAAGGCGCAGCAGCAGGAGATTGACATTGCGGCAGCCGAGGAACAGTGGTTACACACCAAATACACCAGCGAACAGCTCTATACCCTCATGGAGAGTACGGTGAGCATTTTATTTCAGCAGACATTCCTAATGGCAGTCGATATGGTCAAGAGTGTCCGTCGGGCAATGGACTTTGAGCTTGGCCTGCGCAAACCAACCAGAACAATACCGTCTCAATTGCCAGCTCCTGGGAAACGTGCCGCGATGGCCTACTCTCTGGTGAAGTGCTGGCTATCGAACTGCAAACGCTGGAGACAGTGTTCGACAATACCCAGCCATGGGACTATGAAATCTACCAGAGCGTGTCACTGCGCCAAATCAATCCTCATGCCTTTTTAGAACTCCGAGAGACAGGCAGCACAAGCTTCGAACTCAAAGAAGCGCTCTTTAACCAAGACTTTCCTGGCCATTACTGCCGACGCCTAATGGAAACCAAGGTTTATTTCCCCGGGGCTCCCCGTTCTATCGCCAGCACGCTCTCCGTCACGGAGCATAAGTACCGCGTTTCCGCAACAAAGACGAGCTATGCAGAGCAAAAGGACGAGGATTTTCGCGTTGACAAAATCCCCATTACCTCCGTCGCCGCTACCAAGAGCGCTGGGGGCAGTGGACTACTCCGGCCGACCTTCCATTATATGAACGAGTATTTCCCGTTCGAGGGAGCCGGTGTCGTTTCCAAATGGCACATTGAGCTTGCCAACGAGCTCCGACAATTTGACCATTCCGTTATCACCGATGTCGAGCTCGACATCAACTACAGCGCCATTGCCGGTGGGGACCGACAGGCTGCCCTCGATGCGTCCAGCAAGGATCTAGAAGAAGGTAGAAACGTTGCCGCCATCGATCTGATGGACATCAGCAAGCCCAGCAACGGCAGCGAACCTCCTCCAACTGGAGTAATAGAGATCCCCGATCTTCGAGCGCTGTTACCCCATATCATGTCTCGTGGCCATACGACTGTGAAACGTGTGGAACTATATCTAAAGTCCAAGACGGATCCGGATGGCCTGAAGTCGGTCACTGCTATGATCAACGGAACAGAGTTGGACAGAGAAGACGCTCCCGTGGGTGCTTTTGTCATTAAATATTATGAAGGATCGATTGCTGTCGCGGATTCGTGGAAGGTTGATCTCAAACTCGAGTCAGCAGCATGGCAAGGAGAACTGGATGAAGCATGGTTGCTTATATCATACGCAGTTACCGGTCTGGTTTGAGACCTTGTCTTTTATTCTTCCGTCCTAATACTGCTATCAGATTAATGTGTTTGTACGTATGTGTAGTTTAATATAACATCATATGTCATTTCCAAGTTCAGCATACTCAGCACTATGTAGACTTCACATCTTTACTGAAATGCATCCTCCCCTGCCACCTGCGCAGTCGCTGTCCAAACAGCTGCAACACCACCATAAAGAACAGCGATCCAAACGTAATAGCCGCCTGGATCCCCAGTGCCCTGGCCGGCCCCATGCCACTGACCCAGTCAATCTGAATATATGTAGCCATGAACCCTCCCCAGTTCCGACTGGCCGTCACCCACGCCCCGACCTCGCCGGATCCCTCGGGGTAGCAATCCAGCAGGTATGCGTTGATGGCGGTCGTGATGATCATCATACTGCTGCATTGCATGGCTGCGAAAACGGCAATAACCATGTAATGCCAGTGGCGCTCAAATGCGAACCCGAGCACGATCAGACTGACGCAGCAGAGGATAGTAGCGGGATAGACGATGATCAAGCGTGCTTCGGGGTGCAGTCGGCCTTGGTGTCGATTCATGTAAAAGGTGCCCACTGCGTCGTGGAGGTAATGTCCCATCAGCCAGCCGATGATGACGCCGACAATGCCGAAGAAGTAGAAGTAGCCTGTCAAAGTCAGTATTTCGAGCAGAGTGTATGTGAGAGGTACATACCAATGCCACGAGTGGAAAAGCCGTAGTCATTGCTCAGCCAGATGCCGATAGTCGTGTTGACTCCAATCACCCAGGCGAAGTTGAGCAGGTAGTAGATCAAGATAATCAGGACCGGAATTCTGGTTATAGCCACTATAGGCCGCATGGCACACTGGAGGAACCTCCTCTCCCGCCACAGCTGTGCTTGCTGGGCTCCCGTGAGACGAGCGATATATGACCCCCTCGGGATCTGGCGACCTTTACGATCAAACAGCGTTTCGTCAAGAAGGAAGACAAGCAGAAAGGCCATGGCTGACATGCAGGTACACAGCCAAAAGGCCCAGCGCCAGGACACGTCCGTCACAATGAAGCAGGTCAGTAGGGGGCCAAGGTAGGGGCTCATGATGATGAAGAACTCGATGTAGTTGATGACTTTGGGGTGTTCATGGAAGAAGAACAGGTCTTTGATCCAGAGCAAGGCGCCTCCCTGACCAACACTGCAGAAGAGCCCGTTGATGATCCGCGCTGCCATGTAGGACTCGAAGCTGGTGGCTGCTGCGGACCAGGCACATGTCCCGACCATAACTGCTTGGAATATCAGCAGGACGGGCATGCGACCGAAGAAGCCTGCGAGGATGACTACGATGATGCCACAGGACCCGATGGTGAAGAGGTTGCCTACCACGGCTCGTTGGACCGTGGCCTGGGACAGGCCCCATTCTCTAATCACTGATCAGCAGCGTTCTTAGGTTATGAAGTATTGACCCTACATGGACTGAGGAATGACAGTGATGATCGCAGTCCCCCCGGTATAGTCCGCCAGGAACGCAATATACGCCATGATCCAGACAATCAGCCATTTCTTGCGCGAGCTCCAATTCAGCGGATCATCGGGCGTGTCCAAGGGCTGTGGGATGAGAACATAACGACCATCTGGCGTCGTTTTCAGGCCGGCCGCGTTGTTAGGATATCGGCTGGGGTCAACGACGTATCCTTCCAGGGCTTCTTCATCCTCGTCGATCCCAGCCGAAGTAATCTGTACTGGGGGTTTGTCGTCCATTGTATGAGCTGATGCCAATACAACGTGACTCTATTAATCCACCTTTAATCGGCGACCTCGGGTGCAATTGGTCTGGGGAGAAATGAGAGAGAAATTCCAAAAGGTATTTGAACGTTTGTGGAAAACGCTCGACTATAATAGAAGCTGTGGAATTCGGAAAATTGTTTAATGTATCCTAGTCAACAGGGAACATGCCTTGCTCTGTGTCCAGAGCACTATATAAGATCCCTGCAGCGCCAGCAAAGTAGACCAGCTCCTGTCTCGGATCGGGTATGGATTTACGGCACAATTACCCGGGAAGGACTGTTGTTGAGAAGGCCTGAGAAACAATTGCTTGTATAAATGAGATGCAAGCCCCTGCATCTGGTAAGAATTTAGACAGGGATCAGAAATTAATGCATCGTGGGTCAAAAGAACGGCGGGATTACCAGAAACAGGAAATGCAGGAGAAGAGACAAGGAAGTTGGCTGTGGTCTTAGCACGGTCGCATTGTCTTGGTCCACAATTGACAGCAATCATTTCTGAGAGACGCACCGACACCGTAGGAGTCAAGCCGAATTAAGAAATTGCCGTTGCTTTGCCCAGACGTACCCGAGCGAAACTAATATACTCTAACGACAGGGATGCGACAGGGGACGATCCCGCGGTTACATGACAGTCCACTTCCAACTCACAGAGAGGTCATTTATGCCTATTCCATTGGTCGTTTAATTACAATCCATGGCCTCTAGAGCAATACAGCACAGCCACGGTGCATGTGAATCTCGTACGTAGTCCAGGATTAACAAGAAACTGATTTCGGCTCCCTGTCCAATATCCCTGTAAAGATGTGTAAGACTGAGATTGACCGGGAAGCCAGCACCCTAGACGGCCTCATCTGGCTGGAATACAAAATGTCCGCGACTGAAGTAATCATGTACTCTACTGTGTTTTCATCGACGTGCAAGGGCAACTCAGGCTCACTATGGCTACGGCATACGGAGGACGCGGCCCTGTTCTCCTTGGAGTGACCTGGGCAGAAACAGCCCTGGCTTTGATTTTGTTCGGGCTACGTGCAAAGACAGCATCTCTGTGTCCACCAGAGGATGTTTCATTTGGGTTCTGTGGTCTGCGATGGGATTTTATCTGGGTGATGTTTGCTTATGTATGTCGGATCGGCCACAGTTGATGGGAATATATTCTGATATATGGCAGGCACTTGCCTTTGCGGCGCAGTGCACCATGACAGTGAGCGTCTCATACGGTCTCGGGTTACACCAGGATCAGCTTTCGCACCAGCAGATTGTTGCCGGCAACTACTGGAGCTGGATTGCTCAAGTCCTGGCCATTCTTGATCTGGCAATAGCCCGGTGTGCTGTGATCGCTTTCCTCCTGGCATTGCAAACGCATACCCACCGCAAAGGTCGCTGGGCACTGCTCACGGTGGGTGCCATCCAAGGGCTGATCAATGTGGCTGAAATCGGGGTCATATTCCATCAATGTGATCCCCCTCGGCGATTATGGGATATGGAAGTTCCAGGGACCTGCAATCTGATCGAGACCTGTTTGTATATCGGATACGCTCAGGGTGGTATGTTTCTCTTTCACCTCATACAGGGAAAAGGTATTGATAGAAACAGGAATAGGTGCGCTTGCGGACATCTTTTTGGCCTGTTATCCAGTCTATATTATCGGACAACTTCAGCAGATGAGACTTTCTGTCAAGGTTGGACTGTGCTTGTTGATGAGTGGAGGTGTCATGTCAGTACCTGTCCTTCTTCTTACTCTTTATGTCTTCTCCCCTAATGTCAATGTCTCTACAGCGCAGGAATAGCCGGGATCAACAAGACAGTCGCCATATCCACCATCGCCGAAACCGCCGACCAGACGTACGCCATCGCCAAACTAAATACCTGGGTGCTGACAGAGATGTGGTTCATTCTCATCTTTGGGTCAATTCCGGTCCTGCGCCCCTTCTTCGTGCGATTCTCTCAGAGCATCAAGACTGTCGCGGGATACTCGAGTTCGCGTAGCCGCACTCATGCTGATGGCGATCGTAGTGGGAGTCGTCCCAATGACGAGACATGGATAAACCTCGATGGTCAACAGCATAGCCCCTGGATTGCTAATGGGCCTCATACGAAGAAGGGTGTGTCCGTGGGGATTCATGGAGGCAGTGAGGAGAACATCCTGTCCACGACGTATCGTGATCAGATCGTTGTTACGAAGAAAACTACTGTGATGGAGGAGTCTCGCTAGCTGTTCTATCGAAATAATAATGTCTTCCTTTATTCTTCTGTATGATATTAGCATCTCTTTTTATTCAAGAATAGAGTTCTTTCCCGGCTTCTTCGTCATAGAAGTAACACTCCGAAGTATCAATATTATTGAAGCGACTCAACCGCAATTACCTCCTCAAGATTCGTTCATACTAATAGCTCTGGGTTGCTTCATCAAACTGGCACTCTCATTCCAAATCTCCCTGACTCCACCAGAATGGCCTAAACACACTAGTAGGGGCGGTTCGAAGCACCCCTGTCTGGCGTCTTTCTAGTACACCCACTGTCATTTTCTCTCCATCCAAACATTATCCATTGGGTGGATCATGAGCGTGCCGCACTTCCATTGCCTCATTTGTGGACTGAAAACCTTCCGGGATAAATTGGCGTGGCCAGGGCCTTGCTCATCTTCTATTGTTCTGTGTATGCCAACCTCGCCAGCTTCCCCCAGGGCAATCCTCGTCTATATTCTTTCCCTTTTAGGTTGCAGGCAAGATGACCATATTCGACGAGATAAAGCACGTCCAGAGGCTGGCCGAGGCCGAAGCTGCGGGTGATCCCAATGCTCACAGTCAACTGCTGGCTGCGATTCGCAAGCTGCAATTGGCAGCGGAGAAGCCGATTGACACAACTTCGCGAGTAAACTTTCAAGTAAGACCCACGGCATAAATTTAGTTGAGAAATATAACTTACATTCAGATTATGCAAAATATCTGCGTTAGAGTAGCAATCGAAAGGAAGCTGCTGCACGCGATAGCGGAGAGGAATGGAGCACTCATTACATCGGCCGAACTTTCGCGAGTGACTGATACGGATGAACTTCTAGTTGGTAGGTGTCTTGCATGCATCCCTCCGTCTTCAGATCAATGCTCATCCCAATGCATCAGTCCGTGTAATGCGCGTGTTGACCGCAATTGGCTTTGCCCGCGAGACGGCCAACCAAAGCTATGCGGCGAATGAGACGACCCATTTTGAGATCCTCCCTGGATCAATTGCCGCCGTGAAGCATCAGTACGTATCTCCATGCTCGTGAAAAGATGAGTGACTAACTTTAGCAGTTTTGAACCCGACTTCGGCATGGTACATTCCCTCTACGCTCACTCCACGGTTCTGGCTGACAATCTAGGGAGCCAAACTGGTCGAGTACATGCGCGGGCCAGGCATTAGCCAGTTCGCCGATGGACCAGGGCAACAAACACTCTTCAAGTACGCACATGGATTTGACAAAATTTTCGGCATGCTCGAACAGAACCCGGAGCAAAAGCAGGCGTTTGATGACTACATGGCGTCTCGACGGTTGATCAACCAGCCGCAGTGGTTCGAGATCTATCCTGCTGCCGAGAAACTGCGGGATGTACGAGGCGGTCCAGAGTCTGTCCTGCTGGTCGATGTTGGAGGCGGACCAGGACAGGAAATGTCGCGTTTCAGACAACGTCACCCGAACGTTCCTGGGAGGATCGTCCTCCAAGATCTCCCTCTGACCCTCAACCGGATTGAGAAGGTACCAGAGGGAATTGAACCTATGGAACACGATTTCTTTAATCCGCAGCCGGTCAAGGGTGAGACGCATTCCCTATACCAGATCAGACAGGACTGACAAGTAAAGGTGCCCGGGCTTATTTCTTCCGGCAAGTACTGCATAACTGGTCCGACGCCAAAAGCAAGCAGATTCTGTCGCACATTGCCGATGCCATGGAGCCGGGATACTCCACCCTACTGATTGACGACTATGTGTTGCCGAATACTGGGGCCGAGCTGAGAGCTGCTGAGATGGATATTCTCATGTGGTTACATACTGCCGGTCTCGAGCGAACTGTCTCGCAGTGGAGGGCTTTATTCGATGCTGCAGGCCTCGAGCTGGTGCAGATCTGGAATACCGACAAGGGAGATGAGTCGGTGCTAGAAGTGAGGAGAAGGTTGTAATGCATTTGAGGCTTTTGAAATAGCTTCCAATTGTAATCACGCATTACTTGCCTAGTACCAATGATAGTGACTAAATTGGCTCGTCTTGAAGCCCTGGAGTTCTCGCAACGTTTCGCAGTCGCATTGCAGCTAAATCATAGATCAGTGCCAATAGCAAAACTTATAAAGCTTTTCAGGACACAGAGTAACTGCCATCTTCTGCAGTAGTGGAGATTTTCAGACAACTAAGCTGCTGCCTTGCTGAATTATGTTCTTGTCTGATCCCAACTGAAGACCTTTATCAGCTATAGGGACATTACCTTTCGGCACTTTTCCATTCAGGCTGACACTGCATATATTCTATAGTATCGTCGTGCTTTCCAATGTCTAACTTTCCACTGCCCATGCCATTTAACATTGAGGACTTCTTGCATGTCCTTTCTGCAAATGGCAATCCCGTGTGCGTTCCTCGTCCGTCAGTTATCCGCACTGTTAAGTACCACTGATACTCCTCAGCAGACCGACTTTCTATGAACCATCCTGTAAAAGTCCAATGCTGCAGCCTCACCTACCCATCCCTTTCAGACTCTTTTCCTTGGATCCGACCACCGACTAAGTCAGGCAAATCAAGCGCCAAGACTGTGGCTTCAATCCGTCCGTATTTGCCCCGCCGGGACCCTGAGGCAGCAGCCGGCAACCTAATCACCAACGCGTCGATATAACGCGATTGAAGCCCGTCATTGCGTTGACAGACGACTTTTCAGTCCTTCTGTACAAGATCAGCAAGTTCTTCGATCATGGCAGTCGCAACGGCCTCCGCGCAGTCGCGTTTCGACTTACCGGGATTCTCCTTACCCCTGAATTTCAGGCCCGAGAAGTGGAGGCGTGTCATGTTCCCCAATGGGCTGGACGATTATTTCAACTCGTAAGGTAATCGTGGTCTGCAATTGAGGGCAAGCTGACAGAGATAGGCGGTTGGATACGCATCGAGAAATAGTCATGATGCGAGCAATGAATGCAATCACCGACAAGCCGGACTGGGACAAGAAGGCATGTTTTCCATTGTATCAACAGGCTCGTACTGACTTGCTAAGGTATTCAATGATGAGATTACTGCCAAATGGCGTAAAGAAATTCAGGACAGCGGGGAAGATGTCAGCGAGCGAATGTTAGACTGGATCATCAAAGAAGCGCAGTGGAAAGCTGGGGTCTTCCAAGATAGTAAGCATGTCGTCGCATTTGACGTGGGTGTTGTCAAATCCGATGTTGCGGTATCGGAGGAATTACGACAGGCTCTCATAGAGGCTGTGCGTCCCCTGGAGGAGGTTCCCGAGGAACAGAAGGACTACCATCCTGGGACGGATGGTAAGGTAGTTGATCTGGTTCATCCGTCGTTATTCCCGGTGATATATGGCCAAACACGCATCCTGCCGGATCAACTCATCAGTCTTGAAGCCTTTGCAAGCCACATTGGTGAGGGCGAAGTACTTGCTGTCCGCCCAAAGCAGGAGTGTGTCACGAAGCAGAGTGATTACGACTACTGGTACCAGAGGCGCCCTCATCGACCCTACAGCCTCAAGTTTCAATGGCTACCCTGTGATGTTCACTTTGGGCCAGACGATGAATGTCGGATTGCATCGTACATTAACAATCTACATCCCCAGCGACACCGAGGCCTGTACCAAGTCATCGAAAGGATTCTGGCGAAGACCATCCCTATGTGGAACACAACCCTGAGTCTCTTGGAAAATGATTATAAACGCATTGAATACTATGAAGTTGAGTATGAGGACCATCCAGAACCCGAGCCGGAGGCGGCGGACGAGGATGAAGAGGATGACGACGAATTCTGCGAGAAACACTGGGAATGGCAACGGAGTCAGCCCGTCAAACGGCCAGAACCAGGAAAATTTGTCCCGCACCCTTTTTACAATCAAATAAGCCTCCGCAAGGAATATGCCGAGCGAGGACTCCAGGTGATTGTCAAGCTGGCGAACATCGAGCTGACGCCGGAGAAGCCCGAGTATGAAGGAGGCTCCTGGCATATTGAAGGGCAACTGGTAAGTCTATCATTGCTGTTCATTTACAAGCCTCATCCTAACGATAATAGAACGAACATATCTGCGCTACAGCCATCTACTACTATGATAGCGAGAATATCACAGAGAGCACACTCGCGTTCCGTCAACGGGCCAGCTCGAGCAAGATTGAGGACATTAACTATGAACAATCCCGGCATGAGTTTCTGCAACAGGTCTTTGGCTTTGGGCCTGACGTGGATGGTTCCAATGAGTGCAACATCACTCAGCTGCTAGGCAGTGTCGAGACGCGCCAGGGACGTCTCCTCACCTTTCCAAATATCCTCCAACATCGCGTGGCGCCGTTCTCGCTAGCAGATCGATCCAAACCGGGCCATCGCAAGATCCTCGCGTTTTTCCTTGTCGATCCGCACCTGTCTATCATTTCATCAGCGAATGTGCCACCTCAGCAAGAGGACTGGTGGAGAGAACGACGGGAGCTCGTTGGCCGTTTGCTTGGGGAGAAGCTGCCTCCTGAACTGCAGGACATGGTAAAGAAGGAATTTGATGCTTATCCCATCTCGATGGACGAGGCCAGGCAGTACCGAAAGGAGCTGATGGAGGAGCGTTCGACCAGGTTGGAGGAGCAGAACGAGAAATTCGAGATGGACCACTTTAACTTATGCGAACATTGATCATCGCCAAGTCTAGCTCATAATTCATAGTCTCTATTTTTACAATATCATGGAATAAACCGCCTTTGCCTGTTGTTTTGCCGCTTCTATCATTCTATACTCTGACCATCTCCTAGAGAAACTCATCATTGTCACCACTAGACTCTGGAATCGTAAAAGTGACCCTCCTCCTGGATTGAAAGCGACTCGAAAGGTCCTTCCTTGTTCCTACCATGCTTCTTGCGCTCTTTCTCAGCTCTCTTCGCTTCTCTCTTCTCCTGCTTGATTCGCTTTTTCTCCTGTCTGCTGACCTTGGGAAATTCCGAGTCCGGACCTTGCAATACTCGACCAGGGTGGATGACATTCAGAATGAGCAGGGCCAGAAACATCGGCGCCGCGTCGAGGACATATTCGTATGCCTCGTGGGTCAGAATGGGGTTCGTCGGATCCGTGCCTCGCGCGTACTGGCATAGTCGGAAGATGATTCGGATCTGCCATCCGTCAGTATACGATGTCATCCGGGGCAGAGGTCACATACGGTGATGAGCATCAAAGCCGCATACAACGCCCAAAACAGCCAGCGCCAGGAAATCGAGCCGCGAGTGGTCTTTTCGGTGTCCAGTGCCCCGTAGTTCTCCATTTGGACCATTCGACGGTGGAGGTGGATTGTCAGGACGCCGAATATCAGCACGAACAACTCTTGGAGTCCGATACCGCCCATGTAGATGTGGATACCGAGCATGGTGGTGCTGGTGGGGGCGTCGTTCTGTGTCGTGATGCTGGCGCCTGCGAGCTGGACGATAAAGGCGAGGATATCCAGCCACACAAAGATTAAGCCGTATAGTTTGGCGGAGATTCCACCTAGCCGTTGGTCAGGGATGAAGAAGTGGATGAGCCGGCCTAGGGTCATGTAGACGAAGGCATTGATCCCTACATTTGATCAGTATCTCTTGCATTAGACGTGAGGAGTCTCGTCATACACAAAGGCGCCAGAAGATATAGAAGAGTGTGAGCAGTAGCAAAGGGCACGCTGTCCTGGTGTCGTGTTTGTAGAGTCCGGAATACAAATGCGAGTAACTCCCAGCTGGCTCCCATGATAACCACCCAGGAATATTTCTACGTTTGTCAGCACAGTGTTCTTGGGCTTCCGATGCAACACCAACCTTCTTGTAGATGAAAGCTTGAATAATGTGGCAGAGGGTCGTCAACCCGAACAGGATCGTGAAAAAGATGGCTGCGCCAAAGGACGGCACATAGAGAAGAATGGCATCACAGGCTTCTGGAGGCAGATAGCCATTTTTGCCTGGTTTTGGATGTGTACAGGTCTCGGTGGCAGATATTGCCGAAGCTGTCGCTGTGGGGGATATTGTTGCCGTTGTGTTCATATTGAAGATGGTTATAGATATGGTACTCAATTAGAGTCTTTCTTGTCGATGATATTGCGTGGAGGCCATCATGGCTAGAAATATAAACTTATATATTTCCATGACTTCTGACGTTATTTTGAAGCCTGTCAGGCAACCAGATAATATAATAAAACCACTGATAGACATGATGCTCAGCGGCAGACATGAAGCATCCAACTCACATCATGACTTGAATCTCTCGATCCTTTTGAGGTGACAAGCGAGCTGGCCAATCAGACAGTATAAATGAAGCTTGGCAATGACATATGGATACGAAGGCAAGTAATAAAAATAGTGCAGGCTAATTAGCATCACAACAGGCCAATCATGATAGATCTGACAGGCAATTCATCCTGCTTGCTGAATGGACAATTGGCAACTCCTCGCATCCGCTAACTGTTTTAGTCTTGGAGCCTAAACGATCGGGCCTCGTTCCTTGACTTCGTCTGACAGGTTGATAGGCAGCCGCGTTCCACAAGCTTGGATCCGTGGATATCTCCGAGTCGCTTCTCTCTGAGCAACTCATGGAGTTTTGAGGTTAAAGGTGCGCTGGAAGTATATGAATCGTGATCGTGGGACGCCTTATATGTATAGAAACCATGCCTCTCCGGACAGGAGTCAGCCGGTCTCGCAACGGCTGTCTTACATGCAAGTGAGTCGACAACATGTAGTGCAATTGAAGCAATAATATTCATTCTGGTGCTAGGATACGAAGAGTGAAATGCGATGAAGAAAAGCCCACCTGCCGACGATGTCGATCCACTGGCCGAAAGTGCGACGGATACGCCAGCCCCTCGTCTAGCACTGCTCGCCAATCGACCCATCTACGGATCATTCAATATACGTCGCATGTATCCGAGCCAATGAAGATGAGCATGTTCCCTTCGTTTCACCGGCCGCTAGCAGGGTGTGACTACCGTGCGCTGGAGTTTTTCCATTTCCAGACCGTCTCCTGCTTCGGACCCAAGGCCGGGGACTTTCTTCTTCATGCAGCCTATCATAATGCGACTGTGCGAGTCGCTGCCACTGCGCTAGGGTCTTTACATCGTGCCTTTGTGCGCGGTGATGGTCCGGCCGTGCAATCGGGATTGACTCGGCATGCATTGCAGCAGTACAGTTCTGCCATCCACCTGGCACTGAATCAGATCCCTGTAACTGAGGGACAAAGCACTGACAGCATACTTATCATGTGTGTGCTTTTTTTCTGCTTCGAGAGTCTGCAAGGCCACTTTCGCAATGCTGTCCAGCACGGTATAGCCGGCCTACGGATCCTCAAGCAACGGGAAGAGCGCTTCCTGAACGAAGGAATCGTAGCCTGTCTTCCCCCGAGCATTGTTCGCTTGATGTTTGTCACCATTGAGAATCAAATGCTCGAGGTAGACTGGCAATCGTACCTGCCTGTCTCCATCCAGTCAGCCCTTCTGTCTCCCTCCAAACTGCCTCTAGTCAATTTGGAGGACACTCCGACGCTCCAACAACTCAGTGATTCTTTTCAGTTTTGTTACAACCAGTATCTCAAGTTTCTATACCTATCCCAGACACCCAAAAGTGTGGAGCTGGTCCAAATCCTTCAGCAGAACCAGGCATACTATGCCCAGATACGACAGCACATGCATGCCTGGTCAGCAAAATTCGACGCATTCCTCGAGGCTCATGTGCAGGCCAACCAGAATGAAGCTGATCGCATGACAATCAATCACCTGAAGATGTGGCGGAAGATGATGGGCATCTTCTTGAATATGGATGCGCCTCCCTCCCATGGTGGTCTTGATCGATTCGCCTCTGAGTTCAGGGCGATCTTATTTCTGGCGGAGGATCTTGTCAATTCCTCTGCTGGTACACCTGCTTCAAGGTCGAAACCCTCTGTCAGCGTCCAACCAGCTCGACAACAGCAAAACACCCTTCCTCCAATCCTCCCCAAGGCCGACCCCTCCTCATCATCAAGTCCACCACCCTCCTCCTCCTTCTTCGTCCTCTCGCTAGGACTCGTCCCCCTTCTCTGGATCGTCGCCACGTCCTGTCGACATTCGCAGATCCGCCACCGAGCCATCGACCTGATGAGCCGCAGTCGCCGGCGCGAAGGTGTATGGGACTCGGTGCTGTTCTCGACACTGGCGCGCAAAGTGGTCACTATGGAGGAAGAGGCTGCTGGATTCGCCAAGGGAGCCATGTACGAGCCGGCGGATCTGCCTATTTCGGCCCGGACTAATGCTGTTGCTGGTGAGTTTTGCGAAGGTCGACAGGGAAAGGTTGAGTTCTTTCGGGATGAGACCAAGCTCTGGGAGGAGGTTATACGGTGGTGATATGACCCAAATAACTTCTTGCGCTATAATGATAGTGTGAATGATATTTCTAGAGGATGGATCGATTTTACCCGGAATGACTACTTCTGTTCCTGGCTATGGTTGATGGATAAGGCTATATGGTAGCATCGTATAATAACAATCATCATTATCCTCTGTCAGCGACAGAGGATTACTCCCGCATTACAACCCGCCTGCGGTGTTATATGCTGATCTTGCAGGTATACGAAGTCGTACGGCTCTGCGCAAACGCATTGATCAAACTCTCAATGGCAGCATATGTACCCATCCCCGCCAACGCCAATGCCCCCAAGATGTAGAAAATATTGAAGACACTCATAGCCAGCTCCTTGGGTTTCTGCGAGAGGAAACCACGGACGACACGCCGCATGCCCTGATCGTGGCGAACGGTCTGTCCTGTCGCGGGGTCGAAGCCCTCCCCGTCCCGCAGGGCGGCGCGCTTCGCCCAGTACGCCAGGGCCAGAAGAGGAGGGAAGCTGTAGGTGAATTGCAGAATACACACGGCAGCGACTACCGAGGTCAGACCGGAGAAGTTGGGAATACCGGCGGCGAGAACAAAAGCGATACCCCAGTAGATGGGAACCAGGATGACCCAGAACAACTTGCCGCCCCGGGTGGTCAACGGAGGACACCGGAAGAGCTCGACAAAGACTTGGTTGTACAGGACTAAGATGGTCAGTATGCAATAACATATGGAAGGTGCTGCAGACATACCCTTCAGACCAATGTTTCCATACAGACCAGCCGCAATGGCCGCACTGAGCATGGCAAAGACGTTACCGGCCGTGGAGATGTCGTACGAGCCGATCCCCAGGTAGCTGGGGTTGACGTTGTACTGGCCCTGGTAGCCGTACATGAACAGACCGTAGAACATGTACCAGAAGTAGATGAATGCCTGGGCCGCCCACATAGCCGTCAAAAAGTCTTTGGGCCGCTTCATCTCCGACATGAACTCCGGGAACACCATGGCACCGCCGTATGCGAACACGGCCTGCATAGCGCCACTGAGCGAGCCAACGAAGTTGCCCGCCTCGGGTAGGCCGCCAGACGTCTGAACGGGAGGGTAGATACCGTTCACAGGCGTGATGAGGGCCTTGTTGACCACCGCACCCGCCGACGCCGAGGCGGCCGCGTAGTTGGGGGGTGCGTTAGCCGCCCCGCCCATGGTGATGAACATGACGATGAGGTTGATCCAGACGGCAGAATTGGCGAGCCAGCCATACTTCTGGAGAGTACGGATCTGGCCGATGAAGAAGCCGAACAGCGCCCACACCAGACAGCAGATGATGAAGCACAGCTTGGACTTGGACACCTGGTAGAGAGCCTCACCGTTGGAGATGACGATCAGCCCGACGTTCAGCAGCAGCTGGATGCTCTGCAGCACGTTGAAGAGATACCGCATCCACCGGCCATACAAACGGAAACCGAGATCTCCGAAGCTGCGAAGGGGGAATTGGTATGAATCGAGGCCCAGGAACGCTGACCAGAGGAGATAGCCGGAATAGGCAGCCAGCCCACCAAAGACAGTATACAATGCAACTCCGGGACTATCTCGTCAGTACTTTCTATTATCGAAGAGACAATGTATACTCACCCCCAACCCATGGTCGCAAAGGCATAACCCAGACCAAAAGGACCCAGAATGTCGGTGGTGATCAGATAGAAGATGGCTCCTCGGGTGGCCGTCCGCAGCGCCCGGGATGCATTGGTCCATTCTTCGTCGGCGATGGTCATTTGGCCAGCTGCATCGCCGGCGCTGAGCGTTTTAGCATCTTCGGACGTGTTTTCGGGCACCGGCTGGACACCGCCGGCCGACTTGGAGGGGAATATAAGGGACAGCCATCCCCGTTCCTTGTCGCCGTTGGGCCGGGACTCTTCTTCGGCACGGGTCAACTGGGCGTAGTAGTAGTACTCCTCGAAGGTGACGCTAGAATCATGCAACTTGCGGTGCTGCGGACGGATAGCAGCAGTGCCAGTGCCGTAGTCAATGGCATCAAAGGCCTCATGCTCTTTCTCATGCAGCCGAGGATCCCCCCCATCGAGGACGACACTCGCTGGCTGTGCCATGACGGAGTATAATGAGCTGAAGAGGAAGAGAAGAAGAAGAGTAGATGAGCAGGCGATCTTTGGAGGGAGGGAGACACGGAGAAGAGCAGCTGGGACCGACGGCTATTTATCGGGTGAACCGTTCTCCAGACGCACAGATGGCCGTCATCCGCAGACCAATAACAGAATAGTGGCATGATAGGAAGCGACAGAAAGTATAAAGTATAATCAGACCGGATAGAGGTTAGAGACGGGAGTTCGCCTCCTGGCGATGATGCTGCTGCGGATAAGGTTTCCTATCCCCAGGTTCTAGTGGCTCTATGGCAATCCAGAAACTCGGAGAAGACGCATGCCGAGGATAGCCAAGATGAACCGTCAAGGCTTGACAATGCTTATTTGCCATGTCAATGAGGAGTGGTGGGCCAGTGGGTCTGTCGTCGAGATGAGGAGATGAGAAGTGGTAACTTAATATCGGCATACGAGGGGGAGCGAGAGAAGCGAGAGTAGGGAAAGTACTCCGTACTACAATGGTTGGACCACCTGATCCTCTCCATCTATCTTCCATCAATCGATGCACGACAATTCGTCAGAGGAGCAGTTCTTCAGCGCCGTGGAACAGTGGATGTAACCCTCCACAGAGCAAGGCGTGCACTAGATGCTACTATCCAAACTTTGTTAGATTAGGCTCAGCTAGAGCGAATAATCCCTCATTCTTCAAGCTTCAAAAAACGTGTCTGCCTATCATCTTAAGACATCTGTCTAGATCGAAACAGGAAGGTGTTTTAGCACGGATACGCCATGTGTTCCCTGCATTTTCCACGCGAGGTTCCCTCTACCTCTTTTTGTCAAGGAGCTGATCGGAATTTGTATCCACTGTCAATTGCCTTTGGCAGGAATTACTGGTCCAGTAACAGGTCACGCTGCTCGTTCAGAAGGAGAAACTGGATGCAGGGACAATTGAGCAGGCTAAACTGCTCGGCCCTACTCCGCATGTTTCGCTGCCATATATATCAATCACTACTCCGGTGTAGACGTATCTTAATAGCCGGATAAGACATGCCTTGACAAATCAAATTGCCTGTCCTTGATGCCGATATCTTACAGCCAATCTCAGCCGCCGTGACCACGGTGAGTGGGCTCCCCTTATCAAGGGACGAAGCCAAAGTATCCATATCAATCCTGTGGGTCGTCTTATCTTCTATGCTGCAAGATCGTCCTGCTGGAGGTTCAAGACCATTACCTTACGTGTGCGCCGGACGAGTTGGATCCATCCCTCGCCGCGAATGGGCCGATGTAGAAAGGAAGCAGCCAATAACGCATACTGCGACTATTCCTAGTGGAGACCTACATGGACCTACGACGCCTACAGCTACGCGACAACCCGATCCTAGAGAGCAAAATCGTACCGTAGCTCTCAGGCAACTCCAGACACCCATCCTCAGTCCATATGCCCTCCTTCATTGCTGAGGTGCAGACAGACAGACACGCCGTATGCAGAGACCTGCCGGCGTACCTCGCCCTCACCGCGCGACCCCCCCACCCCGATCACCAGAGTATCTGGAGAGGATCACACAAATGCAATCTAGACGACCCTTTTTTCCGACCACACCTGTTTGTGTACGACCATACGGCCAACGGCATGAAGGCGGTGATCCGCTACGTCCTCGATGAGTCGGATTGGTCTTGAGCGCAAATCGACTCACAGCGCAAGAGCCTGTCGACCTCAGATCCGGTACCCTTCTCTGCAGCCATATCCCATACCCAGCAGTCTGCAGCATCATATCGCCGAGTACTCCTTTTGAACGGACGACAGTGGCTGCGATACACGTGGTTTCGAGGGAGGTGGTCTGGGATCGTGACCATGGCGGCTTCGTGGGAGGAAGGGATACAGGCAACTTGTGCGACGCGACCGGAGTAAATATTGCCAAAACCAGTCGCTGTTGGATGGTGAGCACTTCTGAGGTGGAAGAAGAGTCGGATGAGATGGCAACGTGGACTAGGTTGAGCTGGTTGTTGGATGTCGTCAGCAGGAAATCCGGGGTTCTGCAGCAGACGAGGATGTTTATGTGATGTACTGATACCATTGTTATGAGTTGTGATTGGGTCATGCTGTGTATTATGTGTAACTGTATTACAACCACCACGTTGGGGCGGGGTCACCTGATCATCCGTTACTTGGTTAGTGCCTCAGGAATCCAGGGGACCAGGATGGCCTGCGTCGTCCTACTATTATTCCACCAGCTCATCTACATGATGCATCTGGAAGGGCTCAACTTCGTATTCAATTACAGACCGATCTGAGTCAATTGCCTAAAACGGAAATAAATCGTTATTGGAAGCGGCATCAGCAAGATGCTGGAAGCAGCGGAAACAGCAGCCATGGACGAAAACGGACAGAACAAGGCTATCCGGACAAGAAGTGTGTCAAGGCTAAAAAATGCCCATTGTGAGCTTTGTACCACTGGATGAGGTCGATATAGACAAGAGAGGAAGACAATCAACTCATCTCATCCTCACTGTCTGCCTACAGACTGTCCTCGACCAACGTCCTTGCTAAAGTCCAGAGCTTCTGGCCAATTCCTACTCCATGGCCGTCGTCATGACGCTGTGGAACTCCAAGGTCATCAAGATCATTGCCGGGTTTTTATTCAGCATGCTCCTGCTCAATGCGCTGGTCAGCAACGGAGTCGACTACACGGCAACGCGACATAGGATCCGTGGCGGCCACTCTCGTCGGGCGGATGATTATCTGTATGAGGCAATTCAAAATGAAACACTTGGAGTACGCCATCTCAAGCTGCTATTGTAATCCTGTCTAATGTGTCCAGTTCGAACATGTCTATGCCATTGGCCTCAAGGAGCGTACCGACAAGCGCGATTTCCTCGCTCTGGCGGCCTCGCTTGTCGGCTTTCAAGTTGACTGGTTAGACGGAGTGAAACCAGATGAAGTACATCCAAAGTCGCTTCCTCAGGTAATGATCTTTGCTTCTTTCGGGTCTAGTCTCACTAATATCCATCCAGGGAATGAACATGACAATTATCAAACCTACGGTTGCAGCCTGTTGGCGAGCTCATATGAATGCTCTTCGCACGTATGTGTCATAGCACTTGGGACAGACGATCAGTACTGACAACCTGCAGAGTCGTAGAAAAACGGCACGCAACCGCCCTGATTATGGAAGACGACGCGGACTGGGACATCTCACTCAAACAGCAGCTACGTGAGTTCGCCCGAGGACTCCGGACGCTTTCGCCGACCAAAACCGCCTCGAAACAAGCCCCTTATGGTACCGACTGGGATCTTCTCTGGGTTGGGGGGTGCTCAACGGCAGCAGGGGTAAATGAGACCCAATTTTACGCAATCCCTAATGACCCTACAGTCCCAGGCATGAACCGCCGAAGCTTCTGGGTCGACCGGCGGGGGCCGCCGGACCAATGGAAGCACCGATTTCCCCAACTCCCTGAGGAGTCTACTCGATATGTCTATCGCGCAGACACTGGATGCTGTCTTTATGGGTACGCTGTGACCTACAATGGTGCCCGGAAGATCCTGGCCTCGTTGTCGGTGGACCACCTGGAAAATCCCGTGGACAATGCCCTGGGCGACATGTGTGGGGGCAGGAGTCGTCCTCAGATCCAATGCTATGCGCCACATCCAAATCTGATCGCGACGCATCGGCGCGCGGGCTCCTCTTACAAAGACTCGGATATTGAGACATACGGACAAGACAACTGGCATCCAGATGAGGCCTGGGATCTGGTGTACAGTACGAAGCTCAATCTCCACCGGTTGCTGGCGGGAAATGAGACGGTTATGTCTCAGTGGCCGGACGATCATAAGCCATGGTCGCCGGCTACGTTGAAGGTGAAGGAGTTTCAATATCCGCAGGGGTTTCATGTTGCGTATTCCGATGATGTTTAGTAGAGCCTATATGCCTAGTTTAGATTTGTAGCTGCATCATGTAAAATAGCGCATTTCTAGTCTTATCCAGTGTAGTCAGCTATATTTAGTAAAAGTGTGCCCTGAGCAGAGATGCAACATGAGGTTACTTGAGCCATATCCACCGCTGCAACCCTTCCGGATGCGAACGACCTGTCCCGCCGGCTAGCCCTAATCAATGCAATTTCTTGTCTTTGTCTGATCAGACACGGACAATGATCACAATGTTCCATTCATTCTCAGGAATACTGGGTCCCGGGTGTCATCGATGCACTCAACCAAGAAAGTCCTCACAGTTCTAGGTCATAGTTGTCTTCCATATAGTCGTGTCCGTAAGCTCCCACCTGCTTGTCTGACAATGTCTACTGAAAATGTCTTACACAACTACTCATTCTGAAAAGGCCCCAGAGGAAGCGGTCCAGCCTGTCAGTTCGTCTCTGTCCGACTATGATGCGGATCTCTCGTCGTCCGGCTACACGGAAAGTCCGGATCTTGAAGATCGAGAGAAATATGCCGGCATCCTAGCAGATACGAAGGAAAAAGACAAGGCAGCCCCAGGTCTTCGCTTCATTGTATGGACGGGAATCAATGTTGCTTCCACCGTTGCCATAGTATGTACTTCACCTCGGAGAAAATCCAAACTGACCAGCAAGGTTTTCACGAACAAATACATCCTATCCGATATATCATTCCGCAACTGCCAGGTCGCCTTTGCTGCATACCATTTCTTCATTACCGGGGCCACATTATGGGTCATCTCTCGGCCACAGTGCGCTCTCTTCATACCGAAACATGTTTCGGTAGTCCAGATTATCCCCCTGGCGGCAGCGATGTGTATCCAGGTGATTCTTCAGAATCTCTCCCTTGCATATTCGTCCGTCATGTTCCATCAGCTGGCCCGATTACTCCTGACGCCCGTCGTGGCTTTCCTCAACTACATGCTTTACTCGACCAAGATCCCCCGGGCGGCGGTCTCCCCTCTCATCCTGCTGTGCTCTGGCGTGGGAATTGTCTCGTACTATGACTCTCTCGGAATGGACAACGCGAGCGCTACGAGTACATCGTCATGGGGAACGGTATTTGCCCTCGCCGGCGTCTGCGCCAGTTCAATTTATATGGTATGGATAGGGCAGTACCACAAGAAGTTCCAGTTGAATAGCATGCAGCTTCTCCTGAACCAGGCCCCAGTCAGCACCGTTCTCTTGCTGATCACTGTTCCTTTCACTGCGACGCCGCCATTGGAGGCTGTTCCAGTATCCATGTGGATTCTAATCTTACTGGTATGACCTGAATCCACCTCCTGTCCTCGGTTCTTCTGACGAGTCGCAGAGCGGCATATTTGCTTCGTTGGTGAATCTCTCACAGTATTTCATTATCGACTTGGCGGGCCCCATCAGTGGGACGGTGGTCGGTCAGCTCAAGACGTGCATTATTGTCGGACTGGGATGGGCTTTTAGCACTCGTCCGATATATTTTCAGAGCATTATTGGGATTATGCTGGCGTTGGTGGGCATGAGCATGTAAGTCACCGGCTTTATAGAGATGATTCCACTAACGCGTGCAGATATATGCGGATCATTATTCAAGAGCAGAGGTAGTACACTTGAGAGAGGGTTTAGAAGTATTCATCAATCATCATCATATAGCAACCTGCATATCCAGCCGAGACTGTTATTGTAGATGGACATGCATAGAGAATGCGGCCAATCGCGTGCATGATGCGTATGCCTTCATTTAGCTTAGTCTGACTACCCCTCAAATTCACGACAACAACCTCCAGCCATCCATCAATCCGTCCATCGATTCTCATCACATAGAGCATTATAGAACCTCCATGTCCATTTTACGACTGCCAGACGATATCCTCTTTCTGTTGGCTGATAATCTGTCGCGAGAGAGGGACATCAACGCCCTTGCGCAGACTAGCCGTCGTCTTTACCCACCGCTAAACCGATTCCTCTACCAGTATAATATCCGACATTCAAACAGCTCCGCTCTCAATTGGGGTGTGTATGTCGGCTGCGAGGGCACCGTTAGAAAATGCCTAGAGCTAGGTGCACCTATTGAATGTAAACCCAAGACGGACCCGAACGATGAGGACGCAGACAGCGATGAAGACATGAGTGAGACACCGCTGGTGAACATCGCAGCCGAACGAGGCTATGATGGTGTCTTGAAGCCCTTACTGGATTATGGGGCCAACCCGAACGAGAACCGTCAATTTCCTCGGGTTCCCCTTTCTTTGGCCATCCAAAATGGACACGATGCAGCTATGCGAGTATTATTAGCCCGAGAAGACACAAAGGTTACCCTGCCGTCCACCCCATTCAACCAACAACCACTGCATTTCGCTTTAGAACGAGGATCT
This sequence comes from Aspergillus fumigatiaffinis, assembly GCA_012656285.1. Lineage (NCBI taxonomy): Eukaryota > Fungi > Ascomycota > Eurotiomycetes > Eurotiales > Aspergillaceae > Aspergillus > Aspergillus fumigatiaffinis. The sequence goes on along the minus strand of JAAAPX010000018.1, from coordinate 85,224 downwards.
CTGGAAAGTGTTCTCCTCCTGATAGAGCGAGGCGCAGATCTCCAGCAGTATGAGTCTACAGGCGCCCGGGCACTCCATCCGGCCATTAGAAGCGGGAGTCAAGCTCTGGTCGAGTTCCTCATGAGTCGTGGGTGTAATCCACTCAGCTGTTGTGGGTATACGGCTCTATCGCTTGCTGCAGTCATGGGACACCAGTCCCTGGTCCAGTATTTCCTTGCTCATGGAGTAGATCCGGATATTCGGGACCGGACCGGATTCACTGCTCTCGGGCACGCAGCCAAGGAGGGCCACGCGGATATCGTCGAGACGTTGCTTGCGTGGGGCGTCCGGACAGAAAATGTCGGGGAGGACGGAGAGACGGCTCTATGCTGGGCGGCCAGAGAAAATCACGAAATGGTGGTGGATGTTCTAATGCGGCATGGAGTAGATCCAAACTCGCCCAACTCTCACGGGATACGCCCCATTCACTGGGCTGTCACCAACGGTTCCATCCCCTTATTCAAAGCGCTCTTGGCCCGTGGCGCCAGGATAGACATTCAAACTGACGGAGAAACACTCCTCCATATCGCCGTACGGCGGAACGATCAGCCGCTGGTTGAAATGCTCATACAGCTGGGGATTGAGGTAGACAAGCCAGACAATGCGGGCCGTACTGCTTTAACCGTAGCTGCCGCGGGCGGTCATCTCGAAATGATGGAGCTCTTGCTCGCCAACGGCGCAGACATGACTATCCGTGATCAGAGGAATTGGGCACCGCTGCACACAGCCCTCTGGAGACACAAGATGAGGCCGTCGAATTCTTGCTCCGACGAGGCGCTGATCCGGACTTCGCAACTGAACATGGTCCCGATCGACTCATCGACGCAGTTGCCAATCAAATGGTCCGGGTCACGCGGTATCTCCTGGAAAACGGCGTTGATCCCGACCCTGTAAGTCAGTCCGGACGTACCCCGCTGCTTACTGCCTGTGAGTTTTTCCGGGGGAATGACTACGAGATAGCTGAGATGCTGCTCCGGACCGGTCGAGCGAACGTCCATGCTCGAAACGCGGAAGGGCGTACGCCCATTATGTGCGCGACCGGGCAAGAGAATCCTGATCCTCGGCTCGTAAAGCTTTTGCTCACCCACGGGGCAAATGTCAATGATAAAGACGAGGACGGGTGGTCTTGTCTTGCGAGTGCGTGTGCGGCGGGCAACGAGGAGATTGCCAGGACTCTGGTTGAGGCTGGGGCAGACCTCAACACCCGGGACAGCTATGGGCAGACCCCTTTAGATCAGGTCCACTCACAGAGCCCCCTTTATGAATATTTGCTTGAAAAGGGTGCAGAGCTTTGATATCAGCGGTGCCTACACCGGGAATAGAACTCGGATATGAGCATAGGCATATTAGAGATATGCCGACTTATGTTATGTCTTCATAACACCAAAATAAACTAATGAAGAGAGAAACTCTTATTGCCATAAAAGTCAAGCATGTTGGCTGATAATGCAGCATCCATGCCTCTGTCGATCTCGGCGTATTTTGTGCATTGACATACAGAAATAAAGGGGACAGGTACCTGCCATGTTGTCATCCAATCATAAAGATATATTGAATATTCTTCCTGGCACTAGCCTGAATAGGCAGCTCATTGGAGAAGCTTAGCGGAAGAATCAGGAACACTGTGAAGTCATAGTGGCAACTGGCTGGCAACACAGTATTCTATAGACATCTTCACACTGCATTCTATTCAAGTTCAGGCTGAGGATTTGAATACTCATACTTATTCCCGCTATCAGCACTCTAATACTTTGTAGATAGACGTGTATATTCATAACTTATGAAGACAGGTACAAGATGCCAAGATCATTCAGGGACTGACAGCATGATTAATTCTTTTATGTAATTCCGGACCAGATCCTGTTCCTCCCACGCACTACCAAGGTCCACCAATGGCCATGGTTCCAGGGTCTCATTGGTTCGGCGCTTTCTTCATGATTCCAGACCACATGGGGAAATCCAGCACGAGAGTGGCCACCGATTTTTCCACAGCTAACCATGTTGGGTCAACCGGTTGAGAGGTTGACGGTGTATATATATGGTGGTATGGGCCTGAGCAGTGGCAGGCCTTGGTCTGTAGCACTGAGCATTAAGAATGTTCACTAATGACCGTGGGGATCAGGACTCCGGTAAGTGTCTGTCTACATATAAATGCTGTCCAGATACTGACAACAGTTCAGTGAGCTCAGACGTGACCATCGTAGATTGGGATGGACCAGACGACCCGGAAAACCCACTGAACTGGTCCAAGGCGAGAAAATGGCTCATCACCTGCATCTCGCTGCTCATGACGTTTGTGTCGCTCATGAACGGCACCATCATCACCGTCGCCCATGAAGCCATCAACGAGCGTTTTGGGATCAGCGATGCCGTCTTCCCGCACTCGTATTGGCCTGTTACCTCCTGGGCCCTCGGAGGCGTCTTCTTCTCTCTGCTCATTCTCCCCATCATGGAGGACTTTGGTATCCGACGGACGTTCCTCTTGACGCATCTCCTGTTGATCCTCTTCGTCATTCCGCAAGGCGTGGCGCAGAACTTTGAGACGCTGATCATCACGCGTTTCTTCGCGGGAGGCTGCGTCACTGTCATCGGGAACAGTGCCGCCAGCGTGATCGGGAATGTGTGGGAGACGGAAAAGCAGCGCAGTAAGCCCGTCAGTCTCTGGATCTGGGCCTATCTGGCGGGCAGCAGCGTTGGTCCGGTGATTGGAGCGCCTATCTTCCAGTTTCTATCCTGGAGGTGGATCTCCTACCTGCAGTTGATCTGGTACGGGGTGTTGTTCCCGATCAACTTTTTGGTTTTCAAAGAATCGCGCGCTGCGATCATTCTGCACCAGCGTGCGAAGCGACTACGCGCCAAAGGCCAGAATGCATATACTCGCCAGGAGCTAGACGCAGAGCCTCTCCTGCAGCTGCTGGCCACGAGCATCCAGCGGCCGCTCAAGATGCTTGTCACCGAGTACGTGGTCTTCTTTTCAACGCTGTGGTCGGCCTTTACCGTCGGCACTCTGTACCTCTTCACCCAGTCTGTCGAACAGGTGTTTGTGGGTCTGTATGACTGGGGTCCTGTCGAGGCCGGATACGTCCAGGCTGCAATTGTGATAGGCGAAGTTGCTGGATGGTTCTTCTCGATCCCCTCGGCCAAGCTATACTTTGCTTCTGCCCGTCGCAATACCGAAACGCCTGGTCTCCCCATCCCCGAAGCACGGCTGTACATGTCCGTAGCCGGCAGCGTGGTTGGCATTTCCGGCGGCATGTTCGTGTATGCGTGGACCTCGTATCCGACTCTGCCGTGGATCGCCCCTGCAGTGGGACTGTTCATGGTCGGCGCAGGCAGCGTCGTGGTGGTCTCCGGACTGGCGGATTACATTGTCGATGCGTACAGCCAGTACGCCGGCAGTGTGATGGCGTGTTTCGTGCTGGGGGAGAATACCTTTTCGGCGTTTCTGCCGCTGGCGGCCATGAGCATGTATAACACGCTGGGGTTCCAGTGGGCCAGTACGCTGCTAGCGTTTATCAGCTTGTCTCTGGTTCTCGCGCCGATTGCTTTTATTGTGTGGGGGAGGAAAGTGCGCGAGAAGAGTCCGTACATGAGAGAGGTGATCAAGGAGAAGAGGATGCAGGCTGGCTTGCAGTAGTCTGTCATTCAGTTGTAAATAATAGGTTCAGGTATATAGATCTACAATAATCTCATGCAGAAAGATCCATGCAAATAATTCAATTTGGCTTTGGGAAAGGTCGAAAGAAATGGATAAAAAAAAATGCCTCCGGGGAGGATCGAACTCCCGACCTTGAGATGGCTCAGAAGTGCAACTTCTGATCATACAGGCATATGAGACTCACGTGATAACCAACTACACCACAGAGGCATTTCTTAGACGATCGCCACCTTTTATGTTACACAACACAAGAGCCTGCTCGCTGATACCTAGCACGCTCTGGTGGCTGGCTGAGATGGGATACTACTGAATCAGATTCATGACACTGATTCTACAGCAGATCTCAAATGCCCGCTGAGCGTAATAGTCAATCTGCTCCAGGGATAGGACTGGCTTGACAAGGCAGGTATCGAGCTGGACCAAGTCTGGACCATTAATCGATATGCCAACTCCAATTCCAATGCACTTGGTCCCAGCCGGCCATAACCCGTTGAGGTAATGAGTAGCTGAGTGTGTGATTGGAAAAGCCCGAGTTTCGTTAACTGCAAGCCGAGGAGCGAAAACAAAAGCTGAACCCTGACTCGCAGTTGGCGATGGCTGCACTGGAAGTAATGTCACTGGTCAGTGGCTGAAAGCTAGTGTTGCACTCTAGGCACGAGGCACAAGAATACTTAGCACAGATCGCCTATTATGTTTGATTGTTACGCGATGTCTTCGGCTGCCAGTTCAGCTAGGCTCCTTCCAGCAACCATCGCCCGCCAATAAGCAATGGCCCGACTTGTCAACCGCTAACCTTTGGAGAAGGATTGCTCTATTGCATGCGACAAGGATAATAACTTCGTCAGCACACCACCCCAACGTCTTCAGCTCAGTTTATCTCAGCCACTACGAGACATTTAAGCGCTCTGCTGCAAGATTCCCTTCCGGGAAACGCCACCACAAGGGTTCGTACTTCGGTGCCGGCGATTCCGTCTTGGACGTTAATCGATACGCTGAGAGACCATTGCTCTCCTGAATCTGTATCTCATAATTAGCGTCTTTTGGCAAGAGCATTGACTGCACTCAGTCCTGTCACTTCGTACTATCGGGTATACCCGAACTATTGGCATGCACCCTGGCGGCGGCGGGGTTCTGCCGTTCCTGTAGATCCGTGTCGACGCCAGTATTTGAATTTCAGCTCTCAGTGGTCTGTTTCCTGTGCGATTATGGGCAAATGGTGCGGTCATACCCGATCCAGCTCTCCATAGTTCATCATGAGAGTAACGCACGGAGTACGCACTAGAGCATGGCGCTCGAAGCCCTGAAGCACTGACATCGGCTGGAGTATAGTAGCGTTCTGAGTAGCAAAATGATACGCCAGTAATAACCGAGAGTAGACATCCGCATTGGCCTATGTATTACGATTCCACTACATAAAGCGCAAATTCCCACGAGCATTGGAGTTAGTCTCGTATAGCTACTACAGATTGACTTAAAAATACAGTCTTTCTCTATTGAAGGATATACTTCGCAGCCAGCAGTTCTTAGTCTCCTCTATTCAAATCCAAGTACACTGGTTACACCAGCATCCTGTGTGTATGATACCATAAAGCTTCTCCTAAGAGTATGCTAACACTGGCAGCACTACAATGTCCTACACTATCCGTCTCCGTATTGAGAACAGCACCTCCGACACCCTCACGGTCGTCGAAAAGACCTGCTGGTACTACGCCAACGGCTGCACCTGGACCGAGCAAGATGGCCAGCATGTACTCTTCATGGGAGGCAGCGGTACCTCTGGAATGCTTCGCTTCAAATCCTCCTCCGGCGACTTATTTACCGTTGTGGTTGGCATGCACAATTACAACCCATGGCGCGGTTTGCTCGTGGACCTGCGGGAGGATGATACAGCATTGAAGTTGCATCCAGAATACTACAACGGGGGCAAGTTTTCGCACCCGCCTGAAGGGGTGTACAGCCTTGCGACTACCCATGGTGCAAAGGTTGCGGTTAATCTCCAGAGGAAGGATGAAAATGAGGTGTTTGCTATTTTGCAATACTCCCCTGCAGATGTTGAGACTATTACATATGTCCCCCCGCGAGTCTACTAGTTTGCTATAGGATAGGACGGCACATGTATCCACTACTGGCTGCTTCTACCTAAGTCTGGATTTGAATTGCTATTTTTACAGTCTGTGCTCAAACGTGCCAACAGTATCTTGTATTGACGAACGTGTATTCCAGGTACCCTACAGCAGTACAGCCTGAATCCCAACCGAACTGCTGCCAGATTTCTAGATGTTATCATAATAGGCTACCCTGGGAAGCACAGCCTCAGATAGTCTTATCAGGCGTGGTCCATGTAATAGTTGAGATTTCACGGTTTGAGATAACATTGAATACTATTATAATATGTGGTGATCTGAACCCATGACCCCCCATATAGACACTAACACCCCTCAAGCTTGGCTATATCTACATTCATCATCTATAATGAACCTAGAACGATGCATTGAAAAACGTCTGTGTCGAACATCTCAGTATGAAACTGCCTTCTCGTTCAGGAAAGCGACCCTTGAGCGAGGTTTCCAACTCGTGCCATGATGAGGACTCTGCGAGAAGCTGCTCGAAAGTCTCAATAGATGACTTGGTCTCGGTCAAGTGATTCCTCTCATAGTTGTCCGTGGGAAGCGCATGCGATGGCGAAGAAGTGGTCACCGTGGCCGTGGGTCACATATATCCCCGTGAGCTTCCGACTGGGAATGGTGGCCTCAATCCAGTCTGCCAGTTCCTCGCCGCGTTCAGGAGAGATAGGTGCATCGACAAGTACAGCTTCATCTTTGGTAGCTATCAAGGTGAATGTCGTTGGTGAGAAGCTGAGATCTGTCGACTTCTGATAGTGGTATTGGGCTCGCATGGTAGGTGTAAATTTGCAAGTCCCCCTTTTCAATGATGGGTTGAGTAGAGCACGGACATGTGTCGCATTTGGCAAACACGGTGCTCACTGATGTCGCGAGCAGCAGCGCGAGAGAGGAAGGTAGATGCATGGTGGCAGGGATAATAAGATCTGAACCCAGAATGAGTACTACAGTACAGTAGAATCTTGTCAGGACGCTACCTCTCTGTAAGCTGTAAGTAGGTAACACTAGACCGTATGATCTCGTAAGAGCTTCCTGACCAGTAAGCTAGTTTGATATTTTGGAGTGCGGTATCTCACTTTCCTGGCGGATACGTTGATTCAAACCTTGTACAAACCTAAGGTATACACCCCCAGGAGAGGGTTTATATAGCTAAACCCTAAAAGTAAGAGTAAAAAGGATTCTCATTCAACTAACTCCAATTCAAATTCTCGACCCGGCGCTGTTTTCTTCTAGAATCATGCCTCGTCATGGAATGATTTTCTTTCGCCCTTACAGACTCCTCAACCTCATAATTACTTCTCCTTTTCCGTGACCTTAACAGCCACCCGAAAATCCTGCCATACATGACAACAATGCGCATCACGGTCCCAATCAAATTCCTTGTTCTCCAGCTGAAAGTCATACTTCAACAGCAACTTGGCAATAGTAAGACGCAAGACGCGTAAGCCCATAGTCTTCCCTGGGCAAGCATGCGTGCCCACTGAGAATGCAGAGAACGCCCCTAGCACATCTGAATCTGATCCAGAAGTTGATGGGGACATCCAACGCTCTGGTTCATAGCGATCTGGGGTTTGGAAATAATTTACAGAGCGGTGGATGGAATACTTGTCTACGAAGACTTTGGCCTGTTCATGACGAAAATGTGTTACTTTGGCAGTCCAGAATTGTCTTTCGTTTCATAGAAATGAGAGGGAAAGAGACAAACTCACCCCCTTGGGGACGTAGACACCATCTACCACTACGCCAGTCGAGATCCGGGCGCCGACGTCGTTGACTGGAGGCTGCAGTCGAAGGCTTTCCTGGAGGCAGGCGTTCAGATATTCGATCTGGGAGAGATCCTCATCGGTGACAACACTCTTGTCAGGAATCGCGAGCTGGAGTTCGTATTGAAGACTTGCAAGAATCTTTGGGCGTCGCAGTAAGTGGTAGAAGACCGCTGATGCGGCAGCTGAAACGGGGTCATATCCTCCGATTCTGTTCAATCCATGGAATTATTTAGTCTGCAGAACACACATATCTTCACGTTGGCAAAAAGGATTAGGACACTGACACCAGAAGACTTATATGTGCCATGCCGCGCTTCAGATCTGGACTTCCATTCGCGCCTTTATTGGAGATCCCCAGTTTCTGTGCGACGATACTCTCTCTGAACTCCTTTCGATCTGTGAGCCTGCAGTAACAAGCAACAAGAAGATGAAATAATTAGCCCTTTATGCTCAGTCGAAGGGCTCAAGGATCTGGTGAATGGCTTACTGCTGAATGCGACTGAAGGTATTCACTTGCACCCAGCGCGTGCTCATGAAATAACGAACTGCCTTCCACAGAATGGTAGCAACCGCTGAGGCTCCCGGCAAACGGCCAACATAAAACATCAGATCCAATCCGGCAGTGTACACATTATCCCACCTCCGAAAGGAATCAAAGGTCTCCTTGGTACTCATGGGAATTGCATGACCCAGGAAGAAGTGACCCATGCACTGCCATATTAGCCTATCGAGCCCGTGAGTAAGATTATATGTTTCCCCGCTGGAAGCCGCCGCATCCAACTCGCCTTCCAACTCCGCTAGATAAGTTCTATGAATCTCCTCCTGGCTACGAGATGGGTATGTAGCCAGGATCCCCTGGACCTGCGAGCGGACACTCCTATGATCTGTCCGGGTGGCCGCGGACTGAGCAGTTGTATTCCCGATAACGGCGTCGATCGCGAAACTGACGTTGTTCTGGGTTGGGGTAAATCCTTTGGTATACTCGTCCTTGTAGATATCGTCTCGTGCCTTGGGGCTTGCGAACGATAGCTCTGTTGGTGATATCCGGACTACTGGGCCTGTGATTTGGTTTTGTTAGACCAGACCATGCTCTCTGTTTAACTGGTTTTGTGTTCATCTGTAGCTTGCCGCACCATATTTTTCATGAAGAGCTCGCAGTTTGGGAAGGAGTCTGCCTGAATAGCGCGCATGCATCGCCCATAGCTTTTATGGTGTAGAGTTAGTCAGAAGCCTAGAATTCGAAGAGGAGCGGGGTCACGCACTGGAGACGTTGCGGCAATTACTGGGCCTGGAAACTTCGCCAGTGGGTGGAAATATCGGTCGTAGATCACACTGATGGCTAGGATGGCCGTAATACCGATCAGCAGAATGGACAACATGTCAAAGGATATTGGTTTCGGTTGTACGTCCAGCTCGACGGTCTCAGCACTCAACCGCTGGTTAGAGTCTATGGAAGAAAACCAGCTGGGAACGGAAGTAGTGCAGAAAAGAAAAGTTCCCCCCGTGATAAGGTTAGAAATATAGGAAGTGGCCTATGCTTTCTCATTGGTAGGTGTGATCCCAATAATTGCATTTAGTTTGTAGTACCTGGTTACGTGGCTCTCTTTCGTTCATTGGTGCATTGTTGTGATACTGCAGGAGGTTAGGGCCAGCTACCTTAAAGCTCACCCATCATATCATTTTCTGATCACATCATCAAGATTCAAGTACTATTTTTGACTGTGTCTTATGGATGGCAGGAGAAAATCAAACTTGACTGCTTTAGATAAATGGTAGATCAACATGATCACAATATATGATTACTCATAAAGACAGCGCTCACAGGTCTATAATGAACCACTTATGATTTATTTATAATATTTTTGCTTTTTATGATTATTAACTGTGACCAAGCGGGACCTTCACAGCAATGATGGCAAAAATCCTGCTGCCCAACGTCGGTAGCCTGAGATGTTGCGAATACGACTATATATCCATTATATACCTACCCTTTTACGGACTCCTCCTGCCCCTGTATTCAAACTGGCAACCATGCAGACCGAAATGATCACAGAAAAGCCAGGCATGGCGGATTCAGCCACCGAACCAACTGTTCGGGCAGCACACTCTGCCCTTGACAAGGCGACTCAATACTCAATAGAGCAAGTGAAAGAAGGCACCCACTGGTGCGGTGAGCTCCGTTCCAACCCAACAATCACAGCCGAATACGTCTTTCTTCAACAAGCCCTCGGGCTGTTGATAACCGAACAAGCAGCAAAGCCACTTATCCAATGGCTTCTATCACAGCAAAATCCAGATGGATCCTGGGGTATTGCGCCCAACTACCCCGGCGATGTCTCGACCTCTACAGAAGTATACTTTGCACTCAAAATCCTGCAATTCCCAGAACACCACACGGTCATGCAGAGCGCTCGCGAGTATATCCGGAGTGTTGGAGGCGTGGCCAAAGTCCGCATCTTTACTCGGTTCTATTTGGCCATGTTTGGGTTATTCCCCTGGGAGGCTGTGCCTGAGTTGCCGGCTGAGCTTATACTCATGCCTGACTGCGCTCCGATAAATATATACAGGTTTTCATCGTGGGCGCGGAGCACTATTGTGCCGCTTTTGATTGTTTCGCATCATCGTCCAATTTACAGTCTTCCGCCCCTGGGTAGTAGAGGGGAACCCGCTGATAGCACCTTCTTGGATGAGTTATGGCTGGATCCGAGTATCAAGATGGTTCCTTACCAGCAGCAGCCTGCTTCCAGTAACAGCAGCGGGGGATCAAATCGGTTGGAAACGGTGTTCCTTGTTATTGACCGGATCCTGCATTTTTTGGATGGGCTCAGGTTTTTGCCGTTCATCAGGGGTTACAGTCGTCGCAGCTGTATCAGCTGGATTCTCGAACACCAGGAAGATTCCGGAGACTGGGCTGGCATATTCCCGCCTATGCATCTGGGCTTACTAGCCCTGACACTCGAGGGCTTTCAGATCACAGATCCCCCGATCACCAAGGGCCTGGAGGCAGTAGAGAGATTCGCATGGGAGGACCACCAAGGCCGCCGCATCCAAGCCTGCGTCTCCCCAACATGGGACACAATTCTTATGTCCATCGCCTTGTGCGACGTCTCCTTCACCTCCTTCCCTCCCTCCTCACACACTGAAAAGTGCGAAAAGCTTCAAAACGCAATTGATTGGATCCAAAATCGCCAACTTACCAACCAACCCTACGGAGACTGGAGAGTCTATAGCCCCAACAAAGCCGCACAAGGAGGAGGCTTCAGCTTCGAATACTTCAACACCTGGTATCCGGATGTCGACGACACCGCGGCAGCTATCATTGCTTTTCTTAAACATGGATCATCATCATCATCATCATCATCATCATCATCATCATCATCCCTCGAGATGACCCACCATTCCGTCATCCGCGCGGTGCATTGGATTCTAGACATGCAGAACAAAGACGGCGGCTGGGGCGCATTCGATACCAATAACGATGCACTCTTCCTAAACAAAATCCCCTTTAGCGATATGGACAGTCTGTGCGATCCGTCCTCGGCTGATGTGACGGGCCGGGTGCTCGAAGCATTCGGTATTTTACTTTTTGAGAGCCCTGATAGTGTACGTGCACGTATCAGCTCAGAACTCTTGTCCCAGGTTATGAGAGCCTCAGATCGCGCAATTGAATACCTTGCTCGAATTCAGGAGTCGAATGGGTCGTGGTATGGCCGGTGGGGATGTAATTATATCTACGGCACAAGTAATGTGCTATGTGGATTGGCTTATTTTGTGAAGCAGGACAGCAACAGCAACGTCAACAACAGCAGATGGATTCCGGCTCTTACAACTCCTGCAGTGCAGTGGATCATGTCCATCCAGAACCGGGACGGTGGCTGGGGAGAGAGTCTAGAGAGTTATTGGTATCCGTCAAGCGATCGGCTTGAAATCGATAATCATCCCTCCACTGCATCACAGACGGCGTGGGCTGTCATGGCGTTGTTGCCATATTTCAATTTGGCACCAGATGTGGGCATTGCCATTGAACACGGGGTCAATTATCTCATCAAGACGCAAACGAAACAGGAAGAGGAAGGCAGTGAGAGTGGATCTGGAGCCGCGACGTGGGAGGAGACGAGGTATACCGGGACCGGCTTTCCCAATTTCTTTTATATTGGATATGCATTGTATTCACATTATTTTCCGATGATGGCGCTGGGGAGGTATGTGCGCTTGGCTAGTGGGTTGAGGACTACTAGCACGAAAAAGTGCGATGTCCGGATATAGCTCTATTCAATTGTTTGATAACTGTCCTGAGGTGACAAACCTTGGCGAGCATTCGCTCCTTTTCAACTCACGAACAGAAGATATAATTTAGCCCCTCTTAATCAAGCCCCTCTTAATCAAACTAACGGTTCTAGAGCTAACCGTGTCAGCTGAAAGAGGAAGTTGGCATAGCAATTTAATATTAGGAAAAGACTGAGAAATTGTACATATGCCCCACGGGCTAGATCTCTAGCAAATTAGCCCCCACAGTTCTCAATAATTAATCCTGAGTCCCTGACACCGGGCCTTTGTCCTTAAGCTTGCTCCTGGTATTGAGGGGCATAAATATTTGAGATTTTCTGAGATGAGAAGGTGAGGAAGATTAAAGGAAAAGGATTGCTTATTGAAGTGGTGTTAAAATAATCACAATGATCGTGGAGATGTAACCCTAGCGCTGGCGAGCACGGCCTTAGCTGCTGGACACTTGTTTAGCCTACCTTAGTGCTATTATCTATGTAAGGTAAGTAGTACTCCTTATTATTATTCTGAAACTTGGCGAATATGCACCGACCTACCATATTACTAGCTCCTTGTGCTTATCTCTGGCAAGCTTTAAAAAGAACCTGACATCACCTCTTCCATTTCTGTTAATACAATGATATTGACAATAATCACAATAATGCGGACCATTGTAAAGATCCTATTCCCCTGTCTGGTTACTTCAGCTGTATTACTCGCGTGTTGGCAGCTTCTCCCCCATCAATTCCAAACAACAATAGAAGCACGAACTCAAACACAAGCACAAGAGCAACAACCAGAAATGGAGAGGATCGATTGTGTGCATCATGAGCCTGAAGGTCGCTTTTGGGTAGCCTATGGCTCCGGCCCTGGGGTGAAGGTGTTCGGGTACCCCTCCAAGGGTGGTGTCTATGTGCTGCGTAACTGTTTCGGCGTAGAGCTGGACTTTCTTGGACTTGACCGGTTCAATGACACCGAACGCCCATCCAAGTTAGATCCCGATTGGCAAGCGAAAGAGGACGCACACTGTGACCGGAGTCAGTTACCATTCTCCTTTCCCCTGTTGTGCATGTTTAATGTCTAACAGTGCGTCGCCTCGGCGCTACCTGGTGGCGAAGAGCATCCGATGAATTTTGGGAGCGTGGACTGGAGCACCCAAAGTCTACGGATGTCTACCTCCGAGTGGGCTGGCCGGCTGGAGGTGGTGTATGGGTGTTACACACGACATTTGGTAACGCAGGAGATATAGGGGCAGCGCGGATCCACAACGCGCCTGATATGGAGGAACGGTGCAGATGGATTGAAAAGCTGGGAGGTGTCTTCTATGCTGACCCCAAGGACTGCCCCTATCTTGATCTTCTTGACTTGACTAGCATAGGTAGTGCATGGCTATAACTTTTATCCAAGAACCATGGGTTTAGCCAACCAATCACCCACAACCCGACCAGATAGCTATACAGTCCAGAGCGGAGATTACTGCGCTCCGCTCGCTCAGAAGTACTATATCACCACGGATGAGATCAAGGCCCACAATGCCCAGACCTGGGGCTGGATGGGCTGCAACGATCTGCAGCTGGGAGCCGTTATCTGCCTCAGCTCCGGCGATCCTCTCATGCCAGCCGTTGACTCGAGCGCGGAGTGTGGGCCTCAGCTGAATAGGACCAGGCCGACCGTGTGACCGGCGAGACCGTGAATTACGGTATTGTTCAAGTTGTATTCAGATGAAGTGGGCCGATGAGCAGAACAGAATAGACGACGAAAGAAGTCCTTATTTCTGGTATCTTTATGCTAATCTTGACTCCTCAAGCGTATCTCTCAATTCTGTTGCTCGACTTCTTGCATGAGTCGCACAATCTTTCGGGCGTCCACTCGTGTTCTTTCCATCAGCTCACCTTGCTCACTTATCCATCGCAACCGCGTTTTCCAAAATTCCCATCTTTCCAATGAGAACAATGAGTCTCCGTGCCATAGATTGGAATCCCTTTTTTTTTGATCTTTCGAGGAGAGAAAGGTCTCTTTTTCCCACAAACCTGAAGATATTGTGTCCGGCAATCTCAAAAAAGGGAACCATAGCGTGCACATCAGCCTAAAATACGCAAGTCAATCATCGCAAGTCAATCATCGCAAATACCATCATGGCCTTTCATTCTCACTCACATTCAGCATTTGCATATAATCAGTAGGGCGACCAGTGTCCCAATAGCGGTGGCCTTGCCACTGCGGCGGTGGTTGTTGGGCATGGGATAGGCTTCGGCACATTATTCTGTAATCAGAACATCAGCTCAAAAGGGTCACATTACTTACAAGAACAAGTGCTGACACTTCCATTTCCCCGTTCATCATGGTTGCATCCATGTATGAAACACGGCTGAGGTCGTCGTTGATCAAATGAGGCACTGTGCAGGACGTCCAATTAACCCAGACCCAATAGATGGTCTAGAATGCTCTCAGCTTGAAATGCCGCCTACTCGCTCCCTGCCACAACAAGGGGGTGTTCTCCAAGATGATTCGCTCTTTATCCATTATTTAGCTGCAGGCGACTTTAGCATCATCCCCAATGTCCTTCCGGCATGATATGGACGGCAGCCCCGGCTTAGTTATACGAGGCAGAAACGGGACCGGATGGTGCTGCCACGGATTTGATTAGGAGTACTACACTTGAAGTGAAGATGGCATTTCTGGTGAGTAGATAAACTCGTTCAAATTCCGCCCAGAGGCAGGTCACCTTCATCTATAAGTTTAAAAGGTTCACGGATATTCTACGTGTATGAGCCTTCATCATTTCCTAGTCCTTCTCTTTTATATATTCTCGCCAGCGACGTTGCTGAGTAACTCAGAGGACATTTTTGTGCCACCACTCGTATCTTAAAAACCAAGGTACCTTTCGTCGCTGAGACTTGAAGCTTGTGGAGCTGACTACGAACAATCAATGTGAAGGATCAAATCCACAAGCAGTCTTTCCAATGACGACGGTCCATCATGAACACATGACCCTTTCTTCCGGGGCCGGTTATTACGACGGCGATGTTTACCAGACTTTTGATACTTTTTTCCTTAAATATACTAGTGTACCACATGGTCAGGGAACAATGCAATATGACAATGGTGATGCCTACAGCGGACAATGGAAGGACGGTGTGTACTGGGGACGTGGCAAATTCACGACGGATGACTACGATTACGACGGCGACTGGGCGCATGGCGTGAAAAGGGGTCTGGGAAAATTGACCGAAAAATCAGGGACGTACGACGGTTGGTTTGAGAATGACCAGAAATCTGGCCCCGGAAAGAAGACTTATCCCAGCGGTGCTGTTTTCTCGGGGAAGTGGAACAGTGATAAGATTGAGGGAACAGGCACCCTTAACTATTCGGTTGGCGGCGCTTGGTATAACGGACAGTTTAATACCGATACTGAACGCCCAGAAGGAAAGGGGACAATGAAATATGCCAACGGCGATGAATTTGATGGGCATTTCAAAGACGGCAAGCGGCATGGCCCGGGCACTTACGTACATGACGGCCTCGTCTCGAAAGGAACTTACAAGAAGGACAAGAAGGATGGGTGGTTTAATTACAGAAGAGGAGACAAAAATTGGAAAAAGAAATTCGCGATGGATGTGGTAATTCAGGAGTAAACCAGGGATCCGGTCGGACTGCTCTCACTTTACTGGATTTACATGTATCTGATGATTTGGCCTATGTTATTTCAAGGGTTTACGAGTCTATTCAGTGATCTAAGGTATAGCACTTTTCTTCAGTCTGTCAAGTCTAAAAATCGACTGCTAATGTTGGACCTTGCCAAGAGCTCTGATATCAGTTTCGAAAGACAGACAATTAGAGCGGAATTTTCTAAGCCAAAGTCAATTTGTCGGTTCTTCTAAACCCAGTGTCTTGAAAATACCAACGAAGGGGCTATAAGCGAAGTGAAGCTGCAGGGAATCCCCAGCCGCTTGTAGTTCAGGCATTGAGGATGGACCTCGTTGCACTGACAGATAGTCAGATATGGCTAGTCTACTGGACTGAATCAAGATGTCTGTTACCCTAATATGCCGCTTCTTGCATTGCGCACATCCATGTCGTGATTTCTTATGGGCTCCACTGCCTCGTCATATTGGGAAGACTTAGCTAGCGAAAATTGCCTCCGAGATTCCGTAAGTGGTGTACCCATATGGGAGTGCATGGGAAAAGTTCGCCTGGTGTTAGCCTTGTGCCTTGAGCATCTTTTCAGAAATATTAGGGTCTCTATCAATCGTGTTTCGCACGATAGGAATCAGATCTGGTATGGTGATCATTAATTGTTCTATGAGGGTTGAAAGAGGTTCTTTGCGCTCCCTCAATCCTTTTCACCCTTTTTGAAGAAGAAACTCACCCCAAGTAGCCTGTTCTCTTTCAGACGGCATGCAACTATTCTGGAAATTATTGACTTCCCAGTTCCTGCCATCTCATTCAGACAGAATATGCATTTTCCGTGTGGTGATATTGCCCACTTCTCAATATCACTAAGCACTTTAGTCTAAGTCCTAGGAGGCATTCATCATGCTAGTCTTTATAAGAATCAAATGTAGCTCCTTTTACAGTCCATAATCTGCTTAAACTGACACTATAGTTAATGCAAGTTATACATCCCCTAAAGAAATACAGAAGTTAGCTGTGTGGCTGCAAGAGTTTATATCTCATTATATATAACTTATTAACCTATAAAGCCAAACTAAATAATGACCTGTAGCTTCTAATATCACTAATAGATATGTCTACCTCCACATATTTTAAAGGCCACTTTAAGGCTTAAAGGCTAAATGGCTTCATGTTTCTATATTATTCTAGGCTTAATAACCTTTAAGTTCACAAGGGTGGAAATGCATCTTTCCAGATTATTAAAGAGTGGGTAGAATATAGTAAGCTTTAACCTATTTAGGCCTTCAAGGAGCTTCATAAGTGTGGTAAGTACTTCTATAAATGTATTAGTATTTCGATCGACTCGGATTTCCTGTTCAATCTTCCGTCACTGATGCTGACGCATCGGGTACCAAATTTAGCTCATCTCGATCAGAGCTGCTACCAATTCAAAAAATTGGTTTAGAGTACTTTGAATGGCTTAAAGAGATATGTGGAGGGAATCATCCTCACTTACAACGGTATGTCAATGATCTTCAAATGACGCATATCTCGATTGTTCCTAGACAGAATTAGGCACGGCACATGAAGTATCCGGTAATACAAATTGAGGATGTTTGGAGTCATGTCCAGGCGGGGTATACCAAGGGCTTCCTTAATAGTCTAAAGGAAGAGCGCCGTCAATTTACTCAACTTTCTCTGAACGTGCTAAGATAGCTGAAATTCTGTACAGGGAGGGACAGCATGGGGATCACTTCTATTTGTTCGGATTCAGTCCTTCGAGAATGACTCTGATGCCGTTCTCAATGGTCTGGATCTGAGAACTTTCCATGGCTTGAGTTCACATCTGAATCTGCTGTGATCCAGAATACATTTGGTTCGACATTTAAGAGGGTGAGACTAGGAGTAGACCAGGCTAAATAAGTAGTTCGCCCTTTCAGGGGAAGAAATTTTTGAGTAATCGCACCAGGCGAGCTCGTGTCAACCCCCAAAAGGACCACACAACCGGCGAAAAACAATGCTGTAACCCATCCATTGGACCTCCCCAGGCCTTGTTGATGAGACAGAATAATCCAGATCAACTCACAAGTAAAATAAAGATTAGGCATCAAACAGCAAAACAAAATGCAGTGTGTTGATCTATACATTCCTAATTCCGCTGTTTACTACATGGGCCTCAGGCTCTGGAATAGAATGAATATCGTGCCTTTCTTCTTCTTCTTCTTCTTCTTCTTCTGTGCTGTCAAAGGAATATGAAGAAAATGGAGATAAGGGGCTTCCTTCAAAGAGAGAGAGAGCTAGCGTAGAGATACTATAAATGCGTAAGTCAGGGCGAACGCTGCTCTAGACAGATAATGCTTACAAGGTTATAAACATGAACGACTCATTCGCCTTTTTTATAGCGCAGGGAACTCCTATCGGTGAACTTACCCTGCAGTTATGTAAGTTATAGTCCTGCGCTGCAAAAATGAATGTTGTTAACCACCTATTAAGATAGTTAGTATGCACATTGAATATTTCATAGCAATGTGCAATTTGGAGATGACATACAAGTAAGAGAATGCAAAATCAACTGCGAAAATCACATAGTATGCCCATGTATATTGTTTCATATTTCGAAACAAGAAATAGGACAAGACACTCGCAAGGAAAAACACAACCACAGATATGACCGACTGCAAAATCAGTATTCATCGTAATAAAAAGTCGTTCCATGGGTTGACCCAACAAGTATTTCCCAATAGAGGGCATGCTGATCGCGTGGTCCTTTTGCAATAAAGTAGGACGAGATGCCCATCACGATTGCTGCACTTGACCACTGCAGAATCCTTCCGGAAACAAACATGAGCGCAACCGTTCTTTCTGAAGGCGATTTCATATTGGGTCTCTCCGGGAAGTACTGGAGAGCAACTGAAGTGTTTTAAGTCCGTCTGGAGAATATAAAATATTTCAGGAATTTCTTTGGACAGGATGAGTAGGCTGATGAGCTAGCTCGACCTTGTGAGGACCTCGAATATATTGGCCGTCACCAACATCTAAATGCCCATTTTACTCATGAATTTATTAGTAAAGATATGTCTCCCCAGAGTCCAGACATTGAAAACGTCATCGATTGAAAAATCCTATCGGTCACTACCTTAAAACCTCTGACAAGGGCGATCCGAAAGCTGGGTAATGACATCATACACTAAAGGAAGACTGCATCCATCCACTTCGAGTGAATCTACACCTATATTACCAAACAGCCATATATTTTGGATCATGTTAGCTGTTCAATGATCGCTGTCACAGGGAGACTGTTGTCACGATAAGACTGCTGTCACGATAAGGCCCACGCGATCTTCCCAGTCCGACTACTTGTCTGTAGTGCATTCTTGCTAGTGCACCTACACTTCCTGGTGTCTTGCCTTGTGGAATGAGTGCAGACTGCTATGGACGGCTAGGCTAGCATTGTACTGGCTCACCGTAATATTCACGCCCTGAGGGCAATCCCGCCCCGAGTGGAAAAGAAACTGCAATGGGCCGCTGTCACGGGACAGAGGCAAACTCAGCCTATATGACAAATGTGAACTAAGCGTTTTCGCTAATGGGCTTCTTAACTCGAGCTGCAGCGGTGGAACAGATGTCAAAGTGTGTATAGGGAACAATGTCACGTGGATGAGAAAGCCCGATAGATGGCCTCGAGGACTTTGCGGGCTATCGACTTGGGAAGGATAAATCATATAGGAAAATCAAGCTCACGGTCAGTCGTTTCTCATTTCCTGCTGAACCTATCCGGCCTACCTACGTACGTACGTTGTGGTAATTGGTCGCACCCCCGGGATTCATAAGGAGATGTACTGAATATAGCTATAAGATATGAACGCAGGGGAATTTTTGATTGCTACATGGCCTCCGCACGATGGAGACTGAGCGTCGCGATTCTCAATGCTCCCATGGAGCATTGGAAGCGATGATGTGGTGGGGATGGCTTCTGTGAACCATTCTGCATGGGCTAGGGAGGAGGTTGTTACGAAGACTTCTTAGTTCGTGGATGCAGCGCTTGAGTCGATAGAAACGCCGAGGGAATGCACCAGGTCTATTGACAGTGAAATGGAGGAGCTGCTTTTGCACTTGCTTGGGCGCCTACTATAAGTATCAAATGGTGGCTGCTTACGGTTTCTCATAGCCCTCAGCAAGAATGTTTGATGTTTCATCGAGAAGGCGCCTCGCATATGGGATCTCCTGGGATGAAAAATACAGTTGGGAACTGTCCACCTTGATCGGATTACTGTATATCTATGACTAAAGAATCGAAGACAACTGGCGCTTTATCGCTTGAGCGAATGCTGCGACTCGATACCTCTCAGGATTCGCTCACACTGAAGCCAGATACGCCGACGTTTTTTGAGAGTCAGATAGTCCAAAGAATCGCTATCATATCCCGCCACTGCATATGCTTCCTTTAGCAGACGGAGGAGCTCATCCCATTGGACTTTGCTCCTCTGTTGCATCTGGGACAGGACTATGTCCGCACACCAAGGCACGTCGAAGAATAGTCGAGACTCCCAGAAACTGCATGGCAGATCCTTAGCGCATTGCCTGAAATGAGGACTCGCTAGGAATATATTCAGCACAGACCGAGTTGGAAGCAACTTTAGGATGCGAAATCGCAGCTCGTACGGAATTAGCGAGAGATAGTCCGACTTCCTTGAGTCTGAATGATGCTGGGTCTCCCTGCCCTGGTTGAAAGCGAATGTAAAACTGGATTCAGATTCGGTCGACGCCTCAGCGATCAATGGCCGGAGATCAAATGGCCCCCTGGGATCTATCACGGTCCACTTTATATTTGGTTAGCAGTCTCCTCTCTGCAAGATCGATCCATCGCTGGTAGGTGGTTTCGCAGACCTCGGAATCTTCCCATGGAACCCAACCCTCAAACTCAAAACGAGGTCCCTCACTAAACGTATCACCATACCCGCAATCGAAAGAGTCACGGTTGCGATCCGCTAAGCCCAGGTCCATAACTGAGAGGGAATCCCGTAGATTTATCGGTGGTATGGCTGAGGTTGTATCACGACTTAGGAGTTTGAAGATTTCCAAACATGCATCGTGAACCAGCAACCCATCCTTGTTGCACTCTAGGATATTCGACCTGGGATCTTCGCCGTACGGGCGTGGATAGAAGAAGTGCCCGGACTGGGGATCAACGTGTTGCCCCTATAAACCAATCAATTACTTTCATGCGTTAGGCAATGTACATGGAAGGACATACAAGAGGCGATACCATAGGCAAGTCCGCGGAGTCCTTTTCGGTGAAGAGCTCAGCATCTGGAATTCGGTGGGCTACCAGACGAACATCACCAAGCCACTTGGTTGCCACTTGTCAGCAGTGGCCGTTAGAAATGACGGGTATCAGCACCTCGATAACTTTCGGGGAGATATTTGTCGCGTCATATCCAAACACAGCATTGCAGAATCTCGAATGCCCGTCCTGGCTTGCAGTCTTAGGTTGGTTTCGAGTATTTACTGCCGAACCCCAGCGGCCAGCTCAGTACATACTTGCTCCTATTGCCGTTCACAATTGCAGTAATCATCAAATGCCTCATGCTCGCTAATTTGGTTTCCTTCGTCAAGATACTGGAGCGAGGACCGTTTGATAACGTTTTTGTCTGTTGGAGGGCCCCCGCAGATAATGCAGAAGAAACTTGTATCCTCTGCGTCCATTATTGCTCAACCTCGCCAACCTCAAGGTCAGGATCGATCGAGCGGCAGAAGGATGGAAAGTGAACGTCGTCAAGGGTCCAAGACTGACTAATTACTTAATCAGTAGTATGTGACCGCTGCCCAACAGCAGCAACTAGACGGTTTTATATATATCCTAAGGATAGCACTATAGAAGGAGAGATCCTAGTAGTAATAGTATAAATATAGGAACTCTTAGACCTTTAGGAAAGGCTAAGAGAATAGTAATATAAGACTAGTGAGGCTTAAGTAAAATATTATAATAAATACTATAAAAACTAACTTTAAAAACAGAGGATCTAGTAGGCTTATTAATAAAGAAAAAAGAAGAGTACTATAAACAAAAGTCAACCACACATATATGATATCACATATTCACTACACCTTGCTTATTTCTTGCAATCCAGGGAACTTATCATGTGGAAGTAGATGAGTAAATCATTGAATTCTGCGAATATATCCAGTGCTATTGAACTAAGTAATTATGTGGAACTCCTATGAAAGTTGACGTCAGACGCGGTCAAGATCCGAGATATCAGCCCATCGGGCCGACTCAACATTGTCCACCATGACGCCAAAGTGGACATGCCGAAACAGGGCAGGCATTGAGCAGGCAGTAGATAATTATCCGGCTGCTCGACCTCAAAATGCGCTCGAAGTCGTCAAACTATTGACCGAAAGGTGATACTGGTAGACGATGATCAGCAAAGTATCTCTCTCGGATCGAGTATGCCAGGTCACTTGGGGCTGGTATTCCATTTCCATGGCTACAGGAGGTATTGCTGTTCTCCTGTCTAGCACGCCGCATCAATTCCCCGGGTTGCAGACCATTGGCAAGATTGTCTACATCCTCAATCTCGTCCTCTTCCTGTGTATATCTGCCTGTCTGATCATCCGCTTCCTGGCCAAATCCTCGGCTCTCAAAGAATCCTTCCAAGAGCCCAATGAAAGCCACTTTATGGGAACCTGTCTGCTAGCCCTAGCGACAATCATCCTCGGAGCCGAGAATTACGGAACAGAAGCATGTGGCCCCTGGCTGCAGTTTGCCCTTCGCATCGTCTTTTGGATCTACGCCGCCCTCTCGACCATCCAGGCCATCTGGCATAACTGGTATCTCTACCATATCCACATGGCCAGTCGCCAGCCGTTTGCCCTCGTCCGTCTGCTCCCTTCGTTTCCGGCCATGCTGACAGGGACAATCGCGTCGGTGCTGGCATCGCATCAGCCTCGTCATCATGCCCTCCCCATTCTAATCGGGGGAACAACCTTCCAAGGCTTCGGATTTATCATGTCTCTATTCATCTACTCCGAGTACTTCTACCGACTCAACAAGGACGGACTCCCGAAGGCATCTGACCGACCCGAAATGTTCATCGCCGTGGGACCATGGAGTTTCACGGCCCTGGCCCTCATCGGGATGGCGGAAGCAGCCGTCAAGCAGTTTCCTGAGCAGTACATCATTTCCCACGCGGACGCCTCTGCTAACCAGCAAGTCTCCGTCACAACAGGAGACATCGCACTTGTGCTCGCCGCGCTGGTCGCAATCTTCCTGTGGACGATGGCAGCGTTTTGTCTTTGCATTGCTGTCCTCAGCGTCTTGGCGCAGTGTCGTGTTTTCGGCGGCACCGGGGCGCTGCGCATGTCGCTTCCATACTGGAGTATGGTCTTCCCGAACACGGGATTCGTGATTGCTACCGCTCGGATTGGACAGGTGTTGCAGTCGCCGGCGATTTTGTGGGTTGGTTCAGGGTTGACTATTGCCCAGGTGGCTGTCTGGTTGTGTGTGGGTGTGGGCACGATATGGGCTGTGGCTACGCGGCGGATGTTGTGGCCTGAGACTGGGGATAAGGAGGCTTAATTCATCAATATCTTGCATTGAGCGAGTCAACTATCAGCTGGCCATTCGACACCTATAGAGAAGGTAATGAATAAATAAGCTTACTGTTCATGCAATGCTCGTAGGAGGACACTGGACTTCTCAGTCAGCAGTCACTCAATAAGAGGGATGTCCCGGGACGTATTAAGGCTGAAACTGCCATGAATCATGATCGACAGTCGGAAACAACCTTATGTGGGGTGAATTATCAGTAAGGGTTAATAGAAGATATTTAGTGTGGCTAAGTACCTCTCTAGTCAAAGTGAATATAGAGCGATAAACGTGAGATTGACACATTGCCAATGCTGAGGATGGACTCGATCTCATATGACCAATCAAGTGATAGACAGGGATCGTACTCGTATTTCGCTCATAGTAAGCAACTGTCATCATTCAAAAGGGAATAGTAAAGGAATAGTAATACTACTAAGAAGGCTATTAGAACAGTCAGATTGGCTATGTTTTAAGGGCGTTCTTAGCAGCCTATCAGACCCTGAACTATTTGGCCGCTTAAACTCAAGTTTCACAATTTCCTTCAGGGGCGAATGAAATTAATGTATCTATTAATGTATCTACCTAATAATATGAATATCTGTAAATAGAACGGATGTCTTTCTTTCTTTCTCTTTCCTCCACCACTGCATGTGACGTGCCTTTTCCTTCTTGTCATTCTTTCTGTCATCATCCGCTTTCACCTGGCAATCCAGAATTCTACCACAACAACTTTAATCTTGATTAATTTATGCTATAATGTTCCTTCAATGAAGATACCTTCTCTTGATAATCAGTAATGAATTTACTATCGCTCGTTTTCGGCTTTCTAGCCCTCCTCCGGCTCTTTCTCCCCGCCTCGGCCGTCCGACTGATCGAATCCAACGCCCTGAATATCTGTCAAGACAGCTCGAATTTCACCGCAACCTATTTCAATGTCCTCTTTACTCCAGATAACCGAACTCTGACCTTCAGTTTCGATGGTGTAGCCTCCATCTCCGGCAAAGTCACCGCCGACCTCATCCTGTACGTCTACGGATATGCGATCCCGCAGAATACGATCGATCCGTGCAAGACGGACAAGATGAAGGGATTCTGTCCGATGAATGCCGGTCCCATCGATGTTCCGACCGCCTCGATCGAGGTCGGGAAGGATGTCGTCAGCAAGATTCCCGGTTAGTCTCTTTCCACCCTCCATCAACCTCGTCTAATTGCGCAGGCATCGCGTATACCGTCCCTGACCTCGACGCCACCGTCCGGATCTACGTCAACTCCAGCGCAACCGGCGAGAGCATTACCTGCGTCGAGGCGCGCCTTTCCAACGATAAGACAGTCTACCAGGCCGGAGTCGGCTGGTCCACGGCCATCATCTCGGGACTGGGGCTCGCCGCGTCAGCATTCACATCGACGCAGGGCCATTCCAACGCGGCGGCCCATCTGGCCGGCAACACCCTCGCGCTGTTTAGTTTCGTGCAGGCGCAGGCCATGGTCGGGATGCTGGCGGTGCACATGCCGCCGATGGTGCAGTCGTGGACGCAGAACTTCCAGTGGAGCATGGGGGTGATTCGGGTCGGGGCGGTGCAGAAGATCGGAACGTGGTACCAGCGATCGACGGGCGGCGTGCCGTCGACGCTGCTGATGCAGCTGTCGACCACGTCGGTGAATGTGCTAAGGAGACGCAAGCGCTCTGTGGCTGAGAGTCCCACGAATGTGATTGTCCGGGGGATCAAGCGCGTGGGGCTCAAGGCTGCGATCGAGGATTCGAACCTGTTCTTGACTAGTATTATTATCTTCACCTTCTTTGCTTTGGTGATTATGATCATCGTCTTGCTGATGAAAGTGGTCTGCGCGGTGCTGGCGAAAAAGGGACGAACGGGTCCAGCATGGGGGTACTTCCTCGCGGAATGGGATGTCGTTGCCCGGGGGGTTTTGTATCGTCTCGTCTTCATCGGCTTCGCGCCACTGAGCATCTTCTGCCTGTGGGAATTCACGCAGCATGACTCGTCGGCGGAGATCGTCGTCGCTGCCATCATCCTCGCCTCGATCATCGGGGCGCTGGTCTGGGCAGCGCTCAAGATCATCCTGCTGATGCGGAAATCCATCTCGATACACCGCAACCCGGCCTACGTTCTATACTCAGACACCACCTGTCTCAACCGGTGGGGCTTCCTGTACGTGCAGTACCGCGCCACAGCCGCCAGCTTCATCCTCGTCATGATCGGCTACCTCTTCGTCAAAGCCCTATTCATCAGCCTGGGGCAGTCGGCGCCGATCGTGCAGACGGTTGCGCTGCTAGTCATCGAGGGCCTGATGCTGATCGGGGTGAGCGTCGTACGCCCGTGGATGGACAAGCGCACCAATACGTACAACATCGCCATCGCGGCGGTCAACTTCCTCAACGCGATTTTTGTGCTCTTTTTCTCCGGCGTGTTTGACCAACCGGGGATCGTTTCGGGGGTGATGGGGGTTTGCTTCTTCGTGATCAACGCGGCGCTGACCCTTGTTTTGATACTCTTGGTCATCTGGGCGTCCGTCATGGCCGTCATCTCCAAGAGCCCGGATACACACTACAAGCCTATGCAGGATGACCGCGGCTCGTTCATCCAGTCCAAGGTGCGGCTGGGGTCGGAGCTGGATGACCTAGGCGCTGCGGCTAGGGGGGACATGGCCGAAACTAAAACTTGATATCTATTGTCTATCTGTACATACATGATAGCCTGCAAATCAATGCGGACTATCCTCACTCGAGTCAAAATGCTCACGAGCCCACGGACTCCGCAACCGGACCGCCCGGCCCATGTAGAAAAACACAAACGGGATTGGCACGAGGAGGATGGCCAGGAATCCCAGCAGACTAGACGCCCACTCGTAGCCCAGCGTCTGATACATCTGGCTCGCGAACAGGGGGAACCCAGCCCCCACCACATTTCTGACAAAAATAACCCCCGCCAGCGCCGAGGCCGAGTACGTCTGGTAGCTGTCCACCACGTAGTTCAGAATACTCAGGATCACGATGTAGATGCCCGCGCCGAAGAACGAGGACGCGATGATCGGCACAATCCAGTGCACGGAGCGGTAGCTCGTCCAGCCGAACCAGAATAGACTGATAGGGATCAGGAGCGCGCCCCACCGCGCCATCCACATCCGTGCCTCGGGCTCGCCTTTGCCTCCGTTGGCGGTTACGCGGCGCAGGTAGTACCGCTCCTGGAGCGGGTACAGACAAAATGCAATAATAGGCCCGATGGCCATGCCGAGAAAGGAAAGGCCCTGCTGGCCGGTGTTGAAGCCGTGGCCGGTACCGGGGCCGAAGACGAGCGGGAAGGCCTCGTTGAAGAGGTAGACGAGTCCGTAGAGGAAGCCGTTGTAGATTGCTGAGCAGAGCGTGATGGGCTCGGTGAAGAGGAACCTAAACGGCCGGGTAAGGGTGATGGCGAAGAGGGTGTGTAGGCCCTTGCGGGCGTGCGCGTGGAAGTCCACCGTCGTCGCCGCAGACGCCAGGTTCTCCTGCGCCATCCGCTTGCGGACGCGCGCGGCCTTCCGCTGCAGGATGATGCTGTGCCGGGTTTCGGGGATTGTGAAGACGAGGAGCAGCCAGAAGCCGCCGGTGATGGCCATGAGCACCCAGAAGATCCACCGCCAGCCTGCGTTGAGGCCGATGTACCCGCTCATGACTAGTGCGGTCGGCGGCCCAAACGTACTGCTGAGGCCGTAGACGGCCATCGGGCCGCCGCTGCTGTTGCGCTCCCAGAGATCGCTGATAGAGCCGCCGGTGTTGGTCAGAGGGGCACCGCCCGCGCAGCCAGCCAGGAAGCGACAGACGATGATGGTGCCGATGTTGGGGGCGAGGGCGAGGGGCAGCTGGAAGATGAAGAGGAGGAA
Source organism: Aspergillus fumigatiaffinis (assembly GCA_012656285.1). Classification (NCBI taxonomy): domain Eukaryota; kingdom Fungi; phylum Ascomycota; class Eurotiomycetes; order Eurotiales; family Aspergillaceae; genus Aspergillus; species Aspergillus fumigatiaffinis. Next base: position 58,293 of record JAAAPX010000018.1, on the reverse strand, counting down.
CCACGAGACGACGTAGACGGGTTGACGGCCAAAGTACTCGGATAAAGGTGCCAACAGGACTGGACCGATGGCGAAGCCTAGCACGTACAGCGAGAGACAGAGGGTGGTGACTTCAGACGAGACATGGAATTCCTCGGCGATGCCGACCGCTCCTGACGAGATGCCTCCGGCGCACCAGCAGCTAGCTTTTGTCAGCAAAATCATGCAGTAGGGACGGGAGACGTACGTGAGGACGTTCAGCATACTGACGAAGAACGTAATGTACCATTTTCGCAGTTTGCCCCAGTTCCGGGGATTATCGCGGTCGTCATGGGCGAACGTTATACAGATGGGTAGAGCTTCCTCGGGGGCGTGCCTGGCCCGAGCCAGGGCCTGCTCTTCCGAGAGGACCAGCGTTAGGTCCTCGCTGTGGGCATCTTTAGCTTTCTGTAGAGTGGCATCGAAGCCAACTTGGCCTTCACCTGACGCCATTGAATATTGGTACCGGGTCGGGCCAAACTGAGGGAGTTGGGGAGAGAAGGTTTATAAGAGATCCGATGGCATATCTCGAAGGTAATACTAAAGATAATGAAAATGAGATATGCAAGTCATTACAATTACTGCTCACCGGACGAGCCACTGGGCAATACTGCTCTCCAGACGGGGAATCCCCGAGTTATCGGCACATTATTGCCACTAACGAGCCGGGGATCCGCAACGGGCTTTGTCAAGCTTTAAAGGCATTGCTTGGTTGGCTTTGGTTGGAGCAGATGAAATAAAACGGCCCACTGCAGTCATTCTCGTCGACTCGGTCGAGTCATAGGCGAATCATCTGAAGGGAAAATGCGATGATGCAAGCTCAGTCCCCGCGGAGATAACGAAGCTTAATACTGTCAGTCCGAGGGCAGCGAATTCGGAGCAAGCAGTTAAAGATTAACCTACCCGGATTATCCTTTTTTATCATCATTTTAATCCTTTGCCGATGTCGCATACAATTCGGCAGACCAGTATGTGACTAATGCACAACACACTGCAAGTTATGGTAATCAGAATGAAGATCTCTCCCAGTTCGCCGACTCTCCTTGACTACCTGCTTCTCGCAGCCCTCTTCGTTCAATGGATACTCTCTCGGCACGGTAGATCAATGCCAAATTCTCGGGTTTCCCTCCCCGTGACTTCCATTAACGCCTTCTCCGAAACCGAGTATACCAGTCGGCCGATGTTGACCCAGTAGATAGTTCCCGGTGACACCATTGTGGTAGCGACCAATACTTCCGCTCGTACTTCTCAGAGTCCATCCTGCCAGCTCGCTTTCGGCGTGTCGGACATGGGAGAGGGAGAGAGGACGTCAGCGCGATGGTTTTATCCGGACCTAATAAGAGCGACAAGGGCCGTTTGTGGCGGACATTTCGGGTGGATTGCTGCAGGAAAAGACAGGCAGCCGCGATGATGGAGTTGACTGTCAGGTAGGAGTCATTCTGTTTGATGTGAGATATCCATCTAAGAATAGATCATTGCTGGATTGAGCAGATCGGGCATGCATCAAGTAGCGGTTATTGTCGGCAGTGGCCGATCAAGAGCAATCAGTTTACATAAGATGGAATGCATCTCAAGTCATTAATGCAAGGTTGGAGATCTATGAGGCAAGTCCATCCTTTGAATAGAAATTGTGGGAGTCCTTTCGTGAGTTGTATGGCCATTCTGATATAAAGAGTTGTATAATGTGTCCGTGGTACTCCCGTCCTATGAGAATTGCTTACATTCTTAAAGCATCATCACTAAGGAAGATCCATAAAATTAGTGTTACAAATGCTTCTAGTATCCTGTCAATCTATATACGTTGATCTGACAAGCAGTATTGACTAATCTCTCGTATATACATTGCTGGCTACGTTCGTCTAGGCATCATGATACTAGCACTTACAAGGATGACTGGCTATCATCTCTTCTCATTCATTAGAAGTATGGCTCTCGTAAGATCATACTCGGATTGAATACAACGAGAGACGAAGGCAGATCCAAGTATTCCATCTTCTTGAAGGGTAGTCGGCCTGAGTCAACCATTCTCTAACCAACACTGAGATAGGGGGTCTGTCTCAGGTACATTTCTTCTTCTGATATCCCAGACGGTGCATACGGCAGTTGTCCGGATAAAGTCGGTTCTTGAACTCATGTACGTATGTCTTTCTGATCAGATGCTACGGAGAGTCATTCCGAGGCAGATCAGGCAGACCATCAACCTGCTTATAACAACCACTTGACGCTCGTATTAATCAATCAACCAACATCTCAAAGGATTCAGTCAAGTCATGTGGCCATCTGCATGTCCTATATACTGGAGATGACGATATTGCCGCTATTGGCCCTTCGCAACACTTGCCTGACTGACTCAAATTTGAGCCAGGTCGACTTCTACCCCAATCACAACATTCTTCCCAATAATGGGCTTGCTGATCCATAACCAAGTCTGGCGCCACGCTGCAAGAACGGAGTGGCAAGTCACACAAGCAGACGCTCCATCGCTTAACTCCCGATATAGTGCGTCTTCTGAGGTTACATCTGTCCGAGTCTAGACCAAACACGCCGTAGCTAGTTTATCCCTCACCAATCGTAACGCGCCCACAATTCGTCATGGATTAATGGGGTTGTTTCTGCCCGGGGAAGTGTGGGGTAAGCAGGGGGTGATTGGAAGGATTCATCTGTGTATGCTGACGGTGGCTTGGGTCAATATAACTTCATACCTAGGTGTTTCGTCTCCCCCATGTGAATACACTCCTCTGGGTCTCATTCTGCAGAGAGTGCAGAATGCGATTCCTCAGACTCATCTCGTACAGCTCGATTGGTGGACTTGCAACATCCATTTGCAACATCCATTTGTAACATCCATATGAGGACTCTCCATACCGAGGATCTCCCCATTGTCTCATGATGGTGGTCTTCAGCAAAAGCCCAAGGGCGAAAAACTATATAAAGCCCATCGACACCTGGTATCCATGCCTCACCATCAAATCACTCAACCAACAGACAGACAAAACAGACAGACAGCAACATGCAATTCAAACTCTCTACTGCCGTGCTCGCCACCCTCATCGGCGTCGCCATCTCAGGCCCCCTCGTGGTCCGCGACACCGCCACCATCCTCAGTGACCTCAGCACCATCAAGACCGACATCAACACCCTCACCCAGCACTTCAACGAGTTCACCGGCGACCTGTCCCAGGCGCTGGCCGCTCAGGCCGCCGAGCAACAGCTGGAAAGCGACATCGACAAGGCCACCTCCGACGTAAAGGCCACCTCGGCCCTGTCCGCCGCTGACAGCACCAGCGTCACCAATGCTCTTCTGGGCTTGAAGCCTGATATCGTCACTTCGCTGAATGCGATTGTTGCTAAGGTACCCCTCTCTTTCCCTTCGATCTGATCTGTGTGAGGTGAGACGGACTAATTGTGTAGAAACCCCAAGTCGACTCCGCCGGCGTGGGCAGTCTCGTCCTCTCCGACCTGAACGCCCTCCAGAGCAAGACGGATACTCTCTCTAGTGCTATCCAGGCCATTGCTACTGCGACTGACAAGGATGCTATTGCGTCTGGTACCAAGGATATTGATGCTGCGTTCTCCAGCGCTATTGCTGTCTTCTCTTGATTGAGAGTGGGAAGAGGACTGTAGCTAGCGTACGAGTACATAGTGATTATGATGACAATGAGATGTTGTATAACGTGACTATTGTCTTGTAGTAATTGGCCCAGCACGAATAGAAAGCAGCATACTCCCTCTTCGAGCGTGTAATGTAGATCCCACGCCTAAGCAAGGTCAGAAACGAGTCGAATAACTCAGTCTCCGTGCGGGGAATAGAAGATACAACGGAGATGGTCCTATTGAGGATATTCATGCAGAACGGATGTCTTCTGATGGACATGGTGCCTACAGGGTTCCCACCATGTAGTTATGGACCTTGAACCTAAACTGTACACAGATAAACAGATGAGAAGCCGTAATTCAAATAAACCTGTCGATTCCTTAACTAAATTGAATGCTGATACATGCATGCAACCTAAGTAGCCAAAGCAAGAATCCGATCCGCCGCCCGCTCCGCCGCAATCACGATATACGCCGACGGATTGCTAGTCACCATGCCGGGGAAGATACTCCCATCCACGACGAATAAGTTATCGGTGCCGTAGACCTTAGTGTTGGTATCCACCACCGCCGTGCCGCCATTTCTTCCGTCGTCGGTGCCCATTTTGCAGGTCCCTGATTGATCATGGTCAGCATGAGTTGATACGAAGGAGTCTAGCACCTACCCAGCCAGTGATTCGCGCGTCTGGTGCTCGCTGTTATCTCCATCTAATACAGGTTAGAACAATGGAGTAGTAGCGTTGAGTCAGATCAGACATACCGTGTTGACAAACTCTGCGGCCGTGATATTCGGCGCAGGATAGGTCCAGTTCAGCCCGACCCCTTTGAGCGCATTCTGCATATTAATAAGGCCTTGGATGACGGCTTCGACGTCGTGCTGGTCGCGCAGGTACGGGAGCGTCGAGACTACGGTATCCAGGTTCGACGTGATGGTCATGCGTCCGCGTGAGGTTGACCCGCGGCCGAGGTATTGGCTCATGACGACGGCGTCTGGATAGTTAGCCTGGGCTTGTCATATGTGCTGGGTGGGCACTTACGGTCGTCGGCTGTGCCGTGGCCTCCTTCCATTCTGGAGGTCCATTGGATCTGGCGGGTGATGCCGTCGGCGCCGCGAATTTCGTCGAAGAAGCTGATGGTCAGTAGGCTGTAGATGGAGCCGAGGGGGTACTTACATTGGACCAATGTTAGGGGCCGACTGGGTTAGGATGCCGATTCGGTTGTCTGATGTGGTTAGAAGAGTGTCACATATTGATAGGTAAACTTACTAAGATAGCTCGACGCGTCGCTCGTGATCGGGTCATCGTACGCTGCGTAAAAGTCATAGAAGACAATATCGGGGTGGGTGGCAACAGTATCGGTCTATCTTGTCAGTGCTGTCTCTATCATGAAGATGAAGTCTTACATTGACGTGATCCACAAGATTATTGCCCACAGGAAGATTGATCCAGGCCGACTTGTCGATCATCGTGGGTCCATCACTCGAGCTCTTCACAATATCCAGCTGATCCGCCGGTCCGATACCACCTGTCTGCATTAGCGCAATCCAATGACAAAACAAAAGGGCAAATACTTCGCATCAGGATCCTAGCCGAGCCAAATGTTCCCGCCGAAAGAACGACACGCCCTGTCTTCGCCGTCACGTTGACAACGCCCTCATATCCACCATCCAGGAAAGGCTCCACCTCCACGCCAGTGACATGGCCGTCAGCAGTGCGGACCACCCGCTTGACGGTCGTGTTCATCCAGAGTTTAAAGTTGCTTCGCTTACTGGCGGACACCAGATACGTCGCCATGGGGCCGCCGCGCTCGCCGTGGGAGAACATGTACGGGGTATGGCCATAGGTATGGTTCTTCCACGATGGGTTGTCGTTCAGTGTCAGTTCGTTCCAGCCGGCTGATTTGAGACCCCCCGCGATGACATTGTAACCCTGCTGCATGTAAATCTTTCCGTCTGCGGAGGGATGGACGGTCCAGGGGATCCGGCTGAAGACACGGTTTGTCGGGGAGACCATGTCCTCCGCTTGCCAGCCGGCGGGGAAGTTGTACGTCCAGTCGAGGGGATATGGCTGTTAACGTCAATAACGTGATCTGCTGGCAGCGATGACAAGACCTACCTTCCACCACAAGGCCGCATTCACGGCCGTGCCTCCTCCCAAAACGCAACCCGCCATCTGGTCGATATCGTCACAGGCGATCCCCGCAGAATCATGCCAAATCTGATTGCACAGTCCCGGCACGTCAAATCGAGTCAGGTTAGTCCCAACCAGCCAGTCAGGCTTCATGGTACCACCCCAGCGACCCGAAGACGGGGGCCCCTTCTCGATCAACAACACGCTATGTCCGGCCTCGCTAAGCCGGTCCGCCACGACGATTCCCCCTGCACCACCACCGACAACGACATAATCAAACGTCGTTCCAGCAGGCACCGGCACTCCGACAGGACCGGTGCCACCACCGCCACCGGAGCAGTCACCAGGAACAGTCTTGTTCGCCAGGGCCGCCCACTTCTCATACGACGCACTAGCAGCCGACGCATCAAGCTTCGCCACCCAGATCCCCTGCGTATCATGCTGCTGCAGGGTAATCTCCGCCGGACAGGACGGGTTCCCCGGCGCGGCGACGGACTGCGCCCACCCGAGCACCAGCTGTTTGGCGCTGGTCGGCGCAGACCCCGTCACCCCGTTGTGGTTCCACGCGAGACAGCCCTGGCAGCGGAAGAGCAGCGTGTAGTGCGTTGCGTTGACGGACGACGAGATCTGCGTGAGGGTCGCGTTGCCGGCGTACACGTCGGGCATGGTATAGCCCGAGCTGAAGCGGAAGGAGGTCAGGATCTCGTCCTTGTACGGCCACGCCATGAGAAGGAGGTTGCTGGTCATGCTTCCCTTTAGGGAGATGCCGCACCATCCTGTTTTCGTGGCGTCGGTGGATGCGCATTGCTATTTCGTCAGCTGCGTAGGATAAGGGATCGGGAGCGCCATACCAGGTATCCGATGAACTCGGTCGCGTCTGTAGTCAATGCCGTGCTGGGGAGGGCCACTCCGAAAGTGAGACCGCCTGCGGTCTGGCTCGTGGGCACTGTCCACGTATCAAACGTGATGCCCGTGGCGGGGTCGGTGTAGACCACCGGGGTGCTCGACTGGGCCCAGCATGGTGCGACTGTGAGCCAGTTAGCTAACAGTCCAGTAGTTCAGGTTAGTAATATCATAACGGACCGATGCTGACCGCGAAGAACGCGGCAGAGAGACGGTTGAGGAGCTTCATCACCAGCGAAGCACAGCGTCGGGGGATAGATCAGAGAAAGTCATTCCAGCACTCGTCGAGAAGAGGGCGACACAAGTTGAAATACCACGAACCCCACGGCCACGAGTACACAGGACTGATAAAGAAGTGTAACATCCCGTCTGGGCATTCATGCTGCATCCTGCCCGGGAGGATCACTGTCATGGTATTGGCCCGGCCTGAGGGAGAGGCTGTGCGTAAGACAGTGCACGTTCTGGATAAATTGGCGTTGTCATTTCATATCTTCCCGCAAGGGGCTCGGAGTCTCGGCGCGGTTTGAGGTTTACATGTCCAAGAAATGCAACACTCTCATTTGTCAGACGAAGCCATTGCACCAGGAGATTATCCGTGGAGTCTTGGAGACGGGTGTCGCGGATAAATAAGACCGAGTAGGTATAGCGCCATTGCTGGTGATACGCGATCGGCCTCACAATTACTGATATGGGAGCGGGGGAACTCTTTGCAGACCCTGAATAATGCGGAGTGCATGCTGCAGACGTCTCAGACAGGAATCATTCCCTGGAATCATACCCGAGAAGGTGTTGGATAAATCTGCCGGCAGCATACTAATATCAACGTGGCCGGAGAATACTTGCGTTGTCTGTCGTGCATGCTTAACATCCACCTATCGTAACGGCCGCAATCTCCAGTTAAGTAAGTGCTTAATATACCGTGCTGACGCCTGAGCATATATTCCAGTCTCGTGCTGATTCTTCAAGATGCGACTGTTCAGCTGACTGTGAGTAGCCTAATGAGACAAGTGCTGAAATATGCCGATTGACAGGCTATACGGAGGAAGACAGGCTCAGGTTACCTCGACTAGATCATATGGCTCCTGTCAAGTACAGACCATGCCACAATTCTAGAAGCATTAGCCTGTCAACAGTGTTCCTTCGGGCCGCCTACCGATGATGAGCTAGAAAGCGCCGATCTTACCCCCCTACATTCCAGGACTCATACTGGTGTTGAAGCAATGGTGAAGCATACTCCAATGATGATAGAATTCGACATGTATTCCAAAAGTAATATGTACAATCGCTTCAAAAAATTGTCCAGTTGTTTGGGACTCCTCCAAGGAACTGGGAAGGTGTGTACGCTGGAGTTCGGGTATATCGACAAGATGCAATATGTGATATGAAAAATGCAAAGGGAGAGCTGAAGAGCATATACAAGAGGAGAACCAAAATATAAGTCAAGAAAGCATATGCAATCGTCAGTGCTTGGGTTCGGGACGATACCGGTAGCGACGCCAGTTTTCTCCCACCCACCACGAGGCAACATGAGCTGCGTCGCGGACCCAGTCGATCACTTCTGGGCCGTACTCTTTTTCGAGTTTGTGGGCCAGATCAATCAGGTCAAAGTTCTTGATCGGGTGCAGTTCGTTGGGATCCTTTTCCAGATCCGTGAACCGCCACTCCAGATCGTCGATGAGGGGGATGACGAGCCGGTAGGCGGGTTTGGCGGCGGAGCGCACTGCCAGCCACGAACCGCCCGTGTTCATCACGGTGAACTGCCAGTCTTGCTTGCCGTCCGTCTCGGGGATCAGGGGCCGAATCATCGACTGGCCTTCATAGAGGGACAGCACGTCCTTGGCCGCACGGGTGGCCTTTTTCTCCAGCGAAGACGACTCGATCAGGAGATCCAGGATCGTCGGCACGATCTGGTCCGAGATTACGGGGGATGTGATCTCGACGGGCGGGAGTTTGGGGTGAGCAAACACGATGGGAACCTGGAAGCTGCCGATATGCGGATTGTCGTAGGGAGTGACGCCTCCGTCGTTGGGAAGAGATAATCCGTGATCGCCGGCCATGACGAGCAGGGTCTCGTCCGCAACGCCTTTCTCCTTGAGAATGTCCATGATCTCCGCCAGCCAGTTGTCGATGAAACCGATGGTGTTCAGATATTTGTTGAGATCATCCTTGGCCTTAAAGTTCTTGTCGCCCATAAAGTGCTGGTAGCTGTTGTTGGGCATACCCCACGGATGGTGTGTCGTACCGGTCAGATGGGTGATGAAGAGTCGCTTGTGCTCCCGCTCGGCGTCGTCGATCGCATCGCGAAAGTACTCGCGCAGCTCGGTGTCCGGGTATCCATAATAGTTGATCTCCTTGGACTTGACCGGCCAGTGCTTGGCGCTGGGGCTTTCCAGCTGCTCCTTGGCGAGAATATCCTTGAATCCCAGTCGCGGAGTCAGCTCGTTCTGCTTGTCGTAGCCCTCAGTCACGGACTGCATCCACTTGGAGTGCCAGGGCCACGAGGTGAAATCCTTGGTTCTGTTCGCGATGTCAATCTGACGGTTGAGGGCGTTGAGGACATGCGGCATGCATGGTTGGTAGATGTGATGCTTGTACTCGCGGTTGAAATCGGTCACCAGTGGGGTAACGCCGCAGACGGTTCCGACCAGACTCTTGAGCGTGTAGGTGCCCGTGGTGACGGCATTGCGGGCACTGATGCCGCCGAACGCCTTTCTGCCATTGTGTGCAGCCGGGTCGCGCGAAAAGCCCGAATCAAACCCGGTGAGATACTCCGCCGTCCGGGTCAACTTGGCCAGTTTGTGCTGCACGGCCTCGGGGATGGTGTGGTTCGTGTGGGAATCGGCGATGCGATTCCACATGAATGAGTCCTTGCGGAGCGGAAAGACGTCCGCTCGGGTGCTCTCCAATTTCAGCAGGATAACATGTTTGATGCTCACGTTTCCGCTGGCGAGCGCTTCCTTCAGGGGCTCTAACACGGGATTCTCTAGATTGGAGATGTGCAACGGATCCTTGGCCGGGTTGTAATGCAGTGGGGGAGGACGACGGCGATGATGCGGCCTGTGATCCGGTCCGTGATGCGGTCCATGATGCGGTGGATGATCCTCCTCGAATCCCGGATACCAATCCTCGAACCCGGCGATCGGATCGCTCGGCAGCCAATCCCACCTCGGCACCTTATCCATCGCCGAACGACCATACAGCCAGCGGTAGTCTCCTGGCATCACGTCGGCATCGATTGGTGACCCGCCGCGGTTCGCCGGGGCGAATGGGACGACGGGCAGAGCCCCGGAGAGGAACATGTATGAAGGATTGGGGGGCCGAAGGCATCGGAGGAGCACATATGCGCTGAAGAAGATGAAGACGGCCAGACGTTTGAACAGCGATTCGTGATGTCGGACGGGGGTCTCGTGGCTCATCGGGTCGAGGAGAAACACCGAGTCTCCGTCGTCACTCTTGTCGTCCAGGTAATCATCCACCGCAATCTGTTCATACCGCTCGGGATCCATGGGACTGGTCTTCCTCCTCCACTGCGGGCAACGAAGGCTCCAGATCCGTTGCGCTAGCCTCTGCAAGGGCGTCACCAAGATTCGTAAGACCCCACCCGTGGCTCGGTGGACGGGTGCCGCCAGGAACCAGGAGGCGGCAATTATGATGGCTTCCACGATCAGAAACCCTGTCAAGCCGGTGAGCAGGGTCCGAACGGCAGCCGCATCGCTCTGAAAAGTGCGGACCTGTCGCCAATGGATCTCGGCGCCGGTCACGACGTAAAAGGAGGTGGCGGAAGACGCCATGCCAGACATCAGCAAACTAGTAAGAGAACAATAATCAGTTATCAGTGTTGCAGAGGGTTTCAGAAGGAATGGTTAATGTCTACCTGAATGGCACAGTGCATACTGCAGCGAGAATGGTGCCAGGTCGCCAGGGGATAGTCTGGGTGAGCAGACGGAGGACGAGGATAAAGATAACATCCTGGAAAAAGAAGGTCGGACCCCACAGGAGTAATTTGGCCGGCGGTAATGAGTAGAGATGAGCATATATGTGTAAGAATTTGGCCCAGATCAGTGAGACGAAGGTGAGGGTGAAGAAGAATTTCCGCGATACACTCCACCACCGGTCGAAGGTGTGCGCGGGGGAATCTCGGACGACTCGAACGAGCTGATCGACGAGCCCGGAGAGCTTGGAGAAGTTCATGACGATGGAAGGAGAAGATGACAGCTTCTCAGCGATATGATTATGTTATGTTATATTTATTCAAAAGGGGAACTCGCATAGCCCACGATGGGGCACGCGATCAGCAAGAATTGCTACGAGAGGGGAGACATCCGCATTCAACAAGACGGACAACGCATCGATGAGGATGAGAAAGATGACGAAGCTCTTGTTGAAAGAGGAGCTTGAAAGGAGTAAGAGAGTCGAACAGATGTAAAGATGCAGAGATGAATGGAGGAAAGGACAGAAATGACAGTAATCAGAAGAAGAGAATTTATCGGTGTTTTTAAGACGAGACGAACGATGTCACTCTAAGTCGGCCTTGGGATTAGCTTGGAAGCTCTTTGGACAAGAGAATCCACTCTGGACAAGGCAGACACTAGGTACTACACCATACTCCGTACAGTAGTCTACAGCACCGGTAGGAGCCGCAGGATTGGGATAGATTAGTAGGGACTATTGAGATCAGGCACAGGTAGAAGACCCTCCGCCGCACAGTTTGAAACACGAGATGGAGACCTGGATTCAAGTTGATCCTAGACCCTAGACCCTGGGGCGTTAGATTTGGCCCCTGATTGAGCGCCAATACTTGCTAGTTAGAGGTAGGAAATCCTAGTACGCCAATGATCGGTGGGAGAATCATCCAAGTGGAGAAGATGGCTTATTTTAGAAGTGCGGAGTCCCTGAAATAAATGGCGCCAGGCTCCCAGCAGCTGACTTTTTCACTTTTCACTTGACGACGAAAGCTCTGCAAGAGGTATCCTCTACGACATTGACATTCTATATTTTGCTCTTACTTAGAGAGGTAGAATACTAGATGAATGTCTAAGGTCAATTACCATGAGGCAAGACCCTTACATTGGTTGCCTCCTTTTCAATCCTTTTCATTTTATGCCCAGAATAGAGGCTTTTTTTCGTGATCCCTAGGCTAAACCCAAACAGGCAAGATGACACACGCTCAGGGTCAGACCCAGTGATTCCTTTCCTATTTGGGACTGGCCACGCGGGGCAGTGTCTCTAGCTTCGTCCAATCAGATCCAGCAATGTGTCAAAGTAATTCCGAAATGTTTTATGATTGGTTTGTTGTGGTCGGTTATTCGGAGTCCTGACTCACTTTCCCCCTCAGGCCTCAACGCTCGAGGTGATGCATGATCTTGATTACTATTACTTGAAGACAAGGGGAGAACAAGGGGAGAACAAAGGATGACACAGGACATGGCGTTTTTAACTGTATGTGCACCCTCATTCTCACTCAGGAGTCATGATTCGGCCTGAACTACAGTTGATGGTCCTTCTATACTTCCATCCTTCCATCCTTCGTTGGACATCCTCCCGGACAACATCGGTGAGATTAGATTGGCAGTTGATCGCGTGATCTACCTATCAAATTAGCTTCCCTCCCATTAGTCTGGTTTAATGTTCAAAATTCATAGGCCATCGTAAGACAAAAAAACCCCTCACTTATTTTCAAATAGAGAAAGCATTGAATTGACGAGTCCAGATAAGCTTGCTCTGTAAGACAGTTGATGTAATATTGGCACTGCAGAATTATGCAATAATACCACACAGCATCAAAGTGATCGAATCATTGACCTCGGTCTCGGTGGTAAAGCAATGACAGCGTAGATCTCACGTTCGGCTTGAACCGCGATCCTCGGCAGCCCTTCTAGAACTTCTTAGCTGATTGAGAATCATGAATTGATCTCTTATGAGAGCTTGATCTAAGAATGGAAACTTGACACAGCCATAGTACTTATTCCATTGGGAGGAAATTTGCCTCTCGTCACTTACTTCAGCCTGAACGCCTAAGGCTCTCTCTGCGGCCCCGTGACTCGGAAATATATTTGTAAAGCGAACAGTCAACACACTTCTTTGACCTTGTTACCAACACACAGCCAAGGCAGCTTCATCAACCATCATCAAACATCAATGACATCAATGACATCAAATGACAACAATGTCAGGATTGGCAGAACCCCCGGCTCTTGGCATATCCAAGCCGCGTTCAAGAATAGTCCTACTCGGCTAACTACAAGGCTGTATACAAGACTACAAGCCAAGCCAAGCCACGTCCATGTTGGCGTTTCAGACATTCAGAAAAGACATCCATTACATACTGCAAACGCAACTAAAATCGTGTTAAGTTACAGTTGAGAAGGGGAGTAAAGTACATGTTGCGATTATTAGCCGAAAAAAACAATTTAGGTATGCACAACTCCACCCCAACTTAGGAACTCATGGCCTTGGCCATGAATTTTGACAACTCCTTCGCTTTCTGTCCTGTCGTCATGGTGAAATGGTTCGCTTCCTCCATCACATGGATTCCGCCAATGTTTTGCGGCCCGACTAGGGTATCCCATTTATTTGGCCCCAGATCCGTGCGGTCGTTGAGGAGCCACTTCATTTCTCTGGGGTCCTCGGATCCATCCTCTGCAGGCTCCGGCCGGGGATCGCCCGGCTTGCCGCAGACCCCGTCCTTGGCCCAGATCAGGTAGGTCTTGGGCATCTTCTTGGCCCATTTGCTGTCGTTGAACGGTAGAGGAACCGCTTTGTAGGCATCGAGCGAGTCGATAAAAGCAAGGAAGTGGGGTAGGAGCCAGTCGGGAGGCGCCCGCTTCCCGTCGCCAAAGAGCCCGATCGAGTTGAAGAACTTGTACAGACGAGGGGGCAGCTTCTCCAGACCGATGGGGAAGGGCGAGTCGAGCAGAAGCAACCGCTCCACCTCCTCCCCTTCCTCGAGGATCAGCTGACGGGCCGCGTCGAACGCGCAGATGCCACCGGCCGACCATCCACCAAAGCTGTAGGGTCCCTTGGGCTGACGACGGCGGATCTCAGCGAGATATGGCTCGGTCAGCTCGTCGAGACTGCATGTGAGGTTCTGAGGTGTCTTCATGTAAGGGCAGTTGAGGCCGTAGACACAGACATCGGGGGAGAGGGCCGGAATAGTCGCGTAGGAGGAAGCGGAGCCTGAACCGTCGGGGAACATGAAGAGCTTTTTGGTGGCGGTGCGGGGGTTGCCCTGAAGAAGAATCGAGGTCGCCGGAGGATGCTGAGTGGCCTTGAGCTTCTTGTTGTCGATCGTCTCGGGGAGCCGGATGGGTTTGGAAACTGGCGTAGCTGCAGGGACGATCTTGGGCTTCAGATCCAGAGCAGCTTGAACTGCATCGAGTGTGGGGTTCTCGAGGAAGAACTCCGAAGGCAGATCAATGTCAAGTGTCTCTCGGATCCGACCGAGCACGGTCAGGGACAGCAGAGAGTCCATGCCCATCTCTGGCAGGCTGTCGCTGGGGTCAATGTCTCCCACCGATACCCCGATCTCCTCGGCGATGATACTGCAGATGCTATTCCAAACCTTGTTTTGTCCATCATTGGGCGCCACTTGCTTGACGGGAGAGGTAATCCCAGGAGTGGTAAGTCCGCTGGATGCTTCCGATGATGCATCGCTGTTGAAGGAGAACTTGGACTCGGGCTCGCTGGACGGCTCGGGACTGCTGCTGTCGCAGAAGCCCTTCTCAGCCAGGTATGCCTTGAAATCCTTGATGGTCGGATAATCCATGAACACGGACGATTCAAGATCAAGGTTCAGTTCTTCACGGTACCTACCGGTCACCGTCAAGGATAGCAGTGAGTCGACCCCGTAGTCGGCAAAGTTCAGACTGTCGGTCATTTCTGCCTCGGACAGACCAACCTCTGCAGCCAGGATCTCCAATGCCCGTGCAACCACTGGTGATGCAGCACGTGCGTTGCTTGGGTTGGGCTTGGGAGGACCAGTGACCTTGATAGGGGGAGGAGCTTTCTTCTCCCCAATGGGCTTGGTTGGCACCGGCGCACTGGCGGTCTTGGAGCCTCCGACTGGCGGAAGAACAGTATCCAGGATCTTTCGGGCTAACGCTTGGAACTGTAGGCCCCCGTTAGTAAATCGTTTCTTTCAGTTGTTATCTGGAGACATACCTTGACACCCCCGTACACAGCGATAATGTCATCCCCCTCAAAGACATAGACGTCACCCGCCCAGATGGAGTCCTTCCACGGCTGCATCTTCACATATGTCTGGTAAGTAGCGTCGCTGGGGAACTTCTTCAGGCAGCGCATGGAGTCCCATCCGTGGTTGACGAATACCTGGTTCTTGGAGTCGGTCGCATCGCTGGCATTCATGATGAACCCAGACAGATGGCCGAAACTGTCGATCCAGAAGGGGTTGCGATGGAAGTTGCCCGCGGGGGCTCGGAACTTGACTCGCGCCGTGGCTTCGTGCTGATTGCTGTCCAGGATGACTTCCTGGATGGATTTGTAGTTTTCGTCATAATCCACCAGAGCAGCAAACAGCTTGTACACCATTCCTCGCTGCATGCGGTGAGCCTCTCCGGTCTGAGCCTTGTCCTGCAGGAGAGACACGCTTCGCTTGATCAGGTAGGAAATTCTCTTCCACTCCGTCTCCCGCTCGGCGCAGTTGAAGAGCTTGACAGTGCAATTGGCGTGCTCGACCGTTTTCTTGCCGTCTGCGTTCACAGACCAGACTTGCACGCTCGCCTTCTGCTCGGCCCAGTTCATGACCGCCGAGACCCTGAAGAATTGATCACCGGACTTGGCAATGAGAGGCTTGGGCACAGTCATGTCGCACACGTCCAGACCCATGCCCTGGTACTCTTGTTTGTATTTGGTGATCAAGTGGTCGACAAGTGTTTGCGCAATATCAGCGTAGAGAGACTACATATATGCATTAGCTTTCTCATTCGAAGTGGTGAGTGCAGTTGAACTTACCGATGGCGTAAGAGCCACTCCATTGACCTTGTGGCCTTGAATAACACGATTGAGTTCTGGATCCGCGATATTATTCTCAACCACCAATGTCGCCGTGTTTCCGTCCTCACGGCATTCCACAATCTTCTGCGCCGCGGTCGTGAGGAAGGTTGACTTGGGCGCTGATACCTCCGCGGTAACGGGAGCCCCCTTGGTAAGGCAGAAGTTGTTCGTGTAAGGGATCCAGTAATTTTTCAGGTCCCAGCCGTACCGGGGTAAGTCGAGAACCTCGTGAGCTGAGCTGAAGTCCTGATGGAATTCCTTCCAGTTGAGCTCGACACCTGCAAGGTGCAACGTTGAGAGACTGTTGGAGAGGATCTTCCATGGATCGTCGTCGCGGCGGAGTGAAGGAACGGTAGCCGCCTGCGGACCAAAGGTGGACTTGATCATTCCCGAGCAGATGGGATGCGATCCCACTTCGACCCAGAGCGTGGCATCATTCATCAACTTGGCGTGCCGAGTGGCCTCGAGAGCGCCAAGGAAATTGACGGCTTCCCGACAATGCTTCACCATACACTTGGGCCCCAAAACGTTGTGATTCGATTCCGTGATTACCTCTCCGTTTAGAGCAGAGACGAATGGGACCGCGGGCTTGTGGAAAACGACTCCCTGAGCGCTCTCTTCGAACGATTCGAGAATCGGGTCCACTTGGGCCGAGTGGAACGCGAACGGCACTTTGAGCTTGGTGGACTTGAGATTCTGACTGGAGCACTGCTGTGCCAACTCATCGATTCGACCGCTGAGTCCGCTGATGACCGTCTCAGTAGGACCGTTGATGCAGGCGACGGCGTGGGCTTCTGGATCAAGCAGATGCTGAATCTCGGAGACGGCAGCCTTGACGGCAAGCATGGCGTGGGTCCCCATCTGACACTGCTCCGTGAGAAGTTGAGCGCGACGGCCACAGAGGTAAATCGTGTCGCTGGTAGACAAGACGCCGGCAGTGTTCAACGCTGCGTAGTCGCCCAGACTGTGACCCAGAACAAAGGCAGGAGTGACACCAAGGCCCTTCCAGTAGTCGACCAGAGCCATTTGGAGGCATGTGGTTCCTAGCTGCGTCACGACAGGGCTCAGTTCTTCCACAGGCACACTACCGTCAATCAAGGGAAGAATGGAGGGGAAGCCTTGGCTTTGGGCAATGCAATCGAGTCGGTGAATCGTGCTTCTGAATGTGGCACAATCCTCGTACAGCTGCTTGCCCATCCCAGTGTACTGAGCTCCCTGGCCGGTGAAGACGAACCCAGTCTTGGGGGCTGTTGCGGGGACGGGAGTGATATCGTGTTCGGCACGTTGGCGCAGGCCTTCACGGATATCCTTCACGCTCGATCCGACAACGGTGATCCTGAATGGGTGATGCATGCGACGCGCAGTGGTGGTATAAGCCAGACTGGCAAGGAACCGTCGCTCATTCGCCGGCGACGAGGGCGCATGCGTGTTGATGTACTTGATCAAGGCGTTGATGTTGCGCTTCAGCGCAGTCTGCGACCGTGCCGTCACAGACACCACATGCACATTCCGTGGATCCTGCCCTGTGATCTTACGTAGGGGAGCATCTTCCATCAGGAGAGCGGTGTTACCGCCCGCAGCGGAGAAGTTGTTGATGAACATCTTCCGCTTGCCTGAGACCGGTCTATGCCAGGGGGTTGGCTTGAAGGCAATATGGACATTGCGCTGGGCCAGATCCGTGGGAAAGTTGTGGTTGATCTTCGTTTTAATTCCGCAGTGCGGCGGGATCATGTTCTGCTTCAACATCAACAGCACCTTGACCAGGGATGTCACTCCGGAAGCTGATTCCCCATGCCCGATGTTCGACTTGGCGGAACCAAGGTAAAGGGAATTGGCCGGGCCGCGGCGGTAGTCGGGTGCAAAGACATCCAGGACGGACTGCATCTCGACGGCGTCACCCGCCTGAGTACCGGTTCCGTGCATTTCCACGTAGCCGACCTCGTGTGGGTTGGTGTTGGTGTCGTTGAGGAGCTTGTTGAAGATGAACGCCTGCGCGCCGACATGAGGACGGGTAATGGAGACGGCTTCAGCCGAGTGGTTGGTGTAGGCCGCGTTAATGATACCCAGAATGGGATCGTTGTCAGCCTCGGCATCCTCCAGACGCTTCAGGACGATCGTGCCCACCCCGTCTGCCCGGCAGTAGCCATCCGCGCCGTCATCAAAGGTGTTGCAATTTCCTGTCCGAGACAAAAAGTGGCCACGGTCCAGACCGGCATGGTTGTCGGGGTTGGTAAGGAGATTCACTCCACCACTGATGGCGGTGTCGCAATCATTCCTCCAGATGGCGTTGCAGGCCAAGTGGATGGCAGCAAGACTGGACGAGCAGGCAGTGTCAACACTTGCACTAGGACCGCTGAACTTGAAGTAGTAGTTGATTCGACCGGGTGTGAATGCTCGGTTGCCACCAGGAATGAAGTATGTGTCGATATCCTGACCGCTGTTGATCTCACGATAATCATCACTGGTCATTCCCATGAAGATGCCGACGCGGTCTCTCTGAGTGGATGGGCTGCTGTTCGGAACAAAGCCTGCCATTTCTAGGGCCTCGTAAGCCGACAACAGCGCCAGTCGCTGTGCAGGGTCTGCCTGAAGTGCCTCTCGGGGAGACATGTTGAAGAAACGGGCATCGAATAGACCGGGATCGTTGATCCAGCAACCGTATGGGACCTTGCTGGTGTTTCTCTTTGTACCGGACAAGTCCACGTGGGCGTCGACATCCCATCGCTCGGGTGGGACCTTTTTGTGAACATCCAGACCTTTGTACAACAAGTCCCAAAAGGCTTCGACGCCATCTGCCTCGGGGAAACGCCCTGACATTCCGATAATGGCGATCTTAGATCGTGACGCGTTGCCCGTCGCATTGGGAGCGGCCGGGTCCATTTGAGGAGCGCCGACACCGGTGTCTACCTCGACCTGGCAGTTTCCCATACGCTGGAGTGCAGTAACCAAGCCTTGCGTGGCGTTGCTGGCGATAGGGAGAATCCTCCAGGGCTTGTCGTTGGCAGCCTGAACGATGGACAGGCAAGACTCTGTGACTTTGTCCCAGCAGATCTTGCGCAAGAGGATTTCCTCCAGAGCCACCTTCAACAGATCACGCATGCTCTTTACTTGGACCAGCTTCCCTGTGTTGCTCGAGATCAATGGGATCCGCGGCGTGTGGCGCGAAATTACGTCGTCGGAGCAGAAGCTGAGGATATCGCGAATCTCTCGGTCATTGTATAGATGCGGTGCGTGGTACGGACCGCTGACTCCAGGAGCCTTGAAGTGTTTGTACTCTTTTGGAAGACCTTCTTCGATGAACTTGTCGAGAATGTCGGGCGGTGCGCTGATGGTGAGACCTTTCGATCCAACTGCGCTGATGTATGGTTGCGACGAGGGGGTAATACCCTGGTATGTCAGTATTTTCTTCCATTTATCGTTCACTGTACTTACTCGCTTCTTGACAAATTTGCCAATCAAGTTGGCGGCGTCTGTCTCATTAATCTCAGAGACGAGGATCGACCAGCTGCCGGAGGATGACTCCGTCGAGTCCACCATCTCTCGGACTCTCATGACACAAAGCCCAAGGTGAATAGTCAATGTGACAACCTCGACTGCCAGCGGCAGTAGTTCTCCGACATTCTTGCACGAGCTGACAGCGGCGCAACTCAACATACCCGTACATGAACCCAGAAGGCCGTCATCCGAGGAAGGATATGGATGTCCACGATCACCGTGGTAACTGCCAAGGATCAGCCATGTTTTATGTTTTGGGGATCCTTTTGAAAGGCACTTACTCGATGAAACATCCCAGTTGATAGATACAGGTCAACGCACTGCCCAGCGCAGGGTTTGTCCCTGACTCCCGATGCCGAGCAAGCAAGTCGGAGATGCTGGTGAACCGCGGGAAGAGTGTGCGCTGAGAAGGCGGCAGCCTGGTGATTTCCTGACGCAGTGCGTGGAAGCATCTTTCGATGAACGAGGCGACGATAGTATGGTTCTTCGCCTGCAATAGGTTGCGGAGGCCTTCGTCACAGCTGATTGTCTGATCTCCAAAGAGATAGATGCGACGGAGATCCTCCATGGCGAGTGGTTTGCGCGGCCTGTGACTGCAAGGAGTGGTGGTTATTCTGGACCGCAGCACATGGGGTTTGGTATGAAGCAGAGAAAACAACAGCCCACTCCGAAAAGAGGAGTCTTTAAGTGCAACTTAAACACGACCAGGGTCCAACCTCTTCAATGGCAGATCCACCCGGCCTGGCCGGATAACAGGTTTGGGCATTGTCCGCTCTGGGAGATCAGATTGCATGTCTCGATTTTGGACCCCGACGCCCGTCATCCCACTTGCAAGCAGCACTGCGGTTTGAGCAATGAGGACGCACAATCGGCTCTACTGCAAATCGGGAAAGGACGAAAGCATAATCCGGTTTGTTGTGAGCCTCCCAAAGCATCGCAGGAGCTTACTGTGCCCCCTTCCATGGAATTCTAGGCCCGCGAGCTGCTTTTCCCCACGACCACGCCTCAATGGATGCGGGAACTGCAAATTCTGATCGATGTTGCGTTTCTTCCGAAAAGGGAAACACTGATGGAATTCAATGTGAGACAGCCACCATTGGGTACCGGCGGAAGCGGAAGTCTGGGACATTAGGGAAGACCGGCGGAGCGCTAGGAGACCCAAGCATTCCAGCCCCCAAGAATGTCCGCATTTGGCAATAACTCGCTCATCTTTCTGGTCTGCTCAGGTCCAGTTGACTACTCTGAGATCACTCCGGTCATGAATTACGTCAATCGCCGACTTTGACACCGCCGTCCTGCACAGTTTGCCCATTACAATGGTGGCCGGCCCAAGTCAGGCCATCATCAAGATCAATTCTATACTTACCCAAACCACTGCCAAGAATTCAGGTTACTCTCGTCGTTCTGTGACTGCGATCCCAGATGTAGGGTTGCATTTGCATTGAGGGCACTACATACTGACTCTCGGGGTCAGACTTTATCCCAGGTCAAACTACGTTGGTCGTGCTTATCCCAAAATGCCACAAGATTGACATGCTTTGCGATCTCCCCGCACATTCTGGAAGTAAGGTTTGGTCGTTATGAGGGTGTTTCAAATGACAAATCTTTGGTGTCTCACATAAAATGGTACTTATGCTAAACCTATCTATACTCAGACTGATCACTTTGTGGCACGGAAGACATCCTCGAACTGATACTCATTCCACCGCACGGTAGGTTTCAGGCCGGCAAACTTCCACACGCCGTCGATCTTGCGGTAGTAGTGCTCATTGGTGGCATGCCCGTGCCCCTTGAGCTTGACAGTTTGTAAGGTGCTGTCCGTGTAGACCTGGTGGGCGGCGCGCAGCTGATGGTGGCCAATGACCTCTGTATCGGAGATTCTCTCCCACCAGGACTCGCCCAGCAGATGCTGGGTCTTGATGGTGGGGTCACCCAAGAAGTCGATGTCGCTAACCATGGCCATGTAGTCTTCAGCAGACATGTCACTCCATTTGCGCAGTCCGATCTGCGTGTAGTCGACGGTAAGAGTCGGGGCGATGATGCTTCGAAGTCGATCCCAATCCTACCCTGGGTGAATGTCATTCTCCAGATCTCTGGACGTTAACTTACCTTGGCGTCATAGCTGTCTGCCCAGTCGAAGAGGACTTTTTTCAGGGCAAGATAGTCTGACCGGTTAGTCAAGGTCAAATATCGTTCACCGGTGCATCATACCTTGGAATTCGATCGTCAGATTGGGCTTCTTTTCGACCATCGTGATGTGAGGGTATGTATGTCTGTCTGATCCACTGGTATTTTCGAATCTGAGTAATGAGGACTCGAATTTTAGGTCTCAGTAGCTGATGCGCAGTCATAAGTATTAGATCATTACACGGTCAGCATCATGCAAGGAGAAGACCGTCGCAAACAGAGCCATGTGTCTCATGTTGTCGCTCTGTCTATCCCAACGCATATGAGCTGGAAGCGGAATTCGAAAACAGCAACATTCCTGTCTTAGACAATCTCATTGCGCACATTCCTTCGGGTGAAACAATGAAGTGCGAATTCGGTAAGGCTTCTTGGCTTATCAATCGTAATTGGGCGCTTAATGCCAATAGATGCAGTCTGTATATAAAGATGATCACAACCTATAATGACCATGTACATCTAAACAAACACACTAAACAAACACTTCTACACTCTATCCATTCAATCTTCAAAATGGTGAACACAGGCACACATCTCCCTCTCAGCGGCAAGGTCGCCCTAGTGACCGGCGGCGGCCGAGGCATCGGGGCCGGCATTGCCCTCGAACTGGCCCGTCGCGGTGCCTCTGTGGCCATCAACTACGGCCACAGCGCCAAGTCGGCTCAAGAGGTCGTCGAAGCCATCCAAGCAATCGGCAACCAGGCCGTAGCCATCAAGGCGGACCTGACCTGCGTGCCCAACATCGAGTCGCTCATCAAGCAGGTAGTCAGCCACTTTGGCCGGCTGGACATTGTGGTCTCCAACTCCGGGATGGAGAAGTTCAAGCCCCTGGAGGAGACGACCCTCGAAGACTTCAACGAGGTGTTTGATCTCAACACTCGGGCGCAGATGTTCGTGGCCCGCTACGCCTACGACCACATCCAGCCAGGCGGCCGAGTGATCCTCATGTCCTCGATTGCAGCGGGCCTGGGGGTGCCGGGCCACGCGCTGTACGCGGGCAGCAAGGCGGCCATCGAGGGGTTCACTCGGTGCTTGGCGGCCGATTTTGGGCGCAAGGGGTGCACGGTCAATGCGATAGCGCCGGCGGGGGTCAAGAGCGACATGTGGCGGGAGAACGCATGGCGGTATGCTCCCGGGTGCGACAAGGGTTCGTCGCTGGAGGAGATCGAGACGGCGCTGGCGAGCGGAAGTCCGTTGAAGCGGTGCGGTGTGCCCGAGGACATTGGCAAGGTGGTTTCATTCCTGGCGAGTCCGGATGCGGAATGGGTGAACGGTGAGTTCTTTCTGTTTCTTTTCCTTCCTTCTGCCCGATGCAAGGGTCACGGTGGGGATTGGAATGCTGATCCTTTTGCATCTGAACGAATAGGCCAGATCATCCCTGTCAATGGAGGGGCAAATATCTGATTTAGACTGCTTGTATGGGGTATGGTTGCATTGAGTGTATTTGGAATTGTCTCGCAGAGTGTGTCGCATAATGAATTGACTTTCTTCTATACTACTGTACCTAAAGTATAGCCTTGCTAAGCAGGGCAGCTAAGATAAATACGCCTGCCCGAATCTAATTCTCTTCATCATGGAACTTTCCTGATGGCCGGCGTCTGTGGCAAACGTCAATTGACTTTGTATATGGCCTGATACATGGTGCTGTTGGGGGGTTACGTTCGGAGAGACCGAATCTTCCTCAACCAGACATGAGTTCCAGAATGAATACATCAATGCCCTGAACTATATCGAGCCTGTCATGTCATGCTGCATGCTGCAAATTGACTTTTCAAATCCACACGTATGAGTCAAACATTGCAAGTCCCTTATGTCATGGACTCGACGAATGTAACCCCATACCGCATCCATTTCTGGATAAGACACTCAATTCCACTGTGCAATGCATGCATTCAGCGCATAATTCCAGACCGAGACATTATGCAGCATTGGCATTGGAATTTGATCTATAATTAGGTAACCCCGAAATCAGTCGGTGAGTCTTACAACTTACTGCATGCGTTCCTCCTCCTCACCCGGCCGCATCGAGAATTACCCAAATGGGAAATCTGTATGGCTGGATGCATCTGCGGTGTTTCATAAACATGTCAACCCTACCACAAAGAGTATAAGTAGAGGACAGCTGCTTAGAAATCAGTCTGTGAATCATAATCAATCTGTGTCTGAAGCTAAACCACTGCAAGTAGTCAAAATGCCACGCTGGATCCTCGGAGACAAGTTCGATACCGTCTTCCCCCACAAGGGCTCGTTGAAGGTCCTGTGGGAGTCGAGATGGAAGTTTGCCGTATGTTTCCTCCCTAGAATCTTAGAATAAAGCTAATAGTCGTTAGTGTTCGAAATCAGTCTATCCCTTCCACGACGGCTCCATCGAGGACTTTGAGCCCATCTTCAACCATCTCATCTCGGTATGCTCTAGTCATCACCAACTACAACATGCATACTAACCTGACAGAAAAACATCAACGACGCCGCCTCGGATGAATACACGCAGGCCTTCCTGCCCACGGCATCCGCCCTCGAGGAAAAAGCCGCGCAGGCTCTCAAAGCCGGCAAGAAAGAGGAAGCCTCAAACCTCCTCTGCCGCGCAGCGGTCGTCTACCGCATCTCCCGCTTCCCCTACGTGGACATCACCAAGCCCAACTCCATCAAGCGGGCTGCCTTCGAGCGCCAGAAACAGGCCTACCTGAAGGCAACCAGCCTCTGGACCCAGCCCATCCAGGAGGTGACCGTGCCACACTCCTACCGCGCCGGCAACGATGGCCCGAACATCCCCATCTACATCCGCACCCCGGCGGGCGCAGACCAGTCCAACCCCGTCCCCGTCGTGCTGATCATGACGGGACTAGACGGCTACCGGCCGGACAACAGCCAGCGCACGCACGAGATCCTCGCGCGCGGCTGGGCGGCTGTTATCGCTGAGATCCCCGGCACGGCGGACTGTCCCGCTGACCCGGCGGATCCGGCCTCGCCTGATCGACTGTGGGATAGCGTGCTGAGCTACCTTGATCAACGCCCGGAGCTCAACACGGCCAAGATGGTGGTCTGGGGGTTGAGTGCGGGCGGCTACTATGCTATCCGGGCGGCGCATACGCACCGTGACCGGCTCTTAGGGGCTATTGCGCATGGTCCGGGATGCCACCATTATCTTGATCCCGAGTGGTTGGCGAAGGTCAATGACCATGAGTATCCTTTTGAGTATGCTTCCTTTCCCTGATACAAATGAGAAAAGCTGACAAGATAGGTTAACCGCCGCATGGGCAACCAAGCACGGCTACAAGACCGTCGAGGAGTTCGTAGCAGGCGCGCAGAAGAAGTTCTCGCTTGTTGAGACGGGCATCGTCGATCAGCCCAGCTGCCGGCTGCTGCTGTTGAATGGTGTTGATGATGGCGTTGTGCCAATTGAGGATTGCCTGGTGCTGTTTGAGCACGGCTCGCCCAAGGAGGGACGGTATGCATTCTCATCTCATTCTTCCTACGCAAAAGGAGTATACTAACTTGTGTAGATTCCACAAGGGTCTCCCGCATATGGGATATCCCAACAGTCTGCCTGTTTCGTACGAGTGGTTGGAGCAGGTTCTGGCTGCGCCTTCGAAGACGAAGAACTGATCGAGATGTCAGTAGACTCTAAAATTTCGGGCTGTATCTTTTAGCACTCTACTTAATATAATATGCGCATAGCATTGGCAATACAATGTCTGTATTCAATGGTGATTTCTGTAACTGTAATCTGGGTTACCTTCTTCTGCTATGCACCTTGTTTCTTCTAGACAGATTTGACTCTATCGGTGCGCCTTTTGACTCGACTTGATAGCCAGCTAGCTCCAAAGGTACTAACTACTGTGCCATCGCGCTCATCTAGAGTACTTCACCACTGTCAATTCCTACTTCCCTTTTATACAGTACTTGACGATTCATTGATTACTTAACCCCTGGGGATATAATGTACAGTACTAAGACAGCTATTGGCATATCTACCAGAGAATGATATTAAAAGTATTAGGTCAATCTATAAACAAGAAAAGAACTATGAGGTACTCGGGTCGTCCTCACTCTCTGCAGTCATGGCATCTCTGTGGCCAGCATTGACGCCAGAAGATCCAACGTGACTACTCTTGCCACCGTAATGCAACTCCGAGTCGATGATTACGGGGCCAGGCGCAACAGGAACATAGCCAGCGGCAGCAGGGTACCCCTGTGCGTAGTTGTTGGCAGGTGGCGCGGCATTGCTCGGAGTCGCTGGATACCCCTGTGCGTAGTTGTTGGCAGGCGGCGCGTCATTGCTCGGAGTCACTTGATACCCCTGTGCGTAGTTGTTGGCCGGTGGCTGGGCGTTGCTCGGTTGACTCCAGGGTTGAGGAGGTTGCTGAGGAGGTTGCTGAGGAGGAGGAGATGGGCGTGGGTTACCCCAAGACTGAGGGGGATACTGAGGAGGAGGCGAGCCTGACGAACCGCCAGGTTGGGGAGCATCCTGCTGGGGAGGAGGCAAGGGCGGGGTAGTGTTCTCTGCAGGAGGCGTATTATTTGGAGGGGGGTTACCACCAGGTTGAGTATCCTCAGGAGGAGATGCGGGAGGAGTGGTGTTCTCTGCAGGGGGCGCATCATTTGGAGGGGTGTTACCACCCGGTGGTGTGCCATAGCTGGGACAGATTTTCTGATGTTCCAGTGGCACCGAGATGTCGTGCATCTGCGCCGGGGCTTCGATGAGAGTGCCGGTCAACCCCTTGGTGACGTGCCATTCGATATGGCAGTGGATGAGCCAAACTCGTAGTACAAGTCAGTATGCATCATCTTCAATGGGTGAAAGTAACTTATCTGGGTTATCAGCGCGGAAGCGAAGCACCGCGTGTCCATGATTCTGCACCATGATGGTATCCCGTTTCACAGGCGTCGAAGAGATATTTGCAAAGTAGCCGTCAAAGTACCCGCCCTCGGGAATGGTGCGCTGCAGGACCTGGAACTGATGGCCGTGCATGTGCCAGGGGTGCAGGTTGCCGTGGTGGTTGTTGATGATGATCTCCACGACCTCGCCGTATTGAACCACGAAGGGATTTACCTGGCCGTATATCGACTCATCGGAAGCGTTCTCTGGGCTTGCCGCCAGCGCCGTGTACATTGTGGGTTCCTCCGGATCGACATATGCCTGGCCGTTGATGGTGTACACGCTGCGGCCATCGCGTTCAGTCACGCTGGTGTTGAAGATGATCTGACGGTCGACTTTGTCAAGGAGGGGCTCGTGGTTGGTTGGCACAAAGACCAGATCGTCGACAAAGTCGTTGTTGGGGTCGAGTTCGTGGACGTCTGGTGCCGGAGGAAGCTCCTTTGCTTCGTCATAGACCAGCCATGCCGTCGTGTTAGGGTTGAAACCCTCAGGGATAGCGCGATTCTCATAGAAGAACATCATGTTGATGTCCATCGAGTCCCAAATGGCATAGTTCCTGTCGGTATTGTCCTTGGTCTTGAGAAGGATGCTCATGCGTTGGCCTGTGGCCAGCCGAATCTTCTTGCCTCCCGCAGGGTACGCGTCCACCCAGGTGCCGTCCACCTCAACGACACTGATCTCGTGGTCATCGAACACAATAACGTGGCCGGGCCAGTTGCCCACGCAAATCAGATGGATGAGGTACGTCTTGTTGGGCTCCACACGGAGAGTGGTGGAGTCAACAGCCTCGTTAATCAGAGCTGCCGCTGGCAAGGGTTCGTTGACGCCGGCCTGGGCGCCTACGCTTTGGGACTCGTACTGCTGCAGAAGAACGGACATTTGCTCGTGGTAATGGTCGGTCAGAGTCAAGGTAAACTCGTCGTCGTAGGCAAATGGCGGCGAGGGATCCCGGACGATGAACGGACCCCGCAGTCCGTCGGGATACTGGCCCATTTCGTGCGAGTGATACCAATAAGTACCGGTTTGATTGGCCTGTCCCGTGAGTATAAACACTATACACGTGTTGGCGACGATACACTTACATTGAATTCATAGCGCATGCTGCTTCCTGGAGGCAACGCACACTGCGTCACCTGGTTTGAGCCATCCATAGTTCCTGTCATGTATTGATGGAAGCCATGCCAGTGAATTCCCGTCGACTGATTCCCCAGACCATTGTGCACATCGACAATGAGGTGGTCGCCCAGGTCGGCATTGACAATCGGACAGGGCCACTCGTTGTTGATCCCGATCATGGGACGGCCAAAGCCATCTGGCGCTGCCCAGACCCAGGTGATGTTCCAATCGAGATGGATATCCTTGGCCGCGGTGAAGCCAATGAGCCAGGAGAGAAGGAGAGCCCTTGAATGGAACATGGTGTACTGCGGGCAATGTCGGTGGCTGGTCGTGTGAGGAGAGACTCTGCTGAACCCATCGAGACGATATGGGGAAGCTAATAAAGTTATTCGGAGGTCAATGAACACGGAAAATTGTAAACAAAAACAACTATGGACTAACACTGAGATCGGAGTAGTACGATGTAAGGGGGCTTAGACGAGGAATGCAAGGGGCCAGAACATCCGAATGCAGTAATCATTGGGAGTCATTGGATGCGGGAACCAATGATCCATGACCTTGTCATGTACGGAGTAGAAAGAAGGGATAGGACTAGTCCGATTCCCCTGTTGATTACTCCTTGATGCAAGCGGAATGCCCCGATCAGTATGAGATCAACAACGATATATGCGCCACTCTATACCTGTCGGAGTCGATTCTAGCTTCATCTACATTCCTGGCCAGATTCTAGAAGTGACGTATGAGGTAAACAAATATTAGATGTTATGCAATGAATCTATGTACCGAAGATCCATAAGGGTATCCGCTCCTGGCAATCACGTAGGAGTAATCATGTTTGCATGCACCTCGGGCCACACATCCACTCCGTCCATCAGAATCAGACCCATTCCCGACTGCAGATGAGTTGTCATATGGCAGTGCAACAGGAACGGACCCGGATTCTCGACATGGTACCGGATAGCAGTCCACGTCTCTCCACGCGGCGAGGTAGTAAACGTATCTCTGTAGATCGGCGTCTTTAAGAAACTCTGCGGGCTCGCCTCCTTGGCTTCTTTGATCGAGGTCCAGTTGAACTTGCCCCGGCCCGTTCCCAGGAGGAAGCCTTTGTTGGAATGCTTGTGTAGAGGGTGAGGAGGCTGGACTGGGGTAATTTCACCGACAACCAGCTGGAAGACAATGTCAACCCAAGTATCGTTGCGGGTCGTGATCTTGAGCGCGTCCGCAAACTCGGGAGCTTCAGGACTCAGAATGGCTGGCGGCGATGCAGCAAGGTTGTTAGGCAGGAAGGTCGCTCCGTCCAGTGACCACTCCCAAGAGGAGTTGGTGCGGCCTAGCGTCAGGATGTGAAAGTCATCCGGCTCGGAAGCAGGACTGATGGCCGGGTAGGGGGGCAGATTGTTCGTGTCCAGCGGAATGACATCGGCGCTGGTGTTACGGCTTCCGTAGTCGATGTACGGCTGGGACGGCCGCTGACTGGTCTGGCCGCCCTCGTAGGTGACTGTCGCAAACCCGGAGACGATCTGGTTGCCGCCGTCGTTGGCCGCGCGCATCTTGTAGTTGGCGGGTTCCTTGTCCAGCTTGACCATGACCGAGTACCGCTCGCCGTTGAATAGCTTCACACTGTGCGCCAGCTGCGGCTCAATGTACCGGCCGTCCACCTCGTACACATACATGGGATGTTCGTCGATGGAAACGACCAGCACCTTGAGACTGGCTGCACTGATGAAGTGGAAACTTGCCCATTGGTGTTTGGCATCCACTGTGAAGATTGTCTCCTGCGTGGTGCTGGGATGGCAGCCCTCATTCAGGCCCGGTGGGACCTTGTCAGGGTGATGTTCCCAGTCGCCTTGGATGGGAAGCACAAATGGCAGGCATCTTTTCAGTCAGCATTATATCGGATCTGCGATATGCATGGATTGACCCACCCCTTGTCAGTCAACGAGGCGTTGATGATGGCCATTGCCGGTGGCGGGATCATCTTGGTCATTTCCTGGGGGTCATGGCAGAACACCGAGCCGCGGCCGTTGATGAGAACGCTATCGGAGCAGCTGATATGGTCAGTTATATCCAGAGGAATAAGGCTTGTCAGACGCACAAGATATCGTATCCGCTCTCCTCCAATGCCTTCATGTACTCTTTGCCGGTCAGATGATCCCAGTCTGACAGCATGACCAGTTTGCCGTTGCGCTCGGCTTGTTTCATGGCCCGAATATCGGCCGGATCGTTGGAGATCATTGAAAATGGGGAATCTCTGTTAGGTGAAGGTCTATCTCTCGTCAATATGAGTCTTGTCTTGCCTCGTGTTGAGATCTCACCTGATATGAACCGGTCCGTATAGTCCGTCCATAATTTCAGCCTTATCATGAGCATGGTACCTGAGACGTTAGCTTTGAAAACACGGTTTAGAGAGATAAGCTCACCAATAAGTCCCATAAGTATCTGCTCGCCACTGGTAAGTGTAGGATTGGCCGGGCTGAATGGCCCATTGCGAGAGACCAGCAACTCCGTCAGCCCACGGGGTGTTCTTCTGTCTATACCATGTCAGAAAAGTCATCCCCTGGCAGCGACGTACTTACTCGATGCCGTGGAAGTGAATAGATGTGTTGAATGGCAAGTGGTTGGTGACATCAATCTACCAAATCAGTATTCCGATCTTTATATGCTGCCATGCTGCCATATACTTACAATCGCCTCGTCGCCCTCGTCGAGAATGATCGCGGGACCCGGAAACCGACCGTTGACAAAGACCATCTCCCGGCTGACACCATTCGGACTGCCAGTTTCCCATGTTAAGTCGAGGGAATAGTGCACCGTGGCTGCATGGGCGATCGCAGCGACACCCAGCAAGGAAGCTGATTGATACCACATCATTTTGTCGACTATGAATAAACTGAAGACAGAAACAAGACAACCGACACAGTCTGCTCAAGATGATCCATCTTTTTATGATACAATTCAAGAATATGACACATACTTCCCGTTTCCAAGGCAATGTCCGAAAACAGACTGTCAACCACGATATTATTGCGAGCAGCGCCGGCAAACCCCCTACATTCTCCCCCTTACATAAGGTAAAATCAAATGTCCAGGACTACATACGCTGTGGGAAGGGATCATCGATGCCAGATCTGCTATTGTATTGTTGTTATTATTGAAAGTTCTGATTCTTTGAGCCTCCGTCGATCATTGTGGACGGTCCCGGCAGATTGTCCACCCCTTGGCCGGCTGGGGCTAATTATCTTGGTCTCCGTATTATTCTAGAATCCAGGGCAAGTGATCTTCCGTTCCCGATTGTGATTGTGAGACATGAGCGATAGATTGATTATCCGCAAGCTTCGAAGGCCGGTTGAAAGCATTGAGAGTGGTCAAATTCATGGCGAGGCCAGCTTCTGATGCATATCGTCTGAGACTCAGCGCTCATATCTATAGTAAAGTACTGGCTGTAGTATCGTCATTAAATATATCATAGAGAAACTGTAATTGAGTGTAGTATATGAGAATGATACGGATGAGTTCATGAGACCTCATGGCCGCTAAATATATATCCTCTCAGCGGTAACTATAGCATAACGTACATCAGATAGAAACAACTTCTCATATTAAACCCATTTACTGGCTCCACTGTCCTGTTTCATATTTAGAAACAATTAATAAATAGATGACAACCCTAATCGAATAGACTTTGAGTTAATGTTGTCAATCTCAGACGTTCGGCGGTGGTGACATCAGGAGTATATCATTCTGTAGCTATTGCCACTGCCACAACATAAAATGCGCCTCAACGCCCATGTGTTTATTCAAGTACACTAAACATACCCAAAAAGTCATTAGTTCAAGCGTATTGAATGTCCGAACTCAACATGAGCGAACCCATAGACAGCGACAGTACGTATGGCACCTACGACACCCAAGCATCTACCAACTATGGTGTCCGGGGAACCAGACAGCTCAACAACAGAAACAACAAAAACAAACCCATAAGAAAAGAATACTATGCATCCGGAATCAACGACATCGGCTGGTGGTACGACTACGACTACAAATCCCCTGGTCTTGGCCTGGGAGACTATACAACGTCCGCCACCGAAGCACCGGTCGAGAGATCCAGGGCTGAAGCTTCTCAGGATAGGAGCGAGAAATAGAAGTCTCGATGCGATATAGCTGGAACGGATCAAGATAGGAAGAGAAGCAGAAGGGATGTATATTTTGGCATGTACATGCAACATACGCGGCTAGAATTGACGTATACGAGTATATATTCAGCCCAGACGACTTCAATGCTATTCAACTAACAGAGAGAGACAAAAAGTGGACTAGAAACAAGACGCATGATAAGCCGGGTCATATCAACAGGAATTATTAGGCTAAACAAACAACACGAGCCCGACAGCCTGCAGCGAATGACTCATATCATCGCCCAAGTCTAATCCGTAGCATCATGTTTCCTTTTCATCTTAACATCAAGAAAGTAAGGTACAATAACAATGTCCATCCAAATCAGAGAAAAAACCCAAGATGACATCTCCCAAATCCACACCATCTACAGCTTCTACGTGCGCGAGTCAGTCGCCACATTCCTCCGACATCCTCCTCCCCTGGAATCCCTTATCTCCTCTTTCCGAGACATCCAGTCCCGCGGATTACCGTATCGCGTTGCAGTCGACACAACCGGCAAAGTCCTAGGGTACGGCTACCTCGCCCCGTTTAACAGCACACGGATGTCCTACGCGCCGACCGTCGAGATGTCCCTGTACGTTCACCCAGAATATACATCGAAAGGCGTCGGGAGCCGTCTGCTCTCGTCTATCCTCGAGTCTGTCGAGTCGGAAGAAGGGGTTTGGCACCGTGCGCGCGAACACGAGTCCTACGAAACGCATGTCCAGATTATTCCAGAGGATGAGGGCCGAGTGCGTAGTATCATCGCCTGTATGTCGGTTGACACCACCTGGGAGGAGAATGGCGAGGGTTTGCGAAGGTGGTATGAACAACGTGGGTTTGTGGAAAGAGGGCGACTGAAGAATGTGGGATATAAGAAGGGACGATGGTACAGCGCCTTTCATCCTGTTGTGGTTTATCTACTGACATGAGAAGGATTGATACTGTCTATCTGCAGTACAGTGTTGGTCGTGAGGATAACCTCTGAGATGTCTGTCAATATGCTGTTGATTAGATCATCTAGAGTCATACCTGGTGATTTATACAGGATCTAGCCAATCATTTGAGAATTAAGCTTGAGATTCAACTCATATCAAGGTGACTAAGGATCCATGGACATAGCTTCCACGAGGAAGTGGTTAAATACAGGACTGTTTCCTCTCTGTATGCTGATCTCTCGACATCGACAAGAAGATAGATAAATCGCCATCGACGCAGTCAAAGGCCAACCAGAAGATTATCCACCATAATCTGAAATAATCGACTCGAAACCCAGACGACAGACAGCTCAGAGCAGAGACTGCAAGGAAGAGGAATCCCAACCACTATCACCAGACAAGGCCAAAACTCAGACGCACAAGTACCCCACACACTACATTCCCTCCTCATAGAAGTCCAAAGCATGTCTCATCTGGTTAAGCATGTCGCGGGACACCTTCATGATAGCCACCACCTTTTCTCTCTCAGTCTGGATCTCCGAACGTCGTCTGGAAAGCTCAGCTTCATTAAGGACACTAAAAGCCGATGTCAGTCTTCGTTCATTGGGCGGGACGCCGAAGTAAGCAACTTACTGCCTGAGTTCGCGTATCTTGTTGTCCAGAAGTGTGATTTTTCTTCCATTACGGTATCCAACCGGCCCATGCGATCGTTCATTGCACGAAGTCCGCTGACGCAGTTTGAAGTTGAGTGGAGCGGTGCCGCCATAGTTTTGAGTATATGAAGTTCTATCAGTTTTTCGTTCGAGCTGTTTCGTTTGATATGAGAAAGATGTTTTCGATGTTGGTGGAGAGAGATGAGAGAGGAAGAGAAGGATAGTGGTTACATGAGTAACACATGAGTAAACAGGAGTGGATATAGGATATTCACAGAATTAAGTCATGTCACTGTTTAATGAATTTTCTAGAATTCACTATTCAGTTAACTAGACCTAGATCTAAGTATACCCAAATAGTAAGGGTGATTGGGCAGACACTACTAGGAGGCCGGCAAGAGATCACTGGCTCTTATCATTTTCAGAGACTTCAAGGCAGTG
The DNA here is from genome assembly GCA_012656285.1 of Aspergillus fumigatiaffinis. Lineage (NCBI taxonomy): Eukaryota > Fungi > Ascomycota > Eurotiomycetes > Eurotiales > Aspergillaceae > Aspergillus > Aspergillus fumigatiaffinis. Next base: position 24,776 of record JAAAPX010000018.1, on the reverse strand, counting down.
CAGAATGATTCCAGTCTATCTACAAGTCAGTGGACATTCACGGTTACTACCTGTTTCTACTCTACCATATATCCAGATCAACCCTCCAAAAAAGCCCAATGCGATACCTCCTCTAACCTGGTCAGCAATCAATATAGCAAAGAGAAAAGAAAACTCACCCTTCATCCCCTGCAACGCCTCCGCAGCAATCGCATAGTTGGCCAGAATCTTCGAAACAAGTCTGAGATTCTGCTGCAACTCATTCAGAAAACCCGTGAGCGACAGGCCCTTGGCGGACCCCGAGTCCTCGGGGCTATTGGCATGGTTTGCCCGCGCCTTGAGATACAGCATCAGCATCGCATAGCTCGCCTGCATTACGCAGCAGGCGAAGGTCGGCATTGCTCGAGGAATTTCCACGCGGGAGGCAGTTGACAGATACGGAGGCAGGGTCAGGGGGATGGTATGGTCTGGATTCGGGTAGGGGAGGTTATCGACGAGAGTGACGATGTTCAGGGCAGACTGAAGACATATCTTGGATGATGTATGTGAGGAGAAAGGAAACGTGAGATCGGGGAGATCGCATTTCATGATTGAGGGAAGGGGGATATCTTCCGGGGGCGAGGGGATGGCGGATTCCGCGGACGCGGCGCCACAACATTCGGGCTGGAGATCACAGTGGCGTTTGCGGAAGATGGGGACGTCCGAGAAGGCGCAGAACCGGTGGACTTTGATGCGAGCACTGAGATGGTCAGCAACAGACTGAAAGAAAGCTGAGTGGTGTACCTGTGCAGCTTGATCTCCGCAATCTGGTTGATGGTCTGTGAGGCCATCTTCTCCGGTGAGTCCAAGGGTGAGACTGTCGTGGATAAGGAGGATCGTCTGCAGAGAAGAAGGAGGGTCGTGATTTGGTCGTCTAGTTCTGTCATTCGACTCGAGATCCAGGATGCTTTGAACCGAGATTTGACGGTCTGGTCGAGATCGTGGACGAACGTGGTGGCCTCGAGGATTGTCTGCTGCGCCTCAATGAGGAGTTTCCATCCCTGTCGTCGATCAGCGAGTTAACCAACCTTTATCATATGATATATGATCAGGAAGAAGTTCACCTCGGGATACGGCGTCACAAAGCGCGGGTCGTACAAGTTGAAAGCAGCCGGCTATGAAGATCAGAACGAGACCCGCCGCGGAAGAATCCAGGATAACCTACCATCCCGCTGGCTATCGAGCCTTGACAGACGGTCAAATACTACGATCGTTAGCTAGGATTATATACTTCAAAAACGGCCACAAACAGTAATCCACCAAGCTCGCCGACGCGCCTCGGCGTACTCGTCCTCCTCGACCATCTCATGCAACGACATGTTCATAGCAGCTGTCAAGGCCTGTCCCGCGCGGTTGCACATTTTTCTGATATTACCCCGTTGGGCATATTCGTAAACACTCAGTAGTACAAGTGCCAGAACAGCCTCGAGTGGCAATGGCACTTTCGGATGGAATGGCTGCCGGGCGATCGTCGGGGCTCCGTCGCTAAGTGCTCTGGACGGGTTAGACGAAGAGTCTAGTAACTCCAGATCAGCTTCTACCGCTTCGAGAGCCGACTGCGCAAAACTGTGGGCCACGTTCCTTCGAAGCCGCGTATACTCCGGCGTCGACGGTTGCTTGGTCCCGGGGTGCGGGACGAGAGCGAGGATGGCAGATATGGCCAGGCTTAGTGGACTGTACGGTCGGAATGGCGAATTTTCATTCAGTGGACGATTGTAGACCGGAAGGCTTTCTGGAGGAGGCAGGATAGGATAGTAGAGATGGATGAAGACGTAGTAGGCATCGAGTCTGAGTCGTCAGTATGCTGACGCAACAGATATGCAGATGGCGTACATGTCCTCATCGCTACCGTATACTTGCAACAGATCCGAGGCGGACTGATCGCTTTCAGCGGAAAAAGGATTCCCGTTCTCGGCCCCGAAGATATGGTCAAAGATGTGTTCCATTTCGGCCACAGAGCTTTCGATGCTGCGTAGTCCTGCACCCGGTTTCCCTAGACTCATAAAATGATCGAGAAGGTCTGGTCTGTTAGTGACTAGAAACTCAGGTTAACGTGGTAAATGTACCATCCTCATTGTTTGAATTCCACGACTCCTCTGCACCAGGTGTTGTCACCTGCCGACTCTCATCCTTCTCTGCGGTCAAAGATGACGAGGGTCTGCTTTTACTTTGGCGTTTGTTGCGAGGAATTCTCGCTCCGCCTCGCTTACTGGGAACATAGCAGCAAGTTCTCTCCCGGGAGATGCAATTCGTGCAGTTTTCTTTCCCGTCGCATCGGATCCGTGATGCGCGACTATATCAGTTATCAGCTGTGCGCTCTACTCCGGTGGTTAGGTGGATTACCAGGCCAGACAAGCAACCTTGACAGGCGGAAGGCGCGATGTTCGGCGTACGGGAGTAGCCATGGTGACTCTCGATGATCATTAGAAAGAGAACGCAGATGCCGTTTGAAAATTGCTGCGTGGTGTTTGCTCGAGGCAAAATTTGAAACAGATCCCGTGAGCAATCCCCGAGCAGACACCGAGCCGAATCCTTATTGCCGCATCTTATATTAGAATTGATAAATTAGGATCGTATGATGTGTGGAGAAATGGGAATTTGTTTTCTGAGATTGATAAAACATTTTCTAATATTTATTCAAAATCTGTAACTATAACATTTGGCTTACCATAGGCAGAACATGCAGACTTCCGGCACCAGTCTACATTATATCGACGGATAGTAATAAAAAGAGTGGAGAGTCTCAACAGACAGCAATGTTCACTTCTCATCCTCGGTTTCCTGGCTCACGGCCTCCAAAGGCGCCGACAGTCCAACCCGGTCCACCGTACGAGTATACGCAACTCCCCCGTTCACACGGTCTTCATGAACAACCAAATCCTTCCGGTTGGTGTCGACCAGCAGACGGATCAGATCCGGACGCATGTAGTGACCACCCTGGGATGCATTAGCTTCGCTCATTCATGCAGCGTCAGACTTACAAAATCAGCGAGAGCCTTGGAGAGATGACATTCGTCCAGATCAATCTATGAAAGTTAGTTCCTAGACATACACCACGGACTGCTGTGCTTACGTCGACAAAAAGAAGGCCTTGAAAGTCCTTGTCCGGATGCGCGACCAGATTCTGTCCGTCTGGACCAAAGATCCGGCCATGGCCGTTGTAGATATGAGGGTCCTCCAGCTCCTTGCCCGGGGGCGTGTTGAGCTTGATTCCCTCGGCGGTGATAGTCTGCCATGGGGCCAGGGTGAAAGTGCCCGTTTCGATGGCATACGCGGGTGTGACCAGCTGAGCCACTGTTAGTTCAGAGACAGATACCCAGAATGAGGGATTGCTTACGTCCGCATTCGCCTCGGCCACATTTGTAAATGGATCCGGGTACTTGAGCGTCTCCTTGCCCGGGTAGAGCGGCCAGGCGGCGACATGCACCTGTTCGCCCAGCGAGGCCGCATACGCCTTCATGAACGGGTTCATGTTCTCCCAGCAGTTCAGATGGCCCACGCGGCCGATCTCCGTCTGCGTTACTGACTCAGTCGTGTCGCCGGTGCCGTCGCCAAAGACCAAGCGCTCGACGTGGGTGGCCCGGATTTTGCGGCGGTGGTTGAGAACATCGCCGGTGGGAGAGATCAGGACCTGTGTCGTGTACAGACTTGCAAGGTCGACCTCGGAGTAGCCCAGGGAGACGTAGATCTTGTTGGTGCGGGCAGCGTTGCGGATCCGGCGCATCTCCTCCGAGTCCGAGGGGAGGCTGTTCTCTCTGTACTTCTTGAGAAGAGGCAGGCTTTCCTGGTAGTTGACCTTCCAGGCCCAATACGGGTAGCCAGGGATCCCTGCAGAGTCAGTAACTAGTACACCTGAGGAACACTAAGGGGTCACTTACATAGTTCAGGGAAGGCGATGAATTTGCAGCCAGCTTTGCCGGCTTCGTCAATCCAATGGATGGTACGGCGGACAGACTCCTCAAGGTCGAACCAGCCTGGCTCAGCGTTGACTGCTGCGGCCTTGTACTTTTTCAAGATAGGTGCCATGGTGCGAAGTATATGAGTCTGATTTGGATTCGTTTTCAGTCATGTAGATTGATATGAAGAGGGCAGGGAGTCAGTCTAGAGACCTTTATATATGTTGGACTTTACCATGCTGTCCTTGAAGCTACATGGTCACATCAGTCCATCCGGATGATAACTCATCGGTGTTTGCATATTGCTCTGGGTAACACAATGGGAGTATGTATCATCTTCCTCGGGATCTGTATACGATCAAGATCATACGATTATTGAATGAATGTAGTAGAATGAGCAGGTAAGCAACATGAATCTGACCTGCATAGATAGAGTAATCATGATTAGTGACGCGCCTTGTCTGACACGATGTACACTCGGCGTATGCTGATTATCTGCAGATCCCGAGCAAAGACCAGGAATCCCGCGCAGAACTGGGGAATCTTGCACAAGTCCCACCATGATGGTTCCATTGTACTACCATGCTCCGCTCAGTCCTGCATCATCTCACTCGGTTTCCTCTGACCAAAGCACTCCCCTTGAGATAGTATCCGCCCAATGCCACAGCAACACTGGCCGCACCCCAGAGAAGCGAGGTGTTTCTGATCAACGTCTCCTCTTTCACCCGTCCAATATGCGTTTCTTTCTTCTTTGCAATCAAAGCCTTGCCGGTTCCTTCGGCAATATAATCATCCCACCGGACTCTAGACAGCTCGTTCTGGTAGTCCACCACCGTACTATGCCAATTATTGGTGATGCGTCCGTCTTCCGTCTTGTACCAGCTGCTGCAGTTGGGGTCGGCAAAACTGCTTTTTCTCAGGGCTGCCTGGATATCCTCGTTGAACTTCTTCACAGCCTCAGGCTTAGGCCGCAGTGCCAGACTCTGACCGTCCTTCTGGGCCTGAAGTATCTGGCTGACGAGCGCGGTGATATACCGTGATTGAGCTTCGATCATCAAGATAATCGAGTTATGACCTGAGCCGTCAGCATATCTCCATTTCGAAAGAGAAATAACTTACCGAGGTTAGTGTTTGGCCCATATAGCATGGCGAAATTAGGCAAATCCTCCACCGTCACGCCTTAGTACGCCATCGCCCCCTCCTTCCAAATATCCGACAGACAGCGACTATTCGCCCCCTTAATTTGGATGGGATACATGAACTCGACCGTTCTGAATCCCGTCGCCGCAACAATGAGATCAAACTCCTTCGTCTCGCCATCAGCAGTCTCGATTCCCGTTTCCGTAATCCGCTGGATGGCACGAGTTTCTAGGGCTACATGCTCCTTGCCCAACGTAGGGTAATAATCATCCGAGATAATCACCCGTTTACATCCAGGAGAGTAATTCGGCGTCAGCACATCCCACAGATCCGGCCTGTCGGGCAACTGCGCTCGCATGGTATCAATGCACGTCTTGCGGATCACATCCGAAAGTGCGGAATTCCCATCAACGACGGCATCGAAGAACCATTCCCGGAAGTCCATCATGAGTGCGCGCTTCCGCCACCGGATGGGCGGGATATATGTCAGCAGAGCTCTTTGAACGGCTCCGACGGGTTTGTCAAGGCGCGGCATAATCCAGTTCGGGGTGCGCTGGTAGACGGAAACATGCGAGGCGGTTTTGGCGATTTCGGGGATGATCTGGGCGGCGGTTGCGCCTATCACCATTACTTACTATTGCTTAAGAAGTGTGGTGAGACTCACCATTTCCAATAACTGCAATTCTCTTCTCCGTCCAGTCGTAGCTCCAGTCCCACCGGGCGGAATGCATCAGCTTACCCTTATAGTCATCCAGTCCAGGGATATCAGGCATGCGGGGGACGTTCAGCTGTCCGACAGCCGAGACGAGAAAGTCGGTGGTGATTTCGTATGATTCGAGGTACTGGCTATCTTTTCCTCCGGAGACATTGACTCTAAGCTTCCACTTGAGGTCGGCGTCGTCCCAGCGTGCTTCCTCCACGGCGGAGTTGAACCGGATGTGCTTGTACAGGCCGTACTTTTCAGCGACGCCAATCAGGTAGCCCTGTCTCTGTCAGCTTGGACCCAATAGGTTAAGGCCACAAAATGACGGTACCAATATCTCCTCCTGGCCTGGATACTCCCTGGTCCAGTCGGGCTTCTGCTCAAACGAGTAACTGTACAGAGAACTCCAGACATCGCAGCATGAGCCAGGGTAGCGGTTATCGTTCCACGTTCCTCCAACCCCGCTACTCTTCTCCAGGATGATGAAATTATGGCATTTGCTTCGTTTGATGAGGTCAATGGCCGTGCATAATCCTGGTCTTATGTCAACAGCCGCACTTGAGTACGTCGAAAAGCGTAGTATGGTACAGACCCGAGATACCAGCTCCAATGATGACCGCCGTCGAGCGGGTAAAGCTCTCATTCCCTACGTGCCTTCCTACATCTGGGGCCATCTTAGCAATTGAAGAGTTAAATTGAGGTCTGGTGGTTCATTACAAACTACTACGCCAGAGCATTTATCTCAAGTACAAGGACCCCGCACGAGTCAGTCACCGGCAATGCAGAGCTCTGAGCTTTGTCAGTACCTCGGATGTGGACACTTACATAGTTATACTCCGTCAAGAGAACTATCCACGGAAAACCCACAGAGACAAAGCATAAATGGCACAACTCGGGTTTGCAGCTCTGCATGCGGGGGTGCGGGGAATTAAGGTTACTCTTATCAACCCTTCAGAGTTGATTCGACTACTTGCAATCAGCCGAGGTATCATTCCCGCATTGTGAGATGTTGATTGATACATTCTGCAGATCATGGAGTGTATGAATTGATTTGATGGGCTGACGGCAGAGGTATGGAGGGAGCTACTGTGTAGTGCTCAGTGGTACTGTGGTGAAGTGTAGTAGTCAGGCTGTATGCTCAATTTGACTAGATATTTCAATTGGACCTTTGTAGACGCAGATAGACTGATGTATCACTCCTTGCTGCTGGTGCTGAGCTTTTATTTCTCTAGAAGTGGATTATCAACTCCAGGCAATCCCGCAGACTACATTTCTGCCTCATTGGCCTGAGACTCAATCTTCAGGTCACAGACAAATGCTTTCGAAATAACTAAGCTGCATGATTTATTCGTCAGTCATAACACGGGCCTCTTTTAGTGTATCCCATAGTATAGCAAGGTTTAGATCGACCAGCTATGCGAAAATCAAATCATTCTTATGGTGACTCTCCCGACTTCGCCGACCTGACTGATGGCTAAGTTGTTTCATATAGCGAAAAATGACCAGATCTTTCATCGTAAGGCAAGATGGCCGAGTTGGTCCAAGGCGTGAGGTTAAGGTCCACCTTAATACCAAACTCTTAGAGTTTCCTCATCATCGTATGATGGCGTGGGTTCGAATCCCACTCTTGTCATTGATTTCTTTTTAACAATTTTATTGTTTATGTTTTTGCTAATCTATTTTTAGCTTAATTCCAAAACATAATTTCATGAGATTGCTCAATTTATTGGTCTCTGAACGCCCTAAGTGGTTCTTGCTGGGCCCTCAGAAATCTGCGATCAAAGATGAAATACCAAGACGCAATGCATATCATGTATATTCAAAGAAAGTCTATATACAAACCCAAGTCTAAACGTCCTGCCACCAATGAAACCGCAGACGCCATGATCCAAAATAATTCTCGTGTAGTCATCATACGCTTCAAACATTAACCAAAACCAGATACCTTGTCGTGCACATGCCTTAGTTAGCAGTATTGGCGCAAGTAAAGCTAGTGTTGGAGGAGTCGTCATGGATAGCCTTGCCGGAGACGTACAATCCCAGGCCACACTACATTTCGTTAGTCTCCATTATCTTAGATCAGAGTCCGTAAAACTTACCATAGTGGCACCGATACCGACAATCAACATATTGATGATAGTCAAACAGATCTTCCGAGGAGAGGAAAGCCATCTGCCCCAGTTGATGTGCAACCAGTACACACCGGGGAGGCCGTAACTGAACCAACTGGCAAAGAGGGAGCTCTGTGTCCAATTAGTTTCTCATCCCACAGGTCGAGGTTTATGACATACAATCAAGCTGACAATATTGGTGAAAGAAGGAATACCCTCGGCGATGATCCAGGCAATGATCCAGCAACTCAACCCGATGGCAATCCATGAGCCAACAGAGACAAGATCGCGCTTGTGCATGCGACCAGTCTTGCGGAAAATGCGGACATAGATGTATTTCAGTCCAACGTGGCCATTGACGACACCAGCTCCAACAATCTATCATATTGTAAGCCTTCGCACAGCAGAGCTTGAGGTGAGATTTGTACATACCGTAGGAATAGCAATACCGTAGGCAACCTTCTTCAGCAAAGGACCGGCTGAGCCCAGTGCGGGCGATACGACATCGTTTCCAACGTAGTAATAGATGACGATGGCAGCTGTGACGTAGAGCGCAATCTCGAAGAACTGCAGCATGCACAAGGACTTGGTGAACTCCTTGGGGTCCTCCATCTCCGCAATGAGACCAAAGAACGCAACGTGGGCACAGTACGCGAAGACAATGTTGGTCACACCACTGAAGGCGTGATAGAGGTTGGTCTCGGCGGTAATACTGATGTTAGCTCCTCCCTTGAACTGGACGGCGACGCCAATCATGGTGATCATCACCGCTGAGAAAATACTCAGAAAAGCTGGCGTATGTCAGTAATCGCTTCCGGAGAATAACGAAGGGGCGCTCACATGCAAAAGAGATATATGTCAAGTTCTTGATCGTCCGAGGCAACGAGAGCACCATACAGATGAGCATACCAACGATGCTAAAGACGATCGAGCAAGTGCCGTGGTCGGTAATTGTGTTCATCATGACGGTAAAGGTGACAATATGACTGCCCATGATGAAGATCGAGAACAGAATCTGGCCCAGACCGAATAGCTCGCGACCGAATCGACCCATCAGGATTTCTCCGGCATCAGCAAGGTTGTGGATATGAGGATAGCATTGTCGGAATTGTCCAATCGTGTAGCCCGTGTACAGAGCGAGGATACCGAGGCCGACTATCAAGATGATCGCGCTGCGACAATTAGTGACGAGCGCGGATGCCGTCAAGCGTACACTTACGGGACGAGACCGAGAGCCGCCAGAGTTGCTGGCAAGGAGAGTACACCGAGAGAAACGGATTCAGCGATCATAACTAAACAGGAGACGCGTCAGATTCACGTCGACTGGGCCATTTTCCCATTCAGTAGCTTACACATTCCACATTGCCTGCACAAGTCCTCCGTCAGCTATCAACACCCTTGTCATAGACAGATCAGGACTGCAATACGTACCACCACTTGAGGGTCTTGTACTTGACTTCTGCATTTTGCTCGTCGCCGAAAGGATCAATGTAAGGGGTATTGTCGATTGGTTTCAAGTCGGCACCGTCATCAACTGCCTTCTCTTGATCTTTCTGTTTGGCCTCAATGGGTTCCGATGGTGGGGGGACACCTTCCAACGTCATTGTCTTCCTTCTTCTTTTGCTCCGGAATGGGCAGTGACGAGAATGAATTCTACCCAGTAACGGATGGTGTACGAGCTGTTTGACGAGTTAACGAGACGAAAGAGAGGAGGATGTGATGATATGAGTGGCAGGTGAAAAAATTTCTAGACGTCAGCCAGGTGGGTCGTGGCAATGAATCTCGGTGTTGGTGTAGAGTTGACTGGAGAACGCGAAGATAGCAGTTGACTGGGAAAATCGATTGGTAATTGCATTAGAAAACAACGAGATAAACATATTCCAGAAGACATGCAAAGTCCCAGATGCCGGAGCATAATCGGCAGTAATGGACCGTGTTCGTGTGTCATGGCTGCTGCTTTTTCTGGTGTGGAAAGTGTCAGTCATCGTCTAGGTCAACTTCCTAATCTGTATTGCAACAACTCAAGCTCTGCTAAGGTACAGATCCTGCGGCTGTGGAGCTTATTTGTGACTAACAGTAATAGCCATCCAATCGCCACTGAGGAATCTTCAGCAATTGAGTAATAAGAATGGCTCCACTTTCGCCTTCTGCCGCCGCAACCGAATGTAGCCGCTTTTTCCATGCACGCTCATTGGCCCGTTATACTTCCCTCGGCCACCTGGGAATTACTGTTATTAATGCTGTGCTTTTTCCAACGGGATGCCAGAGATTTTAAGGCTTTGGGATCAGTAATAGCTTAACGGAAATCAGACGGCCGAGGGATGGCTAGAACTCCGGACTGCATTTGCGAAATGCAGACTTGCATCCACCACTGAAATGTTTCGCTTATCGGATGCTCATGGAAATGGTTTACCGATCAGCAAGTGCTCTGTTAGTTCATGCTTGCTAGAAGTGTGATCCATATGCTTGCCACCTTCATCATCAGTGCAGATCATCTCCTGTATGCCCTGATGACAACAGTGATAAGCCTTTGCTCACTCAGACTTTCTCCCTCAGCTCTGGCAGGAAGTTCCCTTTACATTGGCATGCATGGAACCCAGGCTTTGCAATTCTGCACAGTGCTTTGTAGATGGTGTTGCTTTTTCATGTCGTCCCGTCATAATGCGAGATATTGGCACCAACGTTCTTCCTATCCTGCTACTGCTGAGGTTCTCGTCTGATGTCGTCAAGGTTGATCATGCAGTGTTGAATACCCCATACTCCGCATCCCACGCTCAAGGAGGATCGTCGCACATAAGATTGTACGTAAGAGGTTGCGAGGATCGTCAATGTGGTCGGATAGAAGCATGACGATATCATCTCGGAATCAACGGGGAAGATAGTTGGAGACGATGTGCCAAGGAATCTCGGAGAGCCAGGCTCTCAACATTGTCGTATTGGAGAAGATGGATCCTACGAGTACATTATACTGGAGTATGGCAAACCGATCCTCTCCAGTTATATCGTTGCGTACAAATGAGGTTCCTGACTTGCAGATTGTCCATGACCTGTTGAGTGCTTCATACGTGAGCTTGAAGTGGTAAGTTCGCTACTTTAACTGGTCATTGTGCGACTATCGCAGAAGGCCCGTTTGTAATCTTTGCAGCCTGGGAGCCTTAGGCAGTCCGATTAATCAGCGGATTTTTCTAGTCAGGTGACTCTGGCCATTCTCCCGTGTGCGAGATCATGTGACACCACGTACTGAGGGATAAGATGCAGTTTATGCAACTTCCGTCTTCTTCGATCCCTTAATTGTTGCAGATCAAATAATCGAGCCAATAAGAAGAGCCAGAGAGCAATAGGCTTTTGCTAGCCAATGCACTGCCCCATAAGGATCTTAAATGTCAAATTTAAGTGGTTGATATTTTGAGATGGTGGAGAACCCTGGTGTATCCACCCGCGAAAACTGCGGCCTTCAGGCCTCAGGGGCAAAACCCTCTGCTTTAATGTCGACCGCAAACTAGAGTCCATCTCATGGACATGGATCATGCATGATCAGTCTCTCTCTATCTACTCCGTAATGCCGGAAGACTATGCCTGCGTCATATTCTCTTCGTTGTCTTCTGATCTTCCTTTTTGTGTTTATATTACCATGTGAAGGTGCTTTTGTACGGCATTCTCCATGCGAGACATCAGTCTTGAATCGCTCGTCGGACGTCAGTCTCCGCATTGACAGTATACACGGTCGCATTCATAGCTCCCAAGGTGCAAGAACATTGTCATTGACCCTGCTGGGTTTCTACAATGCATCACAGGTTACCTGTACCGATGTTCAGTTGACGGAGGAGCATGACTTGCGCTTCCGAGTGCTCGGCTATCCAGTTGGCCGTCTAGATCGGATTCAAAGGCTGTGTTATTCCCCTCCAGTTCTTTGGAGGCTGTAAGTTTAGGGTCCGGAATCTCTCCGATCTCTGCTGAACTGTCACCAGGCCGGAGTCTCTACTAGTCTCCAAATGGGAGTTGACTTACTCCCTTGCATATGGTCATCCACTTCATACTCTTGCTGGGGAATTTGAATTCAGTCTGCCTAATGGCACTAATATTGGTTGTACGGCTGCTCGAATCACTCCCGACATTGGGGCTGCTGCCTCGGCAGCCTTTACCTACCTTCCAGCCGCCATCATCCTCCTGGTGGGCATAGCTTCATGGTGCAGACACACCCGGCAGAGAAGACGCTCAGTGCCGGAGCACGGAACCACACCCGCACCTCAGGATTCAGTAAGAAAGATTGTGGTCGATGTGGCCGACTACGTGCGGTACCTCCAGTTCATCTTCCTGACTGGTTCCCTCACGATGCAATACCCGGGCTTCTACCAGCCTATCGTCAGCCAACTGGCGTGGTCATCGCTGTTATTTTGGAGCGGACCCATCGATCACGGCTTCACGTATCCCGGGATAGAAGACGGAATTTACGCGACCAACGGTACTCATGGACTGGAGTACATGGCGCAGAATCTCGGATTTCCCTCCATGTTGGATATCATGTTCGACGCTCTGATAAATCTGTGCATTGTCGTATCTGCAATCGTGGTTATATTGCTGGTGGGATGGCTGATCAAGTGTGGATCGCGGCATGGCGTATCGCTCGATTCTGTCCTTGTGCAAATCCCAGAAGCATGCCGTAGCATAGTGGGCGTCACGCTTCTGTTCTTCAGCCTCCCTCTCTTGGCGTATCTAGCGTATCCATTTGTCCTCGTCGCATACCTCCCCAGTTTCCGCATTTGTCTCATGGTCTTGATGATTGGGGTCCTCGTTGGCTCGAATCTCTTCATCGCTCGCTATCAGACGAAACAGAAGCCGAGGAGATCTGATCACAACTCGTCCAAGGCTTCCCCTCGGTTTGAGACCTCCATGGAATATATCGCCCATTATCTTCTTTACTGCCTTCCACTCATTCAGGGTCTAGCCATCGGCGGTCTGCAGCTCTGGGGCTGGGTGCAGCTGCTCCTGCTCGGCGGATGCGAAGTGATCATTCTCGCCCACCTCATTCTTCAGCAACGGACGAAATTTATGCTTTCGACAAGTGCCTGGTGTACTGCTGTCCGCTTGTTGACGCTCATCCTGAGCGTTGCCTTTGTGTGCCCGTCTCGCGAGACAACAAGGCAATGGATAGGCTATTTCATCTTGGTTCTTCATGGTGTGGTGGTCGTGTTCGGCTTCTTGTTCATCTCGGTCTGGCATATAGGACGATTCGCCATTAAAGGATCCGATCGTAGGGTTGCCGACGATCAATGGGTGGGTTCAAGTACAGTTCCGGTTAGTCTCGAATCTGCCTTAAGGTACTATTTCAGCGAGCTTACTTGTGTCTAGAATTTGAACCTGGCCGACCTCTCAAGCCCAAGCGACAAACGCCGGAACCTAGACGGAAAGAATTTGGAGGTCAACTCCTTTGACAGCATCTCCGATCGCTACCGTCCAGGCTCCTCGCGCAGAATCTACAGAGGTTTTGAAAACCGTCCGGATATGCCGAACTCTTCTACTTTGCCAGAAGCAACAGCGCCATATCCACCAAACACTTCGACGTTTTACAGACCCCCGCGATCTCTCAATGGCAGAGTCGCTTCTTACGAGTACGAGAATGCCAACTCTGATCCCATCGGTTCAGTGATCGAGTCATCCGAGTCAGCGCAGACAGATTGCAACTCGTCGCAACATTCAAGTGACGCATTCGATGAGCTGCTACAGTTGCCAAGCAAGTCTGGCGTCGACTATTCATTCCGTGAGTCGGATTTGTATTATGGTTGGCGTCGTGGTGAGTCAGGGCCGTCGCAAGAGCTGTCAAATGAAAGCACGGACGAGGGCCAGTCGAGTCGACAGACATTCTTGAATTGGAAACGCAGTTCTGCTGAGCGGTTCAAACATAAGAAGACAAAGGAGAAGGGATTTCAAGTGATGAGACCACCACGGCCAATGTGACTCCATTCTCGGACTACAGTACCTCTCCCCTTGAAGTCTGTCTATATCCATCGAAATGGCTGGTCATGAGTGTATGAACCATGGCGGGACATTGTTGGCATCATAGTCGTCGCCATGACAAGTTGGTCATTACTCCCTGCCGCCAAATATCGCCAGGATCACTTTTAGGATATCTTGCGCAGGAACCCTCGTGTAGCACGATGACGTCTCCCGATCAAGGCTTTCGAAATGGACTGCATCGGGAATACCAACATCGACATACCACGGATTGATAGGCCCGCTCCATCCGGCTTCTTTGGACCGGATCATCAATTGCATGACTACGTCGGCGCCCTAGGTCACGCTCGGCCCCCAAAGATCTGTTCCGTCAGTCTGGCAATCAGGGTTACGGTTAGGATGATCAGGCGGAAGTCCATGTGCCCAGATTGATACAGATCAACCGCCCACCACTTCGTCCTCAAAGATGCGCGTGGAGTTAGGGGGTACGTGCCCTGTGCCCCCGACAGACAGTCTGCCTTGACGGCGGACTCGTTGGTACGGAAGCTGTTATCGGACTACAGCTATCGTGCACGTTTCACGCCCAGGCAGCTACGAAGCGCAATTTAAATTCTCTTGCGCTTGTCAGCCTAACTATGGATGAACGTACGGTTAGTACGCTGGATCCAACTTTGTGACATTCGAGATATGGACGCTAGGGCACCTCAGAATAGTTCTATCTCAGGGCCACTGGCTCAGAAATACATAGAAAGATAAATTGATATGATAGACAATATATTTATCTTGACTTCGTTGACCACTGTCTCAATGCCGAATATGGTTCCCGCTCTACCCGGATAACATCCGGGGCGGATCCGGTTCCGAGTCTACATAAACCAAATATAACCTCGGTCTCTTCCCCGCGATCATCTCTTCAACCCTCACATCTCAAAATCTCAAAATGGCCAATGGAACACCCTACTTCCTACCCGCCGAAAAGGCCCAAGGCCTAGCAAACTACCCGCACGCCCGCCTCGCGCCCACAACCGCGCACTGCACCCTCTACGTCTCAGGTACCTCATCCCGCCGCGGCGACGGCACCTGGGACGGTGTGACCGAACACGCAGACGGCACCTGGACACTCGACATTCGCGCCCAAACAGCCGCAGTACTCCGCAATATCGAGAGCATCATCCAAGGCGCGACGGACGACCGCGGCGGGCTGCAGAACATCGTCGACGCGACGGTTTTCCTGATCGACCTACCGCAGAATTACACCGGGATGAACGAGGAGTGGAACAAGATCTGGCCGGACCGGGCGAATGCACCAGCTAGAACAACGATTGGAGTCAAGGAGCTGCCGAATCCGAGGTTATTGGTGGAGATTAAATGTACAGCTGTCGTTCAGCTATAGCATGTTTCAGGCGTAAATGTACCTAGATCTAGACAAACTAGACGGAAGGAATATGCAACGTCCGCACATTAGTAAATACATCCCTGCTGTAATCTCCCCCCTCCCGCCCTGTACCCGACGCCTTCATTCCCCCGAACGGCGTGCCCAGTTCGCGTACCAGCCAGCAATTCACCCACACCATTCCTGCGTCAAGCCGCTCGCCCACACGGCGCATGCGAGCTCCGTCCCGGGTGAGAAGGATACTCGCTAGTCCGTACTGGCTACCATTGGCGCGCGCGATTACCTCTTCCTCGCTCTCAAACGAGCTGACCGTTACCACTGGGCCGAATATTTCATCCTTCATGATTGGGCTGTCGTCCGGAACTGTAAGGATGGTTGGTTCGATCCAGTAGCCTCCGGTAGGTGTCTCCAGGGGCACCGAGCCGAGCTTGAAGCTATCCGGGTATTGGGTCGCTAGGGAGAGATACGAGCGGATCTTGCGGTAATGGGCGAGGGAGACGATGGCGCCGACGGTCTGCCCGAGGACGTAGTGTTCCTGGACATAGGCGACGAAGCGGGATAGGAAGGCGTCGTAGATGGATTTTTGGACGTAGATCCTCGAGCCACAGAGGCAGATCTATCTCGTTAGTTTTGACAGAGGTATTTGATAGGGCGCCTACCTCTCCCTGATTCTCAAATGCAGCCCTTGCGGCCGTCGCAACAGCCGCATCAACGTCAACATCCTCAAAGACCAACGTAGGATTCTTCCCACCTAGTTCAAGCGAGATATGCTTCCCTATATCCTCGACGGTATCCCTCCGGATCTGAATACCCGTCGCCGTACCGCCTGTGAATGAAACACCCCTGACACGCGGATGCTTAACCAAAGCCGCGCCGGCGGGATTACCAGCCCCATAGATGAGATTCAGAACACCGGGGGGTAGTTCAGCATCTTGGATAACCTTTCCAAGTACTACCCACTTAGCATTACCCCAAAATCCCGAAAGAGAACTTACAATACGCAGAAACGCTAGTAACCTCGCTCGGTTTCGCAACAGTCGTACACCCAAACGCCAGACACGGCGCAATCTTCCAGGTCAACAGGTACAAAGGCATATTCCACGGCGAGATGAGCGCAAAAACACCAATCGGGGAGCGATGCTCGTACGTCAGCACATCATCGTCTGTCCAGCGCGCAGCGGTCTTTTGTTGCTGGATGTACGTCGCGAAGTACCTGTGTCATTAGCTTTTTGTCCAGTGTTTCAACGTAAAGGATATACCTGAAGTTAGAGATAGCGCGGTCAATCTCCACTCTTGCCCGCGCAAGCGTCTTCCCCTGGTCGATACTCTCCCATACAGCGAAGAGTTCGCGGCGCTCTTCGATCAGTGTCGCGATGCGATTCAGGTGTGCGGCGCGCTTCGACGGGGGACTCTGCGACCATGATGCGAAAGCGGACTCCGCGGCTTGAACTGCGTTTTCGATGTCCGGGGCTGAGCTATTTGGGACGCGAGCAAATATTTGCCCGGTTTTGGGGTTAAAGGAGTCTAGCCATTCGTTGCTGGTGGATGGTGTTTGGGCGCCGTTGATGAGGTTCTGTAGTTGGAAGGGTTCGAAGGTTGGTTGTTCGAGGAGAGACTCGGCGGCTTCGATTGAAGCGTAATCCCATGGTTGAGTCATTGTCTACTCTCTATACATGACATGTAGATTATTGTACAACTTAGATATCTCCAGTCGATATAATATGCGGAAGTGTATCCGTCCTCTCTACAGTGGATCTTATCTATAGATCCGTACCCCGCATTCCAATGGACCCGGGAACGGATACGGAGATTGATCCGTGTACAACATCACATTCATTGGCCTTGAAGAAACTATGTGTAAGAAGTTCACTTGGGATCTGCAATACAACCGCATTCCCCGCATCTTCGGCTCTTCTCATCTTCCTGCCACCTCTCAATGATTGGATTCAGCTGTGTCCCGAGGTCTGAGCAGTGGAAGACTTCCTCGCGGATGATTGTAGGCGAGGAATGATTCCCCTTGGTACAGTACCATCGCAGGCGATCGCGAGATTCCGCTGGTCGTTGTCGTTCCATGACTAGACCGATGGTATCTTTGTATCTGACTGGGTTATGGGGTGTGTTTCCTACTTGTGTCAGCATGATCGACAGGAATCTGGGATACGTACCTGGAAGAAGGAACATCTCGCCCTCTTTGATAGGGATATCGCGAAATTTTTCGTTCTCTATAATCCGGAGGAGCATGTCGCCTTTGACTTGGTAGAACCATTCCTGTTCATTAGTCTAGCTCAGCGTATACTGTTGGAACATACTTCGGTTTCATTCACTAGAGCTGTCAGTTACGATGCTTTCATTTTAGAGGAATCGTACCGTGATAGTCATTGCGTTCGTTAGGCCCTCCCACCGCCATCAGAATAAAGTCATTCCCTTGATAGAGACAGCAGTTGTTGACCGGTGGTCGTAATTTGTCTTCATTTTCGGCCAGCCAGGTGGCCCAAGACAAGGGATTAAGTGCCATCATGTTGATCTGGATGCTGATTGACATGCATGTCCGATGATGTCTACTTGCTATTTATCAATGCATCGGATGCTATCCGGATGACATCCGTATACGCCCCGCATATAATACGGATCGCAGATACCTGGGGTAGATCATCTGTTCTTGTCCAATTTCATTGCATCGTCATCAACAAGACATACATCCATCATAATCATAATAACTGACTGCCAACATCAAAATGGGAAGCTGTTGTACAAACCACCGTCTCCTCCGCATCGACATGCACACCCATATTATGCCCCCCTCGTTCCCAGACCTCTCTTCATATCCCTCCAACACTCCTCCCCCATCATCCTCAGATTCAGATTCCTCCATCGCATCAGCCTCAGAATCACCATGGCTGACCCTCCGCCCAAATCCCACCAACCCAGAAGAAGTAGACATGTACATAGGCGACCGCTTCTTCCGCACTGTCGAGAAAAATTGCTACGACACAACAACAAGACTAGCCGAGATGGACGCCGCAGGGACAGACGTACAAGTCCTCAGCACGATCCCCATCCTCTTCTTCTACGACCAGCCCTCCGCCCCCGTGACCGTTCTAGCTAGACACCTAAACAACCACATCGCCTCCATCTGCCGCCAACATCCCACTCGATTCCTCGGCCTCGCAACCGTGCCCTTGCAAGACGTCCCCGCAGCCGTCACAGAGCTGCACCGCGCAAAGCACGAGCTAGGCCTCCACGGCGTCGAGATCGGAACCACAATCGATGGCGTCACGCTCGACGATCCAATCCTGCATCCGTTCTGGGCTGCATGCGAGGAGCTGAACATGCCCGTCTTCGTGCACCCGCTCGGCTACACCTGGCCGAAGGAGAACCCGCGCCGCTGGGCAAAGTACTGGAGCAGCTGGCTCATCGGGATGCCGTGCGAGACTGCGCTCGCATTGCATCTGCTGATCTGCTCAGGGACTTTGCTGAAATTCCCGAGGCTGAAGCTGTGTTTTGCGCATGCCGGGGGTTCGTTCCCGGCGTTACTGGGGCGCATCCAGCATGGGTATGACTGTCGGCCGGATCTGGTGGCGGGGGATGCGGGGGGAGTCACTCCCACTGAGCATGCGACTGTGCGCGAGAATATCTGGATTGATAGTCTGACGCATGACGTTGAGTTGCTGGAGTATTTGGTTAAGAAGGTTGGGGCGCATAAGATGATCATGGGAAGTGATTATCCGTTTCCGCTTGGGGAGGTGCCGGAGGCTGGGAGGATGATTGCAAAGGATGGACGGTTGGAGGGGTTCTTGTCTTGGAGGCAGCGGGCTGAGATTCTCGCGGGAAATGCGTTGAGGTTTTTGAATTTGGATAAGGATGAGAAGTGGAGGGGGTTGATGGAGGAGAGGTGGAGGATGTTTGAGAAGGTGTATATCAAGTAATGGCACGGTAAATGATGTTTAGACTGACTAATTAATGGACTCTCTTACCGTGAATTAACACGTGGATTGTCTACTCTTGTCTTTCTCTTTTAGACGGTGATTCGTCGTCTATCTCGATATCTGCATCTTCTCCAGTCGGGCGCAGACGGAACAATGCATTCATCTACGCTGAATCTGGCATGGAGGAAACGCACTACCATCTAGAACCGTTTGTCCTAACTCTGGCCTGGGTCAAATTGCGCTGAGGCAGCGTCATCTTTTACTCCAGCTATTACCTTAGGGTTCTACATGGGACCTGTGATTCGGAAATAATGACCAATCATATCTGCTGATCCAGCTCTCCACCAGATTACCTGACTTACCCTCGGCATCGAGGCATCTTCTTTTCTTCTTTTCTTCTTACTCACTGTGACTCACTAAAGCCAACATCATAACTTATATCCGCTGAGGAAACCATCTCCTACTGCGCAAGTCAACGAACAAGATGTCCCACCTCATCACCACCATCTCCCGTTCCTACCCATGGATGAAAACTCCATTTATCGTCAGTGCGCCGATGCGGGTAATGTCCGGCCCCACACTAGCTGTTGCTGTCTCCCGCGCAGGCGGGCTAGGATTCATCGGGCCGGGCGTGAAAACCCAAGATATCAGCTCTGATCTCGAAGAAGCATCAAGCTTGATAAAAAAGCTCTCTACACCCCAATCTCAACCTTCAGTGTTGCAAAACCAACCCGTCCTCCCAGTAGGCATTGGCTTCCAACTCTGGAGCGACGACATTGAAGTCGCCATCTCCACAATAGCCAAACACAAGCCCTGCGCCGCCTGGCTCTTCGCTCCGCGCAATGGACAGAAAGATCTAGATACCTGGTCCCGGCGGATCCGGCATGCGTCCCCATCTACCCGCATATGGATCCAGATCGGCACACTAGCCGAGGCAAGGGAGCTGCTACAGGGCAGTGAAGAACCAGACGTGATTGTCGTGCAGGGGGCAGAAGCAGGCGGACACGGGCGGGCAAATGACGGTCTCGGGATTATGGCATTACTCCCGGAGGTGATGGACTGTCTTCCACCGCATATCCCTGTGTTCGCGGCTGGGGGGTTAGCTGACGGGCGTGGCGCGGCAGCGGCGCTCTGCCTTGGGGCTACGGGGGTGGTGATGGGGACGCGGTTCCTTGCTACTACAGAGGCGAGGATTAGTACCGGTTATCAGCGAGAGATTGTGCGGGCTAGTGATGGCGCGGTCTCGACGACAAGGACGTTACTGTATAACCAGCTGAGGGGTACGGTGGGCTGGCCGGAGGAGTACAGTCCTCGGACGATTATCAACAAGTCGTTCATTGAACATCAGGCGGGTCGGCCATTCGATGAGCTGAAGAAGCTTCACGATGAGGCTGTCAAGGCGGGCGATGCTGGGTGGGGACCGGAGGGAAGACTGGCGACGTATTCTGGTGCTGCGATTGGGCTGATTCATGATGTGAAAGACGCTGAGGCGATTGTCCAGGATGTGCAAGAAGAAGTTCTACAGAGACTTTCAAATGTGCAGAAGGCTAACTCGGCGCAGTAGAGGAATGGAATGATCGTGTATGGTCTTAGGATTGTCTCCTACATACACTATAAGACATAATTGAGAGAACATGTGCAAGACACCAAGAGATGTCAGATTCCACGGCCTTCGTCATATTAGACTTATTATCAACGGATTCTGTCCTCGATTACAGACCGTGGCCATCCATTCATTCTTTTCATCCTATGCAGGTGAAGCAATACTACCCCTAAACTGCAACTTCCTGATTGCTCTGTAGCAACAAATTGACTGGTCATTGCGGTTTATTGCAAGTGCCAGCCTCACCAAAGTCTCTAGATTCCATCACCTGTAAATCCTTCAAGACTTTCCCGGTTATCTCCCGTCAAGTGCATAGGCCCAGCCACAAGGTCATGCCGTAATGCTCTGCTTCTCAAATCTCCTTTGCTTGCACGCGCTGCCAGAGGCGATGTGACAGCCTTGCAAGCTTGCTTCCAGGCCTCCTCGAGGAAACATTCGTCTACAGCCAAGAGAGTATCTGCAGCCGCGTCGATCCCTTCCAGCTTCGCTCCATTTGTGGGCGACCCCGCTGTTTGAGAAAAGATTATATACTGGAGTGCCACGACCCACAAACTCTTAGATGTCGTATAGTCCCCTTTCAAGCGGCACACTCGTGCATATACTGGCGCAGCAGATCCACAGAGCCTGAAATACTTCCCATCAGGATGTTGAATCATCTCTTGCGGCATCAATGACATGAGATCGTCAAGAACACTGCCCAAGCGTCCCAGATGCTCCTGAGGTATTTCCAGCTGCGATTGGGCGTCTATACCGGCACACGACTGTCCATTGAGAAGAAAGGCAACGGCTGCATTATCCCGCAGATCACAGCAAGACAGTTTCAGGCGAACAAAGGACCGTACCATCTCATCGATTTCAAAGCTCTCAATCACTGAATCTGATCGCTTGCGATTGAAGTTTACAAGACCGGAATCCTCCAGAGTTCGAAGCGCGCTTGCGAAGTCAGTCACTCGTGTGCGTAGGCTGTTCATCCAGTTTATGATGCTCAAGCACGATGTATCAGGTGATTCCAACGCAGACAGTGAGTTGAATAGAACTGAGAACTTGTTGTGATCACCTGGTGGGTACATGATCAGAGATGCCGGTATTAGTCCGGGACCGAGAAACACAGCCAGATCGAGAAGCTTGATCGAATCGGGACTTTGCTGGCCTGCAG
This sequence comes from Aspergillus fumigatiaffinis, assembly GCA_012656285.1. NCBI lineage: Eukaryota > Fungi > Ascomycota > Eurotiomycetes > Eurotiales > Aspergillaceae > Aspergillus > Aspergillus fumigatiaffinis. The sequence goes on along the minus strand of JAAAPX010000018.1, from coordinate 2,878 downwards.
CATCATACAGCTTTTCAAATGCCGTCCACAAAGTATGTCCTTTCTCGTATGTTCCAATACAATTATACAGAGGGGTCTTGAAAGTCGACTTTGCAAACTCTTCTTTAAACCGCCGATTGAACTCGTGCAAGGAATATAATCCACATCGTAGGAAGCATCCTGCTTGTTCCAAGGCAAGGGGCACTCCGCCAACTTTGCGGGATATTGACTTGGCGGTTTTCACAGCTAAAAGCCATGTCAATACAATGCGACGCATATCACCTGCCGTAAACGTACCTGGAGTGTCTGGTTCTTCGACGCCTGCACAACGCAGTAGTATCTGAGCACCTGCGTCCTCATCCACACCTCGTACCTGTATAACTTGATAGCCCAGCCGAGCGTGCAAGTACGGCGATCGGGTGGTCAACAGGACATGTCCATGATTGCACGAAGGGAAGTACTTCCTAACATCGATATTCATAGCTGTTGAACTATCCGGGTTCACGACTCCGTCAAACACCATGATCCAGGCCGGATTCGTTTCTTGCTCCAGCCACTCCAACACCCCCTCAACTGGTGCTTGCTCGTCGTCCACGCATCCTTGTATCTTTCTCCATATTTGAGAGAAGGAATTGTGGATAGCGTCCCAGGACGAACAATCGATCCACAATATCGAGTCATACAACTTCCTTGTCAGGGAAATGTAATGGACGGCCAACTGCGTTTTGCCGTATCCACAAAGTCCCCAGAGTACTATCCGTTTTCTTCCTTGCCTAGGGTCTCCCAGTTCTTCTTTCATCTCATTCATTTCAATCTCTCGGCCTATAAAGACTGTCTGAAGCACTGGCACTCTTGAATGGACACTCTGCGCCTGTCGAGATTCTTTAAGCGGGTCAGCACATGCAAAATTACTTGTGCTCTCCTCACTTACTAGCTTTCGCATTGGGTGCCCAGTATTGCAGAAACGCCTTAGCAGCAGAGGCAGCTACTGCTGCTGCATAGTTTTGCCATACTTCATTCTTATGGCCATCGGCATAGTCGGATACGCCGTCGATTATCACACAGGGAAGAGTATCCCACACTCCTGCCCCGATGGTCTCAAAAGCAATTACCTCCTCCGTCTCCGCAATCCTGTCACGAAGTTCTCCGGACTCCATTACAGTGTCCCCTGACGCGATCGTTCCAATATTGAGTGCAGGCTTGACTGGCTTTTCGCCGGATCTGCGGCGAAGAACTTGTCCCTCATCACATCCAGGGATGTAGCATCCTTCCTCCGGTGCGTCCTTACAGAGCGTATCCTCACATCCGCCGTTAATGTAAACAGACCGTCGGCGACGCTGGTGTCGATATGCAGACACAAAAAGGATATCCTTTGCTGCTCCTGGATACTGCCACTTTGAACATCCCCGAGACTGTAGCTCTTCCAAAAAGCCAGCACTCTCCTCCTCCATTAGTTTGCAGTTTCCATCGATCGATAGAGCATTCAAGAGAGTTCTTATGGCTCTGTTCGGCCTTCCAAGGACAGCCCTAACGCCCGTTTCCCGCTGGAATCCCAAGGGACACTGCTGTCCAACGTCGAATTCAATCACGCTATCCGCAATGACAATGTCTCCTAGGAAGATATCTCTCTCAATCGAGGACGGCGAGGGAACACCGCCGCATGTCCCCACGACTAGGGCGAGCTGCAAACCTGTATAACTGAATATCAAACTCGAAGCTACACTCGCTGAGCTGCATTTCCCCGCCTCCGGCGCCTGACATAAAACCACATTGTGCTTGCCAATTCGTCCGTTTATATAAACATTGCGATCCTCGGGTTCCTTATCGTAGATCTCGCCGAATCGGTCGTAGACCTCGTCCAGCGATGCCTCGATCGCCTCGGCTTCTAAGGGTAAGCTGCAGATAATGGCGATTTCGAACTCGTCGCGGTGTCGAGGACGCATTCCAAATGTTTTGTGAACAGCAGCGGCAGAAAACCTTCAAACTATATAGGGATTCTAGGCTTGAATCGGCTGTCGTGAGAGAATCTGGTAAAGCGTTGCTCTCCTGTGTAGGTTGACTGCTATCAGTGCATAAATTCTACTTTTTAACAGTCGATCTGCATTTAAAGCCAGCTTGAGCATTCATATATCTCCAGTTGGGCCTTGCCAGTGCTTCGTTGTTAACCCGGGGCCAATCATGAGGCCGCAGTAGCCGCTTGAGCGACGACGGCCTCCTCTCATGATGGACATGTACTGAGAATAAGCGCGCAGACAATCCAATTGTATCTTTTCACAAAGATATTGATTAACCGACGTGGTCATGCATCAGCTTGCTCATGCGCTGTCTTGTATGATCAATCGACCATCCGCATCCTTGTTAGCGGCAAACTTGCAGCGACGTCTAGAACAATAGGTTGCGATGAGATCTGCAGATCTTCCAAGGTGCATATAACTATTAATAAAACAAAGCGCCAGCCGCATTTGCAGGTGAGAAATCGTGATTTGTTGATCGAGGATTTGTTGCTGTTTACGGGTACCCATGAGCTTAGTATCACTTCTTGATCTCTGAGCCATAGATGTGATTTATGTGACAATAACATAGACCGCTCGAATTGCGTCGGCGATTGCTCAACTTCGTTTTCATGCCTCAAAATGAAGACTAATAGGTCTATTGGGTATAACATTCTGTAGTTGGTGCATAAAGTTAAACCTTTACTTCTTTTTGACGCCGGCTTGCTTTTTTGTCCAGTCATCAAGGCTGCAAACGTGCAGCGCTCATTTGGCAGTTCTAGATCCTAACCTTGGCGCCTTCGGTGTAGAATTCTTGAGCTTTTGACCTCGCTTACAGCTCATCTCCTTTCACATCGCTAGAGAGATAAGGCAATTCGCTTTCTCCTCGCCTTCTGTTGCCTCCACCT